>CM053626.1:216746696-216794452 GCA_028646595.1 Phalanger gymnotis | reverse complement strand
GGGGGGGGGGGGGGGGGGGGGGGGGGGGGGGGGGTCGGTATTTCTAATGTGATTATTCCAGGGGTGGAGGTTTCTAAGGCACGGTAGAGAAAGTGCCATGGAGATGAATCAGCATTGCACTGCAGCCAGCAGAGAAACAAAAAGGAAGGTTGATTAGCACTGTTTCTGGGGTTTCTCCCTTTGGAGTTGGTATTTCTTTATGTACCCATGTTGCTGTGGCACCTGTCTAAACCATCAAAGTGGACTGCTACCTGGGAGATGATGCTATTGTCTTGTAGAATGGATTTCAAATTGTGAATGAAAAAATTTCTCTCTCTCTCTCTCTCTCTCTCTCTCTCTCTCTCTCTCTCTCCCTCCCTTTCTCCATCTCTCTGTCTCTCTTTTTCTCTCTCTGGCATAGTAGAGAGCCAAGGGTATGTATAGTAGAAAGAACATTGAAAACAGAGGGAGGAGATGAGTTCTAATCCCAGACATTGACACCTACTAGCTGTGTAAACCTTGGGCAAATCTCTTAACCTAACTCATCCTCAGTTTCCTCATCTATACAATAAAAGATTGGACTAATAGATCTTTGAGGGCTTTTCCTACCTAGGATTCTAATTCAGTGTGCCACACACTGCTAACACAGTGTGCCACTACAGACAGACTTTGTGATTATTCTTCATTGTCTGGAACTGGGATTGCCCAGTTACCAATGTCCCACTGTTCAGGAATGGAGGTTATTTGTTAAAGTTGTGAATATTGCTCTGATCCTCATCTAAAAAATTTTTATCTCCTTTTTGCTCTGTATTCCTTTAAATCAGGAATTGGCAAACTATGGCCTGAGGGCCAAAATTGGGCCTTTTATCTGTTTTTGTGCCATTTGTGAACTAAGAATGTTTTTTACATTTTAAAATTCAATAAAACTTGATTTTAAAACATAGAAATCATACTTAGCTCATGCTCATGGCAGTACAAAAGCAGGTACAAGGCCAGATTTGGCTATAGTTTGCCAACCCCTGTTCTAGATTAAGAATATGGCACAGTGAATAGGGCACCAGCCCTAGAATTAGGAAGACCTGAGTTCAAATCCAGCCTTAGACACTTACTAGCTGTGTGACCCTGGGCAAGTCACTTTACCCTGTTTGCCTTAGTTTCCTCCTCCATAAAATGAGTTGGAGAAGGAAATACAAAGCACTCCACTATTTTTTTCTTTATCAAGAAAACCTCAAATGGGGTCAGAGAGAGTGGGATGCGACTAAAATGATTCAACAACAAAAAATCTGAGACTGAGTCACAAAGTCTTGTTGTTGCTTGGCCTTTTCTTTTGTGATCAAGATAGCACTTAGCTCATTAGTACACATTAGTACACACACACACATACACACACATATATAAATCTGTATGTATATGTATATAAACACATGCATATATTAATATACATTATACATACATACATATGGATCTATCTATCTATCTATCTATCTATCTATCTATCTATCTATCTATCTATATCTACATATCTGTAGTGGATTTCTTGTTTGTACCCAGCTGTTTGCATGTTGGCTCCCCTATTAGACTGTGGACTCCTTGAAAATAGGGTCTAGGTTGTTTTTCTTTCTTTGTATCTCTAGCACTTAACACAGTGTTTGACACATAGTAGGGACTTAATATATGCTTGTCGACTTGTCTTGATTTGAATTGGAGATTCATACTGCCAACACATTGAAAAGCTGGGGCTTGGTCCTACACAGCCTCTGTATACGGCTTAATATTATTACTAAGCTATTGTTTTTACAGACACTTGGCCCATTGGCTTAGGTCCCTGTGTTCCTGAGCAGCTATAGGATTCATGTGTAAATGACATATTTGAGAAGCTTGGGAATCTGTGACCTTCAATTTAAGGTGGAAATAGAGTAAGAAGGAAGCCACCTAATTAACAGAGACCAGGAACAGCCCCAGTTGGGAGAAGTCATTAGCATGCCATATGCTTTCCCCAGCTCAGCTTCCCCCAGTCCTAATCTCTAGTTTTAATATTGTAATTAGCGACATCACTCACTCACTTCACACTTGAAAAAGTGTGTAGTTTTTCCATGATGCTTAATGCAATGCTGAAATTTTTTTCAAAAACGATCTTGTTTAGATAGCTTCACAAATGTGTCTGTCATTCAACTGCTTGAAAAACATAAAACTCATTTTCTCTAGATGATGATAATAAGGATGATGATTGATTGATTGTCATCAGCACATGTTTATCTCTCCCTGTTCCTTCCCAAGAATTCAAGGTGTTTAGCATATGAACATTCTTGCTTCGTAGTCAGGGCTGGAGCTGGGAGGAGCAGGTGTGTGGAGTACAAGTCTGATTTCTTTAAGGGAGTACTACATGTTCTCCTTGAGCTGCTGGACTTTGATGATTCTGGAAGAGAAAATGAGATCGACAACTTTGTGCAGCTCTGTGTCCCTTAAATCTAATTCACGCGCAAGTCAAGACATCACTCTCATGATGTCATTGCCCTTCTTTGAGAATAAAGGAAGGGAAGAAGAAGGAGGAGGAGGAGGAGGAGGAGGAAGAGGAGAAGGAGAAGAAGAAAAGAAGAAGAAAAGGAGAAGGAAAAGAAGAAAAGAATAAAAGAAGGAGAACAAAATAAAAGAAGGAGAAGGAGGAGGAGGAGAAGAAGAAAAGGAGAAGAAGAAAAGAAGAAGAAAAGGAGAAGAAGAAAAGAATAAAAGAAGGAGAAGGAGGAGGAGGAGAAGAAGAAGAAGAAGAAGAGCAGAAGAAGGAGAAGAAGAAAAGAAGAAGAAAAGGAGAAGAAGGAGAAGAAGAAAAAGAACAATGACAACACAAGTGAAGCCAGGACTGGGGATATAGCATTACAGCTTCCTATGCTGACTCACCCCACCCTCCCCACTTTGAGAATTCTTAGTGAAACTTGTCACTTGACTGGTAATGGAAACTGTGTAGAGAGAATTGGCTTCTGAACCCGCCATGTCGTCTGGCTTTTAATAATCTAGTCCATTACTCAGCACTGCAATTTCCCCCATTTATATCATATCTGTCTTTTTGCTTTACTACACTCCACCCAACCATAACGAAAAACATTTGCAAGGTTTCTAGGGGAAAGATGCTAATGATAACATTTGATTCAATATTCCAAGCATCTGTGGTTTTCTCAGTGTAGATAATCCTTTTACTTAGAGAGATTGTAACTCCTCTAGGTTCCAAATGGTCTATGTATGTTATAATGTACCTTCCTTGTCCCCCCCAGTGACATTTAACAGTCCATAGGCTACTTTCTAAGTCATACAGTGTACAGACCACAGGACTTAAGAGTTAGGAAGACCTGACTTTGAATACTGCCTCAGATAGCTGTGTGACCCTGGACAAGTCACTTAACCTCTCTCTGCCTTATCTATGAAATGAGGATAATAATACCACCTACCTCTCTGGGTTATTGTGGGAATCAAATGAGATAACATATATAAAGTATTTTGTAAACCTTAAAGTGCCATGTAAATGATCACTATTATTGTTATAAAACGCTTTACAAAGCACTTTCTCATCATAGATTTAGAGCTGAAAGGAAATTTAAAGGCCATCCAGTCCAACACTGCCATTTTACTGAAGAGGAAACCAAGCCCTACAGAGGTAAGTGAATTGCTCAAGGTCACAGGTTGGTGACAGCGATTCACAAGACATGTGACAAGATAAGCATCCAGGCAGATCCTCAGACTCTCAAGTCAGAATTCTATCCACTGTATCATGTTGCCTCATGGAGTATCTAATTCACACCTCACAATAAACATAATAAACTCGGAAGGAATTATTTCCATCTTACGAATGAGTAAATTGAGACTCGAAGAAGTAAATAATTTTTTTAAGGTCACATGGCTAGTAATTGGCCAGAACCAGTCTTCTGATCTCTAGAACTATAATCTCTCTTTTTGAAAGAAAACTTTCTTTTTCATTTTAAATGTTCTAATTTATTATGAACTTAACAAACATCAAGAAACATGAACATTTCCCTATGCAGAGAATAGAAAAAGAAGATTGAATGTGACATATAAATCTCCATAATGTACAGCTTGTTCATTTAAAGTATATTTGAAATTGTGTGGCAGCTCCAACAGTGCTCTTTTGGTTTGTTTAGACTTCTGAATTTCCTTCTCTTGTGTGTGTGTGTGTGTGTGTCTGCGTATGTGTGTGTGTGTGTGTATTCTTTTATTAATCCATCACTCCAATGTAACCATCCCCTGCCCTCTTCCCTACCCCATGAACAAAGACAGAAACAAACATTCATATACACACACAAACATACACATCAAAAAACAGAATCTGGCAAAACAAGTCTCCACTTTTGCCATGTTCAAAAAATGCATGACTTTTTCCGCATTTTTAATCTGTTACCTCTTTGGCAGGAGGTGAGCGGCATGTGGTTTATCATTGTGTTGGCTAGAGTTCGAAAGTCTTTCAAAGTTGTTTTTCTACTATAATGTTCTTATCATCCAAATTAACCTCCTAGTTTTGCACATTTCCCTGTTCATCAGTTCATTGTTTTCTCAGAAGTTGTCTCTTCTATCATTTCTTATGGTAAAGTCCATAAAATTACTCATTACATTCATATATCACAATTTGTTTAGCCATTTCCCAATAGGAGGATGCCTCTTTAGCTTCCAGTTTTGGTCTATGTGAAAAGAGCTGCTATAAATGCTTTTGTACACATAGATTGTTTTCATCTTTTTTGGATTTTTTTGGGGGTATTAGCCTAGTAGTGGTACAGCTGGATCAAAGAAAATGCACAGCGTAGTAACTTTTTGGCCAGAGATCCAAATTGCTTTCCAGAGTAGCTGCGCCGATTCACAGCCCCAGCAATAATCTTTCAGTACAGGAACTGTTTTTTCTAGACTGCCAACAACACTCTTTCTACCATACCACATTGTATCATCGTAAAAAAAGTACCAGATGATGTACTCCCTCTTTTATCTGCCATATCACCAAGGTATAAAAATTTAAAACTAAGAGATGAAACAGGGAGGAGAGAGGTGGGAATGCCATTTTCCTTTCTTTCTGTGTCTGTCCTAATAAAATAAGATGCAACTGTATGGCATCCAACTTGATCATTGAGGCAAAGACTTCTCCAGACTCTCCAAATTGTGGGCAATCGTCCTTTGCTTGGAATCTCTGTAGCTCTTTTTATTAGAAAGACTCATCTGGTACTTGGCAAATAAACTGCTTTGGTGTTATTGCTCTTGTTAATATGTGTGTCCTTTTCCCTTAATTAAACTGTAAATTCGTTGAGGGTTGAGATTGGGTTTTTCTCATCTTTGTTTCCCCCAGTATCTAGTAGAGAGCCTTGTGTATGATAGATGAATATTTGATGATGGTGATAATCTGATCTGCTTTTGGAGCAGAGGTAACAAGTGCCAATGCCATCTTGATGGGAGCCTTTTCCTATGGCTGGGTCAGTTGGGCACCATTTGGTATGCATAAGCCAAGAAGGGGAGCCACCCATGTTTGGTGTTGGTGTTATTTTTTATTCTTCTCTTTCCCTCACTTCTCACATTCAAATTGTCACTAATTCCACCTCCACAAAATTTAGCAATTACTTTCTTTTGCATGTTTCCACAGCTGCCCTTCTAGTCCAGACTCTCCTTCCCATCTACCTGAACTATAGCCCTTTATAAAGTCTTCCTGCCTCTACTCTCTTTTCTTCTTCAATTCATTCTTCATATTTCCTTTATGCACAGATCTAGCCACACCACACCTCTGCTTGAATTCTTCAATGGCTCCTTCTTGTTGACCTAGCAAAGGTTAGACTTCTTTGCCTGATGTTTGTTGCCTTCCACGATGGCAGGACCACATCTTTTTCAAGAATCATCTCAAGTCCTCCAAATCCCAAACACTCTGATAAACTTGTCTACTCTGTTCCCTGAACACGCTTTGGACTTTCCTACTTTGTTCATGTCTTTATTCACCCAGGCCTCTATGTGTGGAATGCCTACCTCTTCACCTTCCGAATTCTTACTCATCCTTGAAATGCCATCAAATGCCATCATCGCCATGAAACTTCCCCGCTATCAATCCCCGCTATCAATAATGCTTTTTCCCTTTGAACCTTACAGATCATTTTGTCTTGTGCCTACCTAATAACCTCATCATGTCAAGTTATATAACAAGGTTATACATGCTTGTCCTCCAACTAGACTGGAAGCTTCATGAGGACACTCTATCTAACCTAAACTTTGTATCTCTACTATCACTTAGCTAAGTGCTCTTCACACATGTGGGCCTTAATTAGAATTGTTTGAATTGAATAGAAAAGAACAGAGAGTTAAAAGAACTAAGGCATTGTCTATAATGAAGAAAGGCAGGGTAATTTCATCAGCTGCCTTCTGCACCCTTGGTTGGCACCTATGTCCTAGACTTTTGGACCCTGATTTAATATGTAATAAATTGCAGATGATTTTCACAGGGCAGTGTCTTTTGAAGTCTGAGTAGGAGCTAAGCTTCTAGCTTTCAGTTATCTGTTTTTAAAAACAAAATTCTTAATAAAAGCATCTTTCCGTTGGTGTGATGTGTTCTTTGGCATATCTTTTCCCCCGGCTTATTCTTTCTGTCCCCATTATTATTCTAACAGACTTATGCCTTCCAAAGTACATTGCAATCATTTTCATTGGGGATACATAGACGGCTCAGTTCTGTTTTCCTTGCTTGACTCTAGGGGAAACTCACAGGGGTCGTATTTGCTTTCACATGTCAATCGATGTTACTACATCATCTTCCTTTCCTGTTGCCAGCCTCCCATCACTGCAGACCCATGGCCTCAATCTTCCACAGGGAGAAGGATGATTTTCCTGTTTGTGGATGAGATGTTCTGACCTTTCCCCCTTCTTTGCACAAGTTCTTATGTAAAGGTGGCTAGATTTGCAAAATGGAAAAAAAAAGAGAATCACTTGTAAGGTTGATATTCTCTTTCAGCAGAGGCTGGGAGGCTGCCTTTTTGATGAACATATTATTAAAGGTATTTGTGCATCAGGGAGAGTTGAGACTACAGGATCTCAAGGTTTCTCTGAACTCTGAGATTCCCTGAACACTAGAAATGTGGTTGGAGTTGGGAGAGGCAGTATTTTGCCTTTCTTTGTATCCCCAATGCTTAGAATAGTGCCTGGAATGTTGTAAGTACTTAATAAAAGCCAGCTGACTGATTTAGGTAGTGCTAGTACTATCACACCCACTCCCTACCCCCCATTTTACAAATGAAGAGACTGAGGCCCAGGAAGGTGAATATGTTCTCTGAGCCAAAATTCAAACCCAGAGCTCTTTCCACTACATAATGTCTAATACAATGTAACACGTCAGGTGTTACAAAAAAGATATAACAAACAGCACAGTGTGAGCTTGGAGGAAAATAGATCACATTCCGTTAGGAGGCAGGGAGGGGTTTTATCAGAGAAAGCTTCAGAGAGAAGGTAGCAATTGATGTGGGCCTTATTTTTAAATGTCTGGAATAGTTTCAATGGTCAGAGACAGTAGGGTAGGGCATTCTAGGCAGAAACAATATGAGGAAAAACAGAGAGGTAGGGAATCAGGGCGGGGCAGTTAGGCGTGCAGTGGATAGATTGCAGGGCCTGAAGTCAGGAGAAAGACTCATCTTCCGGAGTTTAAATCCAGATGCAGAAACAGACTAGCTGTGTGACCCTGGGCAATTCACTTAACCCAGTTTGCCTCTGTAAAATGAGCTGGAAAAGGAAAACGGCAAACCCCTCCATTCTCTTTGCCAAGGAAATCCCAAGTGGGGTCATGAAAAGTCAGACAGAACTGAAACAACTGAGTAACAACAGCATAGGAAATCAGGAGGCCTGTTTGAGGCCTTCAAGCAAATTGTCCAGCTTGGCTGAATTGTGGGATATATGGAGGGGGAGTAAAGGAGCACTTGGCTGAACAGCTAAAGGGGAGCCATATCCTGGTGAGCCTTGATCATTGTAAGAAGAAGGTGGGCTGCCTCTGGGAGGCAGGCATCATTACACAGAAAACCTTAGCAGGGGGTCCCAAAGATCTGCCCTTTGCCCTTTTCTGTTCGACATTTTAATCAATGACTTTAATGAAGGTGTAGGTTTCATTCTCATCTGCTTTGCCCATGACGCATAACTAGGAGAGATGGTTTCTACATTAGAGGACGAAACTAGGAACCGAAAGGATCTTTTCAAGTTAGAGAATTAGATTGAACCCAATAAAATGAAAATTTATCAGGATAAATCTAAGATCTTACACTTGTATTCAAAACACATCATGTGCACCATTATAGGATAAAATATAAAATTACAAGTTGGGAAGGGGAATGAAAAGCTAGAATCTAATTCAATGGAAGGAAGATAAGATGATTTTAGCTAAAAAGGCTTATCTAAAATTTTTGTTTCTAGTGGCACCAAGCACATATATAGTAGGTGCTTAATATATGCTGTCATATTATTTTGGAAAAACTATGATCTTAGATTGCAAGAATAGCAGAATTCTGTCCAGAAAAAGGGAGGTGATAGCCTTAGTGTATTTTGCCCTAGCAGACCACATTTGAAATATTGAGGTTAGTTTTGGGACAAGCACAGTTTAGGAAAGACATTAAAAGGAAGGAATGTCTTCATCAGCGGAAATCCGGGCCAGTGAGGGAATTAGAAACCATTCCCCAAGAGGACTGGTTGAAGGAATTAGAGATTTCCTTAATGGGGATAGGAGAGCTGTATTCCAATGCATGAAGATTTGTATATGAAGCAGGAATTACACGTTTTGCTTGGTCTAGAGGATGGAGCAATATGTGAACATTACAGAGAGACAGTTTTTGATTCTTTGTGAGTAAAATTCCATAACAGTCAGAGCTAGCCCAAAGTAGAATGGATTGGACACAGGAATTTGTAAGTTGCCCCAAACCTGCGATCTTCAAGTAGAGACAGGATAACCATTATAGTCATTTTGGGGACATTTTGTGGAGGTGATCCCTGGTTAGATATAAGTTGAATTACAGTAATAATTCTGAGATCCCTTTCTTCTCTCAGTCTATGATAAGTCATTGGTAATCACAAAGAACATTATCAATAGAGTGAGGTATGTAGGATGGTCCTTTAACCCTATTATTTGACATTTGAAGAAACTGAGGCCCAGAGAAGTGGTTATTTATTAAGTGTCAAACAGCTAATTAGTAGCAGAGCCAAAACTAATTAAGTCTTCTGACTCCTAGCCCAGCGCCTTTCCTACAACATTACTGTTGTTTATCCTGCATTTTCTAAGAGGACCCATGATATCCCAAGGATAATGTCTTAACTTGTGTGCGAACTGGATTTAAGTGAGGCAGAGTTGCACAAAGTTGTCAACCTCATTCTCTCTTCCAGAGTCATTGAAGTCCAATGGCAGGACAAAAGTCAAGAGGACTAGTGATGGCCCAGGATGCAGTGGATGACCTTGGCATCTTCAATGTCTGACCAAGGTTTCCAAGCACTCCACAGTGCCTGCTTCAGCTGTCTTCATGGTCATCGGAACAAATCATTCTCATCTACCCATTCCACCAAGGGAAGTCTTCACGTGTTTGCAATACAGATCCTCCTAACTCACCAAAAGGTTTGAGCCCTGTCAGTTACCCTCAACCTGGTTTAGCCCATCAGCTGAGATGGTTTTGCCAGGTTGTGGCCACTGTACATGGCTTCCTGAAGCCACAAGTGAGAATTGAGTGAGTGGTGGACACCAAAGGTGGATAAGTAGCCTTGAAAAGGGCTTGGCAAGCCCTCACACCAGAGGTGCTAGTTCTCCCTGAACACTTCATATACCTCTAGAATATTATGCTGCCTCTCAAGACACTAGCCACCATAACACATTACCTGTCTCTCTTGTACCCTAGTGGAAATGAAATAGATGCACAACTCAGATACATTCCTTTATGTTTAGTGCATGTACTTCAAACAAGGTCATAAGCTCATTAAGGCATTCGAGGTCTTTAAGTCACTTACATTTTTATATCCCTCACAACTATATCTGGGGCTCCACTTGTTAAAAAAAAGTCTCATGCATCAGACTGCATGCTTGGTAAAAATCAGTTAATAATTCATCTCTAGCTTTGTCAATTGGTCAGTTTTATTGTTTCCTATCTAAAAGGTGAAGGTAGATAATGTTCGCAGGGGCAGAGTGCCTGTGTCCTGGGATTATACCATGAGTCAGGCGCCAAGCTGTCTAGCTTCTAGACTTTCTGTCTTGTACTTTATCTGCAGTGTTGTGCCAACTTTACCTAGTGGTAGTAAAAGAAATGTTAACTGGCAATTGCTGTCTAGGGGTGAGAACAATGGTTGTTAAAAGTTCATTTGATTCTAGGCTGCATCCAGGACTCATAGTTCTGTTGTACTTTGTCCTGGTCAGACCACACATGGAATTTTATATTCACATCTGTGTCCCACATTTTAGGAAGTAAATTGATAAGCTGGAAAGTGTCCACAAGAGGGCAACCAGGCTAGTGAAGGGCCTTGAGCTCATATTATATGAAAATTAGTTGAAAGATGTGGGGATGTTTGATCAGGGGAAAAGAAGACTTAGGGATAACAGAAGAGATGTCTTCAAATATGTGAGAGTCTGGTACGAGGACCAAAAATGAACTCAGAAGTTATGGAGCCAGATTTAGGATTCCTAACAACTAGAGCTCTCCAAAGGCAGAATGAGCAGCCTCAGGAGGTAGTGGTTTCCACCCTGACCGCTTATTAGGGATGTTTTAAGGAGGATTCTTGGCCAAGTGTAGGTTGCACTAGGTAGTCTCTGAGGTCCCTTCCAAGGCAAAAACTCTGTGATTCTTTTGTTTGCTATCAAGCAACATCCCTACTCTAGCGTTGATAGTCTGTCAACAATAAATATATGCAGCCAATTAATGAACAAGCACTTATTAAGCACATCCTATGAGCCAGGCACTGTTCTAAGCTCTGGGAATACAAAGAAAGGCAAAAACAAAAAACAAAACACAATTTCTGCTCTCAAGGAGCTCACAGTTTAATAGGAGAGATAACATAATAAATTACTTTGTATATACAAGATATATATGATACAAATGGAAAGAGATCTCAGAGGCAAGGCACTAGCAGGGGGCAGCAAGGAGGGGCTTTGTAGTGGTGTTAAAGATATCCTGTAGATGGGGCTATATTTGAACTGAATCTTGGAGTGAGGCTAGGAGGCAGAGGTGAGGAGTGAGAGAATTCCAGGCATAGAAGAAAGCATATGAAGACATGAAAGTTAAGAAGACAAGTTGTGATGGGGCTTTGAATATCAAACAGTATCTTATATTTGATGCACTGCACTAGGTACCCATTGAGCTCCCCCACTGTTACCTTTTGTAAGTGTGTTTGTCACACTATTAGCCCAAGCTCCTCTCCTGAGGTACGAAAAAGGAAAATTACTTTTCTTTTTCTATTCTGATAGCTTGGAAATCATAGAAGGGAACTGAGAGATTACTTAATTATAAGATCTTAAAACACACTGCTGAAAGTGACCTTCGGAAATAATTTAGTTCAATCTCCTGATTTTCTAACTGAGATCTAGAGAGGTAAAAGTACTTTTCCAAGGTTAGCTGGTGGTAGCCCAGGCTAGAATCAGGATGTCTTTACCACGAGAAAACTGACTTTGAAAGTCTAGTATGCTTTCAAAGATAATGCTATTTTCCTAAAACAAATACACTTGAACCTCCAGGCTAACTGTAGCATACCTTCACCTGTAATGAGTCTTTCTCTGAATACCATAGGACACTATCTTATATTACTCAATGATATAGGATAAGATTGTAAAAGCCAATAATAAAACCAAGACATAAATATTAATAGCTAGCATTTTGTGCTATAAAGTTGGTAAAACACTTAACATCATTATTTCATTTGATTCCCACATCATCTCTATGAGATAGGTATTGTTATTAATTTCTTTTTACAGATGAGGTAACTAATACTCAGTCCCACTCCATATCCTCAATCATTCATGAAAAAGAACTTTTCTTCCTTCATCTTGTGTCTCTATCATCTCTATGGAACAAGATGCACCTTGCAGGATAAGCTCATCACTTCTAAACTCACCACCATGTTCTTAACTCTTCTGGTTGGAGGGCTAGAAGGTGGACCCCCAAAGCTCCTCTTGATGCCTTTGTTTATAGGGGGGCAGAAATTGGTCTTTCATATCACTTTGCTTCTGATGCCCTGCCTGGTTTCAGCTCCAAGGAATACCCTGGGCCCATACTCTCTGGTGTCCTGCTCCATCCCCCTTTCTTGCTTCCTTTTCTGTATCATCTTCCCCTTTAGATATGTAAGCTCATTAAGGGCAGGGATTTTTTTATTAATTATATCCTCAGTGCTTAGTACAGCGCCTGGCACATTGTAGGTGCTTAATAAATATTTCTTAGATTGGAATAAAGATTCCTGCTGACTTTTTGTCCCCTGTCATTCCCCATCCACAGTAGCTTGGTGTCTCTCACCTTTTCGTTTCCAGACCCTTGTCTCTTTTAGCGAAGCTGGAGATGAAAAGGAATGAAATGATAATGGAGCATGGGGAGAGATCTGGGACTGAGGCCATCTCAGGAGCTCTGGGGATAAAAAGATGAAGATACTTGAATTCCATCTATTTAAATATGGTGCAGTGGAAAAGAACATTGGAATTGTAGTCAAAGGCCCTGGATTCAAAAACTGCTGCTGACACTACTTCTCTGGGTCCCACTTTCCTCGTCTATAAAATGAGGGGGATAGGACTAGATGTCCTTCTGTTATCCATTCTATAGGGAAGATATTCTACAACTCCCCTTCTGATGTGTGTTAATTCTGTGCTTTTGCCTTTGGCTTCTCAGCAAAGTTGAGTTACAGTCCCATTTAGCACAGCTGGATATGGAGAGGGGGAGGCTGCTGTGCAGCTGGCTGCCCCATGGGGGCCGTGACTTGGGGTTAGGAGGGACCCAATACTGGTAGTAGTGGTGCTCACCACTGTTTATCTAACTTCCCAAGTACAAAGCATCCTTTCTGACTGCAATGAATGAGAACCATCTAATGGGCTACAGTTTCTCTTTTATAAATAAACAAGGGATGAATAAACACAGAGTGAGAGGTTCAGAGCCCAGGAATGACAACTGCAGCAGTGGTTTCCAGGAATGCTTCTGGATTTTTATTGGGTGGCATGGGTGGGAGGCGTCAAGGTGATTAAAGACGCTGGGATTAGCTTCGAGGAATTGATAATTAGCTGGTAATTCTGATAGGATATTGAACATGTTAAGAATGGAGAAATCTCATGGAAGTTAAGGCTAGTGGTTTAGAGTTTGGGCTATTATAGAGATAGGGACCATATTTTCCAAGCCAAAAGTCAGGATACACAGTTTGACAAAGGATGGCCTTCTTGCAAAGCCTCATTAACAGTCTGCTTCCTTTTTGTGAAATCAGAATGGAAAAAGCTGGGCAGCTTTGAAAACAATATGTAGTAGGTTTTCTTACATAGGCTTTCTTGAAGTGGAAATTTATTATTTTATCTTAAATCCTCTCTGATGGTTTGCTATGTGTATGGCAATTCTTTTCAATTTTCTTATTTTGTATTTAAGTTTAAAATTTTAAAAATTCCCCCCCAAAATTAAACATGTATTAAGAAAAAGTCAAAGTAAAAGTTAAAAAATAAAAGAAATCAGAATGGTCCCAGAAAATTCAGGAGTGTGGAGGCTATTATAAGTTTGAAGAGCATATATTTTCCTTCCTTTTTTCCCTGTCTCCCTCCTCAAGTGATTCATATGCTACAGAGTCTGGAGCACCCCACAGGAGAATGGAAACTGGAGACGATAGTCAGAGGAGGGAGGGGGAAATCATAGAATCACAGAATCATAGAATATGAGAGTTGGAAGAAACCTTAGTGATCTAGTCCAACCCTGTTATATGACAGGTGAAGAAACCAATGGGGAAAAGAGTGGAAATGGAGCCAAGATTTTAAGTTGCAATTTGAAAGAAGATGAAAAACTGATGAAGTGTCATGGTGGAGAAGGTGTTGCAGGTAGAACGAGGGTCAAGAAAAGAATAAATAGTACTCGTATGCATCAGTCTGGGATCTCAAAGCATCCCATAAAAGTATAGAATGTGAGATATGGAAAGAAAGAAATCATGTGATCTAATTATCGGAAACTGAGCCCCCTTGTGAGGTGAAGCCCAAGGCCATGCAGGTAGCTAACAGCAAAACTTGGACTGCTTTATCTATTAGAGTGTATCTCTTGAAGACTTCTGAAAGAGTGATAAGTAATAAATAGCAGTTATAATTTCGAAGTCTCTATGCAGAATTTTGCCATACTATCCTGCTCTAGCACATTGTCACAGAACTTAGAATACAGACTTAGACAAAATAGACTCAGAAGAAACCTGAGCACTGACTCAGAAGTCAGTGAATTTGGGTTCAAGTTCTGCCTTTAATATTTATTACCTGTGTGGCAACTCACATGCCCTCCCTCCCTTGGCCTTGGTTGCCTCAGCTTTAGGCACGATTGATACGGGAAATATAAAGCACTTTAAAGCAGTTTGAGACTAACAGAGTGTTTTATGTACATTGTCTTATTTGATCTTCATTTCAACCCTGTGAGGCAAAGGCTATTATCATTCGCATTTTATGGATCTGGAAATGGAGGTTCAAAAAGGTGAAAGTCTGTTCTCGACTCTAGAACGATGGGATTGACCTGGCTGACCTCTGAGATCTCTTCCGACCCCACGACTAAGATCCTTAGAGAACATCTGGTACAGGTGTTCATAACCTGAAGTGCATGGGCAGATTTCAGGGTGTCTGCGAACTAGGTTGGGGAAAAGAATAACAAAATACATCTTTATTTTCATTAACCTCCAAATGAAATTTAATGATGTTTCCTTTAATTATTTAAAATATTATTTTGAATAAGGTTCCATGACATACACACCAAGGTTGGGATTCCTGACCTAGTATACTCTCATTTTGTAGGTGAGGAAACTGAGCCCCATAGAGGTTAAACAATGTGTCCCATATCACAAGGGTAGTGTGTGCCAGGCTCTCTGACTCCTAACAAACTTTTCTTTTTACTATAACAATTTTGTTTACCTTTGAGTGTATGGGGTGTGGGAATGAGGTACAGAGGCTTATCTTGAGGACCTCAAAGCCTGTATGGGCTATTTGAGTAGTGGCTATCTTTATAGAGACAAAGATTTTTACCAATGGAAAATCATTAGCACATTTTGACTTTTCCCAGGGTCATCCAATAAGTCAGGGGAGAAACTACCACCCCAGGCTCTTGGGACCAGGTCATGGGCTATAAGCCTCAGTCACATTTCCTTTTCTCTCTAAACTATGGAATTATGTAGTCCTTCCTTGATTCCTTATGCCATTTGTTGGTACATGTAATAAGGTATTTGATTTGTCATTTGTGGAGAATCCAAGTACAGTGCTGCCTGAGTGCTGTTAAAATGGGCAGGTTAGAGATGGCTGCCCAGAATGGGTACGAAGCCTAGATGGGGAAGCAGAATTTGTAGTGACAGTGGAGCCAGCTGGATGATTTGACCAGCTGCTTGGGCAGTTTAGGGGTTTCCATATTGGCTTTTTCCTCCACAGGGCCATCTTTGTTGGATAAGGCTACGTTCCCCAATGGAGCTTTTTCTCACTCCAACAGGCAGTCTGTTTTCGTTTAAGGTGCATGAGATCATTATCTAACATCATGGCCACAGGAGAGAGTTTTTCCAAGGCTCCTGAAGTGATAAAATACTGCCTCTCTGCTGAAGTTCTTACTAGTGGAACTGGTTAAAGTTAAGGAAATATTATTAGCTTGGTCATCTTTGCAAAGTACATTTCTGGTGGGCATAAAACTAACATAGAGCTCCAGAAATTTGTACCAAGTTGGAAGTGAACAAAGAGAAAAAAAAAATCAAAGTATTCTAAATCCTTGCAACTCAAAATAAGACTCTTCTCCCAACCAACAAAAATGCATAAATGAGTATGATGGATTTTAAATTGCCTTTGCACCAGATTCATGTTAATTCAGGTACATTCAAAATAACAGCAACTCACCGCAGTGATGATGAAAATCTTGACCCAAGGAAGCTAGAATAATGTAAAAACAATCTTTTAAAATTATTTTATTTTTAATTTAACAAAATAAACATTTCCATAACATAGTATAATTCAAAAAAGACGATTGCACATGAAACTGTCTATGAGATATGTGTGAGTATGAACTTATGTTGGGAGAAATAATTCCTGAATTTGGACAAGTTCATTTGTCTGCAGTGTGCAACATCAGGCCCTTTCCTCTCCCCTCCCCCTTTTAGACTCCCACTAGCAAAACAGCACAAGTCGCTGAAAGATGAAAGGCTGAGAAATGTTTGTTGCACGTGCTCCCTGAGACATTCCCGTTGTTTTTACTACCTATTTGGCATTAAGCGTTTACACACGGGTTAGCAGTTGGTAACATTTCGTAAACATCCGTCTTGCTTTCCAACAGGCCTCGTAATGGCTCAAAAGCAGCTGGGGAAGAGCTTGTGTTCAGAGAGCTTTTAACTAATCGACAGCAGCTCACCAAACTGGGATCATAACATGGTAGATTTAGAGGAGAAGGGGCCTTGGAGGCATCTACTCTAACCTTCTCCTTTCACAGATGAGAAAAGACTTTTACATTCCTGAGCCTCAGTTTCTCAATCTGTAAGATACAAATAATAATAGTGTTTGTCTCATAAGGTTGTGAAAATCAAATAAGACAATGTGCAGACTATCCTGAAAGTCTCAGCGCAGTTTTAAGCTTTAATATCTTGTTGCATATATATGTTGCAAACTTACCAAAAAAATGTTAATTATTTAAAATTTTAAAATGTTGATACATTTCTAATGAAAAATTCAACATAATTCCTGCTCTTGTGCTATGGGCATCACTCTAGCCAATTCTCAGATTTTGTAAAAATTTTCATCAGTGGCTATTCAGTGACTGAAAAGGTTGCATTTGTCATCCTGGCTTTAGGATCATTCAATCAACAAGGTTTTGATCTCTACACGGCTCTCACCAGAAAAAAATCTCATGGAGATAGATCAGGTAAATGAGGCTGCCAAGTGAGAAGATATTATCCACCAATCCACTGGTCTGAGAAAGTGTCACTCGCTGTTTGTCCTTCATTCTCGAAGAGAACCATGACGCCAGGAAGGTGATGCCATGACATGCAAGTGAATTGGATTTAAGTGAAGGAGGGCTGTGCAAAGTCACCAGGCTTACTTCCTCCTCCAGAACCATTTGGGTCCAGTGGCCATACATGGAACAGGACAACTGGAGATGGCCCTGGATGCAGCGGGGGACCTTGATCTTTTCAAGCTAAGTTCTTTAACAGGTCTCAGTTTGATTGAGGCAACAGCCATTCATTCAGTGATTAAGGCTTAATTTTTAAAAAATGAGGCAAAGAATGGCCTCTTTAAAAAAAAAAATAGATCTTGGAGGGGAAGACCCTCAGGGTTTCTGACCAAATTGTTTCTGTTTTGGCCATCCATTGCTCATGCAGTGCATAACGATGAGATACCCCTTATAGTTAAAATTAAAAGATTTACCATTCGAGCTTCGTGAAAACTAAAGAAGTAAAAAAGAAATTTAAATAATTAAGCTTTCAAATTATGTTTTGGTAAGTTTGTAGAATTTATACTTCTGAAGTTATTAAAGCCTAAAACTGCACTAAGGCTTTTGGGATGTGCTATGTAGAAAGGACTTTGTGGATTTTAAACTGCTTTATAAAACATTCCTACAATGGCTATGTCATAGGAAAGATTTCAAACAAGTGGTAATGTTCAGGATTAGGCTGATGATCTCCTTACCATCTACAAAGCATAAGAGTTGCCATTGATTACACATCTGTATCTTGTGTTCTGAGATCTCCTAACCCATGGTAAAGGAATTTTGTCCCTGACTGGTTAGCAGAGAATGTGCTGTACCAATGACCCATCAAAGACAAGAAATACTAAAGAGAAATAAAGGGAAAGGATCCTGAGATTAAGGGCCAAGAAAGAGAAATCTCTAATCCCTTGGATAATGGGAGGAAAATGACCAGTGATCAGGTCAAACAATAGTCAATATACATTTGTTTATTAAGTGTTATATGCCAGGCACTGTGCTAACCACCAGGGATACAAAAAGGGCAAAAAATGGTCCCTACCTCCAGGAGCTTACATCTAATGGTACTAAATACCAGTGCCAAGTAGTCTTCTATAAACTCATTGGCAATAGGGATTGTTTTATTTGTCGTACTTGATCTCTAGTGCCTAGTACAATGCTTGGCACATGGTAGGTACTCAATAAATTCTTCTTAATTGATTGTTTTAGAGTAGAGCTGGGGTGCTCTAATATGTCTTGTTCTGTACTGTCAAAGTGTATTGGCTTCACCAGAGGACTAATTGGCACTTCTTTACTGTTTATATTTGGCCATTTATTCTCATTTCCCATGAATAACCAGAGAAAATCTGGCAGTGGTGACTGCTCCACCATGCGGTTTCACTTGGGCCAGTGCCATGGCTTGATGCTGATATCACTTTTCCCCGAAAGAAAAAAAGGGAAAAGATAGCAGTGGCTCAGGCTAGGCACGTAGTTATTCAGCAGGGTACTGCTCCCAGCCCAAGCTAAGCAAACTAATTCAGCTAAAATCAGAACCAACCCCAACTTTTGACCTCAGCAACATGCTAGCAGAAACCCGGCAAATCTCATTAGAAAGGAGTAGTAAAGTGTCAGAGCAAGACGAAGGGTTGCATTTGTTTGCTGATATTAAAGTACACAGAAGTCCTACTACAACGATGTCTTCAGGGTTCTTCCATTGGATCAGTCTTTGGGGAAACCAGCATCTAATGAGATCCTTTTATTGCAACAATAATTAAAACCCCTTGGGTGGGGTCGAACATAGAATTGCTTACTGCTAAATTCCACTCACTGGTGAGCAGTGTTTATATGAAACGTCTTCTGCAACAAGAGGCTATGAAAATTCTGGGGGAGGGCAGAGGGGTTGAAGGATCAATAGGACCTTCACACCACCACCTTTCCCTGCTCTTTCCATCCACACTAACTGGAGAAGATGCATGGGCTTTGTTTTTCCTCTACATTTTAAACTGCAACAACATCGAACTGAGAGCATTTTACCCAACACTGTTGGAAGATAAGCGTCCAGCCTAGGTAGAGTTCGATTGTAACAGAAGAAGGGATTGATTTTCCATCCTTCAGAGGGAGAAGGCAGGGGTATGGAGGAGGCAGGCCAGGACCTTCCTAGCTAGGGTTAGTGGAAGACCATGAGATATGGGGTAGGTGGGTTGGAGACTTCCCTGGGGAAGAAGCTTGCCCTCCTTACCCCTCCATATCAGAACCCTAAGTAAAAGCCCCCTGTCACCCTAACCTAGTTATATATTTATACTAAACCAAACACACTGTCCACCTGGTGGGCTCACTTTAAATAATAATAATATTAAAATCTAGCATTTATATACTACTACTACTACTACAACTACTACTAGCTAACATTTGTGTAACTCCCATTGTGTTCCAGGCACTGTGCTAAGCACTTTAAAATATTGTCATTTGATCTTCTCAACAACTCTGGGAGGTAGGTGCTACTATTTATCCCTATTTTACAGATGAGGAAACTGAGGCAGGTAATGGTTAAGTAAACTTTCCCTAGATCACACACCTAGTAAGTATCTCAGGCTGTATTTGAACTCAGGTTTTCCTAACTCCAAGCCCAGCATTCTATCCACTGCCCCACTTAGCTGTACTTTAAGAATGACCTGTATGTATGTTTCCTCATTTGACCCTCGCAATAACCCCATGAAGTAGGTGCTACTAACGTCCTCATTTTAGATGAGGAAACTGAGGCCAAAGGCCATTAAGTGATTTGCCAAAGAACATATACCTAGTAAACATCTGACGCAGGATTTGAACTTGGTCTTGGTAATTTCAAGTCTTTCTTTCCACTGTGAAAACCCTAGCTGCCCCAAAGAACCTGGGAAAGGGTGAAGAGTATGCTTGGGAAGGAGGTGTGACCAAAGGGTGTAGCCACAGGGAACATGAATATCATTCTCATCACCAGCATCAGATCTTTGTGGCTCAGGACGGCTTTCCTGAAAGAAATAACAGTAAATTATAGTGCCTATTTCTTCTACCCCACCTTTAACTCTTTTTCCCCTTTAAAAATCCTATATTTAATCTATTTTCTGCATTCATTTTTGAAAAATGTGAGTTCCAAATTTTCTTCCTTCCTTTAGTTCACCTCTCACCCCACATTGAGAAAGCAAGCAATGTGATATTGATTTTACACACCTTCAACTTTTTATTAGGGGTTTTGTCAAGTGATTCCAAAAACAGTTCTTTGTCTAATGTTCCAGGAAATCAGCCAGGTTTTGTTTTACCCCCTCTCCTCCCTCCTATGCTCTCTACGTGTCTTCTTCCTTTCAGGGTGTTCTGCTGGAGGGATAGTCATTGAAACAACTTGAACAGATGACCTTTCCACCTTGGCAGAGGGAGGCTAATGGATGGAGGTCCCTTTCTAGCTTTCTGTGAAAAAGCAATGCAAGAATCTGCATTAAAAATAATTTTTTTTAATTTAGGACAATGACATTGTATAATTGTATATGATACACTTCCAAATTAGCTCCCAAGGTATTAAAAATAGCTACTATAGATGAAAAGGGGGTATGTTCCATGCTAAGGTCAGCAAGAATGAAATCTTTATCACTGGGAAAGAAAAAATAATTCAATTTGCCTTTAAATGTCACTTAGATCTCTCATAATGTCGAAGCACCCTCAGCTCCCCGATGTAGCTTCCTGTTGACTATTTCTAGTGTTATAGTACCTAAGGGATAATTCTCTTTTAAAAATAGCTTTGTTGATATTTTCTTTTTACATTGTATTATTCTATATACTCCTCCTTTCCTCCTCCCAGAAAGCCATTCCTCACAAAAATAATTTTTTTAAGAAAAAGAGAAGAAATTCAACAGCTATATATCTTAGTCTATAACTCATCAGGTCCCATTGTCCCCAAATCTCTCCAAGCAAATGACAATGAAATGTCATATCAATGAATCAACAAATATTTATTAAGTACCATATTCCAAGTACCAACATGGACCCAATAGAGATATAAGTACAGAGAATGAAACAATTCTTTCTCAAGATGACCTGACATTCTAATGGAGGAGATAAATACACACACACACACACACACACACACACACACACACACATATATGTATCTATATACCATGTATATATGTGTGTGTGTCTATGAATATATGTGTGTATATATACATACATGTATATATACACACACACAACAAGAATGGAAATCTTCATTATTGGAACAGAAAAATAATTTGATTTGCCTTTAAATGTCACTTAGGTCTTTCATAATGTTGAAGCAACCTCAGCTCCCTAAAGTGGCTTCTCGTTGACTATTTCTAGTATTATAATACCTAAAGGATAATTATCTTTTAAAAAATAGTTGATATTTTCTCTCCCATACACACATATCATATATATCTTATATACGGGAGATAAATATATACATGTATATTATATATATACAGACACATATTTCCATCATGTATAAATATGGTTCTGTCACCTAAGGTTCTATTTTACATATATACCTACATACATACTTATCTGCCCCTTTAGAATGTAAGGTCATCTTGAGAAGGGATTATTTCGTCCTTTGTACTTGTGTGAGTGTATACAAATATATTTACATTAAGTATAAAGTTAATAAACACAAACATATACAAAGAGGTCAAATAAAAGAACACTGGAGAACAAGGGCAGTAGTGGCTGAAAGGATCAGAAAAGGCTTCCTGCAGAAGATGATGCTTAATCTGTGTCTTAAAGAAAGGCACAGAGACAGCTAGGTGGCACAGTGAGTAGAGCACTGGCCCTGGAGTCAGGAGGACCTGAGTTCAAATCCTACCTCAAACACTTGACACACTAGCTGTATGACCTTATTTGGGCAAGTCACTTAACCCCAATTGCTCTGCCTTCCTCCCTCCAAAAAAAGGCATAGGGAATAAAATAATAAAGGATGCAAGATAGGTAGCAAAGCCTTCATCCCTGTTTTGAGGGTAGTGGATTATGGATATGGCTTTTTGCACATACTGTTCTATACATATGAGGTATTGGTATTGGTATTGATTGGTTTTACTGAACTGCTTTTTTTTCTTTTAGAAAATCTTTGTCCCATGTGCAATGAGGGACTGGCCAATGGAGAGTCCAGTCGTTAGATTATGTGTAGACTTGCCCTTCCTAGATGGTGTTCCGTGAGCAGTGTTCTGTTTCCTGCCAATCTCTTTCGTGATGCCTTTCAAGAGAGTGAGAGATTGTCCCCTCAGACCTTTGGCAGTCATACTCATTTCCCTCCTCAGCCTCTACTGAATCTTTTGTCCTTCTGGTTCCTCAGCCAAGCAGAATTTTTATTACAGCATAGTCTTCATGGCCCCTCAGTTACTCATGACTAGAAATTGGTTCCCTGGAGTTCCAGGTGTTGGACTGGCAGTGGTCAGGGAATATCTGCACATGCTTTGTATAACCCAGTAGAGAAGAGAGAATCTAAACATGCTTTAAAGGCTGGGCCCTCATTGGCAGGTTTCCCAAAACACAAAGAAGGTTCAATGAGCAGAGGAAAAAAAGGGATATATTTAGAAATAAGAGTGACGATTTTTTAAAAATCAATGAAAATAAGATTTAAGTAGCAAGTGCCCACCTGACCTATTTCCCAAACTACCTTCTCCCAAGCTGTCAGGTACTGGAGGTGATAAGTCCTCTTGCTTCCATGTTTCCTGCTATTTTTTCAGAAGGAATGAGAAATGGGGGTTATTGATTTTTCCATTAAATGAATGACAATACCTGGAAGTTGATACGTCCTGGGATTATAATGCTAAAACGTTGCAGGGAGCCATCTTGCTTCCTTCCGGGACCTGACACAGAAAAATTTCTCCTGCCGCTGCTTTGTCCAGGAGTGCTGGTGACATTTGCACCAGCTCCCCATTTTCCTTTTCTTCTGTACGGATTTCTTTCTCCCTATCCTTTTTTAAGTCAGATGGTGCATTGGATAGAGCATTGAGCCTAAAGTTCGGAAGACCTGAGTTCAAATCTAGCCTTAAATACTTACTAGCTGTATGATCCTGGGCAAGTCACTTCATCCTGTTTGCCTTAGTTTCCTCCTCTGTAAAATGGGATAATAATAGCACCTATCTCACAGCATTGCTGTGAAGATCAAACAAGATAATATTTGTGCAGTGCTTAGCACAGTGTCTGGGACACAATAGGGAGCGGCTTACTCCCTTCCTCTTCCCTTCTCTTTCTCACAAAAGTAATATCTCTTTCCAAACTGGGAGAATTGAAAACTGCTAACTTACACACAGGTCCCTTTCCAAAGAGAGCATGGGGTAGATATGCGTATTTTCTACAATAAAAATGTCAATTATTGAAATTAAAAATTCAAAAGCCATACAAGGACTTTATAAAGACCTTTTATGCTTCCTTTTGCTGTTCTCTGGTTGTTTATTGTGCTTTTCTCCATGGGAGAATGCAAGCCCTTATACAGCAGGGGTGATGCCTTCTCTTTCTTGAGTGTCTGTGGCAGTATCCAGGTATCCAGTAAACACTTGCTGATTGGTTATTCTCTCTTCCCCACTATAGCATCTCATAAAATGTTTTACTGATACATTGATGATCTATGAGTTCACCCATGTGAGACCTCCTTCTGCTGAAGCGTATTGTGACCCATCTATAAACAGAATGCCTGAAGGCTACTTGCCTATGGCCTTGTAATTAGGACCTTCCTTCTGCTGATTATCTCCAATTTACCTCCGACATAACTTATCTCTGCATAGCTGTTTGCATGTTGTTTCCCCCATTAGACCATGAGCTTCTTGAGATTACTTTTTTATCTAGGGATTATTTTTTGTCCTTCTTTGTAACCCCAATGCTTAGCATAGTGCCTGGCACATAGCTGTAGTTGTTTAGTCATTTTTCAGTCATGTCTGACTCTTCATGACCCCATTTGGGGTTTTCTTCACAAAGATACTGGAGTGCTTTGCCATTTCCTTCTCCCGCTCATTTTACAGATGAGGAAACTGAGGCAAAGAGGGTTAAGTGACTAGCCCAGGGTCACCAGCTACTAAGTGTCTGAGGCCAAATTTAAACTCAGGTCTTCCTGACTCCAAGCCTGGTACACTATCTACTGTGCCACCTAGCAGCCCTTGGTAGGCACTATGTTCACATGATATTTACAAATGACCAGTTAGTGCCAAAGGTAAGATCTGAACCCACATCTCCTGGATTGCAGTTCCATGTTTCTCTATCTACTTCATAATACCACTTCTGCAAATAAGGACTTGTTGATAAATATTAATTAGCAAATATCAAGTAAATTGCTAACAAATACCTTTCTGCTTCCATGCATTCAATTGTATCTTCAAGGCTTAAAGAGTTAATGAAGCTTCCAAAACTGTATAGCTGAGTCACTGAGAGAATCAGGCTCAGTGAATGGTAACTGATAAGGCCATAAGCCTGGCAAAGCTGCCCCAGTCACCAAAATTTTCCACTGCTGAACGATTCTCTGCATGTCTACAGAAGAGGCTTAAAACAATCCTTCTGTTCCACAGAAAGTTATAACTCTTTGCCCCTAGAAATGTCTAAATAAACACTGGCACACAGGGACCTAATGAGTTTCAGATATGGTGGAGAGGAGAAAGGAGAAGACCCAAGGGAGGGGAAGGTTGGTAACAGAACGAGTGGAAAATAATCTCTGGAGTGGCGCCAGAAGGATAATCCACAGGACATTAGTAACAGCATATAGCGCGGGGCTTGGACGCAGGAGGACCTGAATGATGAGGGGAAAGAGGGAAGAGTGAACTTTCACAAAGTAATTCTGGCCTCCAGGTGCATCTGCATCATAGGATTCTGCGTCCCTGACGGTCAGCAAATTGTTCAGAGGTTGTGGAACCACTACCTGGGGCTCACTCTCATGGCTTGGGGAGGACAGGAAGGAGGGGAAGCAGATCTTCATTTGGGGTCTGGAGTAAAGATGAGGGAGACCACTGTGTGTGATAGATAAACTGACCTTCTTGTTTTCTGAACTTATCATTTGTCTTGCCTCCAAGTTTTTGTACAAGTTGGCACCCTTGACTGGACTGATCTCTCTCTTCTTGGACTTGTAGTGAGTCCATTAATCAACAAGCATTGATTAAGCACCTACTATATGCTAGGCCCCCTTCTAGATCTCTGACTTGTTGTGGCAGAGTAGCTTGTATAGCCCAATGAAACTAGGAGCTATGCCATGCAGGGTTACCCAAGATGGACCGGTCATAGTGGAGAGTTCTGACAAAAGGTGATCCACTGGAGAAGGAAATGGCAAACTATTCCAGTATCTTTGCCAAGAAAACTCCATGGATAGTAGAGACTGGAACACTGTGGTCCATGGGGTCACAAAGAGTCAGACATGACTGAACGACTGAACAACAACAGATATGTCAAGGATTGTGATAAGTGCTGGGGATATAAAGAGAAGCAAGTTCCTGCCCTTGAGAAGCTTACATTCTAATGGGAAGATAATAGGTAAATAACTAAGTATATATAATATACATACGCATATGTGTATATACAACATATAGTAGATAGAAAGCAATGAGAGAGAGAGAGAGAGAGAGAGAGAGAGAGAGAGTTATTAGTAGCTGGAAGGACCAAGAAAGGCCTTCTTCAGAAGGTAGGATTTGAAATGAGTCTCAAAGGAAACCAGAGACACTAAGATAAGAGAAGCTGAGAAAGCAGGATGTCCTAGAAATGGGAAACAGCTAGTGCAATGGTGCAGGAGATGTGGTGTCCTTTGAGGATGTAATGGCCTGTGAGGAGCTGAAGTAGAGGGTCACAAACCTGAATGACTTGGAGGATGGTGGTGCCCTTGACAGTATTTAGGGAAGTTGGGAAGAGGGAAGGTTTTAGGGGAAAAATAATGGCTTCTGTTTCAGATTTGTTAAGTTTGAGATGCTTATGAGATACCCAATTCAAAATATCCAAAAGGCTGTTTGTGATTTAGGACTGGAGGTTAGGAAAGAAGATATACAGATTTGGAAATTATCTGATGATAACTGAACCCATTCATTGGGATCTGATTAAAAGATCAAGTGAGATAATATAGAGGAAAAACAGATACCTCCAGTTAGTAGGTATGACACGGTCTAAGAAGTAATTGAGCAGATAGGAAAAGAACTAGCAGAGAGTGGTGTCATAAAAAGTTAGGGAGGAAAGAGTATTCAGGAGAGCTAAAAAATGTCAAAAATCCTAGACAGGTCAAGAAAGACTGAGAAAAGACCATTAGGTTTGTCTATTAGGAGATCATTGGTGACCTCAGAGAGAGCAATTTCAATTGAATGATGAGATTAGAAGCAAGATTTCAGAGGGTTTAGAAGAAAATTGAAAAGAGAGAAAGTGAATTGAGCTCCTCTCCTCTCCTCCCCTCCCCTCCCTTTCCCTCCCCTTCCCTCCCCTCCCCTCCCCTCCTCTTCTCTCCTCTCCTCTTCTCTCCTCTCCTCTCTTGTCTTCCTTAGCTTCCTTGGGGTGCATCTCAGATGGTGCCTTCTACAAAAATCCTGGCTTGATCTTTTTGGGTATCAGTGTTCTCACCCTCTTCAAATTCTATTTTACTTATTTATCTGTACCCTCCCCTAGCTTGAATAAAATATAAATTTCCTGAGGGCAGGGACTATTTGTATTTCTTTTTTTCCCCTTAGGGACTAACACAATTCTTCACAAGTAAGAGTTTAATAAATGTTTGTTGAATTGAATGGAGCTAATTGGGGAGAAAAGATTCATCATAGATCACAGCCTTTTAAAGTAGTCCAAAAGAAAAAATATGCTTTGGGGAAAGGTCTCTATCTTGATTAGTTGAAATGTAATGGTGGAGGGTGGTTGAGTAAATCAACCAGATTACCCCACTTCATCTGAAGAAAGTGAAAAACGACTACTACCAGGTAAGATTATGTTTTTGTTGAATCAAATTGCCTTCCAAGTAAGTGTGAAAAGGCCGTGATTAACTCAGATGTCCATGATGAGCTAATGGATGAACCAGAAGTGATGTTGCACAGGAGCCATGTTCAGATCAGCTGACACCCTGGGTCTTCTATGAGATAGCAGATCAATGAAAAGTTGAGATAGCAATTCCAGTTAATGAAGAGAGAATGTTCCAGTTGAATCTTAAGAAAAGGATTCACTTGGTGAAGGATTGTAAAGGAATCACAAGAGAAGGAATCACAAAGAAAACCTTGTCCTTGATCTCCCATGACACCATCGACTGGAAGAGGACCTCACGAACTTGGAGGACTTTCCAAGGACTGATAAAAAGGACCAGTAAAAATGCAAACCCCTTCCTCTCCTCCTTAAGTTGGGATAGAAAGTGAAACAAGGTACTTGAGATGGAAAAGCAAAAGGAGATATGAATGTAGAATCATAACTGGAGTTCTTATATAATTAAAATTGAAAAAGCATTAGAAATACTGTTTTTGCCTTGTCACTGTCTTGCTCAATAACCTGCTATGGCTCCCATTTACCTTTTGCAGTGAGTCCAATCTCTTCTACATAACTTTGAAGGTCCTTTATAACCTAGGTTCTACTTACCTATCTAATTTTATTTCCCATGCTCCATTACATGCATCCTCCAGTCTAGTCAGGCCAGTTTGATTAATGTCCTCTATATATGACATACTTATTTAGGCTTTTCTACCCTTGCTGTCCTGAGCCCTCACATACCCTTGATATCATGCATCCTTCTTTCATCCTGTTTAAGCCTTATTGATCAAGTTCAAGACATAGTTGAAGTCATATCTGCTGCATGAACCAATTTCTGACTCCTCCAACCCACATTTATTTCTCCCTTCTCTGAGGAAAGCAGTGTAAAACATGCTGAATCGAGTTTTAGAGGACCTGGGGTCAAATCTTGGCTCTCCGGCTAAAGACTTGTATGACCATGGGCAAGACTTTTAATTTCTCTGGTCTTCAATTTGTTCTTCTTTAAATTAGTGAGGGTTTCCAGCTCTAAATATATGATCCTATGAACTTAGCACATATAGTCAACAAGCATATGTTAAATGCTTACCATACGCCAGGCACTATGTCAAGCATTAGGAATGCAAAAAGAAACAAAGAGACACAGTCCTTGTCCTCTAGAAGCTTACATTCTAATGGGAGAAGACAATATATTAAAAGAAATTAGGGCTAAAAAGGGGGTTGGAAGAATATGGTGGCAATGTCTGGAGAATGAAGGAGGCTTGCCTAAGCCCTTCCTCAAAATGATGGAAATACTTTTATATGGAATTTAGCACTTAACTAATAACTGACTTATACAGTGGGCAGCTAGGTGGTGGAGTGGAGAACACTGGGCCTGGAGTTAGGAAGACCTGAATTCAAATCCTGCCTCAGACAATTACTAGCTATGTGACTCTAATCAAGTCATTTAACTCTGTTTACCTCAGTTTCCTCATCTATAAAATGAGCTGGAGAAAGAAATGGCAGACTACTCCAGTATCTTTGCCAAGAAAACCCCAAATGGGGTCATGAAAAGCCAGACATGACAGAAAAGGACTGAACGAAAACAATAAAACTTGTGTAAAGCTTTAAGATTTACAAAGCACTGGAGTCAAGCGATGCCATTTGGGTCCTGTTCTGAGAACGAAGGACAACAACCAACCAACCAACAAGCATTGTCTCACAACAACCCTGTGAAGCAGATAGCACCACTATTAGTATCTTTATTGTGCAGATGAGGAAACAGGTTCAAGGAGGGTGTGCCTTACCCACTGTCTCATAACTAGTAGGTTTCAGTGACAGAATTCAAACTCGGTCTGTCAGTCAATAAATATTTATTAAGAGCTCACTATGTTCCAGGCACTATGTTGGTTGCTAAAGATACAAATACAAGCAAAAAGAACATTCCCTGTCCCCAAGGAGTTTACATTCTAATTGAGAGGCACAATACATAATAGGTGAGGTGAAAGGGGGGAGGGAAATGGAAACATAATGGCAAAGTGTGGAGAGTCAGAAGCACAGCTAGAAGGTGAATGAAGGAGACCTCGAAAGGAACTCACAAATAGGAGAAGGAGGAGGGGATGGGGGTGGGGGAAGGCCAGATGGTGAAAGATGGTTGCCCTGGATCCTTCCCCCAAATGGAGATTCTGAGAACTCCTCAGTGGAAGAAGTGGCCTGAAGGAGAAGAGTCAGCACGTAGTTGAGGCAGAGGCTCCTGGCTCTAAGTTCAGTTTTCTTTCTACCATGTTGTCATTGTTTGGTTGTGTCTAACTCTGTGACCTCATGGACATGTCTGTGGAGTTTTCTTGGCAAAGATACTGGAATGGTTTGCCATTTCCTTCTCCAATATGCCCCCATTTTTTACAGATGAGGTATCAAGGCAAATGGGGGTTAAGTGACTTGTCTAGGATCATACAGCTAGTAAGTATCTGAGGCCAGATTTGAACTCAGATATTCCTGACTCCAGGCCCAGTGCTCTATCCACTGCACCACCTGGCTGCCCTTCTTTCTACCATACCATGATGCTATCTTTTATTGTCATCTGTATAATTATTTAATATGTATTGGTCATGTTTCTTGAACAAGATATAATAATAAATTCCTTGAGAAAAGGAATCATACTTATTTGGTATCTCCTACAATACCTAGCATAATATTGGCTCCTAGTAAATAACAAGTTGATTTCAGTCTGTTGATTGATTGACAACACATGGATCTGAGGTGGAGCACAGCCTAGAGGAAGGATGGGGAACCTGTAGCTGAGAGGGCCACATGTGGCCTCAAGGATGCAGATTCCTGACCCCTGGCCTAGTGGATAGGGCTCCAGATTTGGAGGTAGCAAAAGGTGGGATTTGAGCTGGACCTTGAAGGATATCAGGGATGCCAGGAGATAGGGATGAGGAGGGAGAGCATTCCAGGCATGGGGCACAAACAGTGAATATGCACGGAACTGGGAAATTGAGCATTTTCTTTCCAGGAACAGCAAGGAGGCCAGTATTACTGCAAATCCTCAAATAGTGCCTTAGGCACACAATGAATTCTTCTCAATAAATACTAGTTGATGCCATATAGTCCAAGCCTCTGTAAGCAAAGCATATCCCTTTGTGGCTGTTGACCTGGCCTTCTGCATCCAGAATCCATTTGCATCAATCAGGTCTCTCATGATGTTGCTCTAGGGTCTGATTTCTTACTACCTTGGCAGAAAATTATAATTGCCAGGACCTTCTTCCTAAGGTAGGAGAGACAGAGCAGTCTGAGAAAGCCTGGCCAGGAAAATACATATTTTTACAAACCAGAACAGGACCCTCTCATTATTCCACCTTCCCAGAGTGAACACGATCATGTTTTATTCATCGAAAATATAGATTTTTATTGTTCTTCCTTTTCTCTCCAACAGCAGTGATTCCGCCCTGATCTGGCATGGCAATCTAGTTCATCTGTCCCTCAGGAGGGCTTTCTCCCCCTCCTTCCCCCCCCCCCCCCCCCACTGCTCTACTCCATTTCTGCCAGCTGCTCATTGCATTGTCTGGGATGGAGAGCCCCACTGATGGGAGCTTGGATAAGGGATGGGGGCTTTTGTTTCTTATTATCCAGAGGAGCTAGTATGGGTAGAAGGATGGTGAAATAAAAAGGGAGGAAATGACATTTAGAATGCACATGGATTACCCATTTGTTTAGTCCCAAGGAACCACGTCTTTTCTCTGTGTATGTAATTTATTGACTCTGGAGTCTGTGGCAGTTGCTTAGTGCTACACATGTTGCTCTAGAGGAGTGAGGCGCGTGTGTGAAGGACAAAGGCAGAAGGGAGTGATTGAGTCTAATTCTTCCTGGGTCAGTCTTCCCCTCCAGAGGCAGAGCTCCTATTGTCTCCCTGGGCTAGGTCAAAGTGAAGAGGAGAATTGGTTTTGAGACCCTTTAAGGGGGAGTAAAAATAAAAACAAACAACCCCCTCCCCCCCCACTACCCCAGTCCTCTCCGCCAAAATACCCATCAACACATTTTTTACCTCCTTCCTCTGGTCTGCGTAATTGCCTCAATTCTCTGCTCTTTGGTTGTGCTGAGATGTCTGAAGATAGTTCTATGGGACTAGATGGAGGGGAACTTGGGGAAGAAAATGAGCCTTTGAACTCAGGGGCAGATTTACTCTCCAATTTATCAGATGGAAAAACTGATCAAAAAGGTTAAAAAAATAAGAAAGGTCACCAGGGTCCAGGGCTCCCTGCTTTCTAGGTCAGACCATGCCTTGCTCTACTCTCCGAATGCTTTCATCACAAACCCTGGGACATTTATCTGAGAATTGATAATGAAAGAGAAATAAAATATCTGTATTAAAATGAACATAAATGTCCAAAGAGATTAGTCCTGTCACGAAACATATACAGGAAATGTGGTAGCCTATGCAATAATAACCTTTTGCTTAATGTAGAACCTAACTATGCAGAATATAGTCAAGAACAATAAAGCAGTCAAATTCAGATTCCAAAGTCCATATACTAAAATATCTATGGCAGCTTTTTTATTGTGGTAGCTAGGAATTGGAAATTGAGGAGATGCCCATCAATTGAGGAATGGCTGAACAAGTAATGGTATCTGATTGTAATGGGATATTATTGTGCTACAACAAATGACAAGCAGAATGATTTCAGAAAAACCTGGAAAGGCTTACATGAACTGATACAAAGTGAAGTGAGAAGTATAAGGAGAATTTTGTACACAGTAGTAACAATGTTATATGATGAAGAACCATGAATGACTTGGCTATTCTCAGCAATAGAATGATTCAAGACAATGCCAAAGGACTTGTGATGAAAAATGCTATCTACCTCCAGAGAAAGAACTGATATTGTCTGAATATAGATCAAAGCATACTATTTTTCTTTCCTTCTCCTTCTCCTTCTCCTTCTCCTTCTTTTTCTTCCTTCCTTCCTTTCTTTCTTTCTTTCTTTCTTTCTTTTTCTTTTTTTTCTTTCTTCCTTCCTTCCTTCCTTCCTTCCTTCCTTCCTTCCTTCCTTCCTTCCTTCCTTCCTTCCTTTCTCTCTTTCTTCCTCTCTCTCTCTCTCTCTCTCTCTCTCTCTCTCTCTCTCTGTCTCTGTCTCTGTCTCTGTCTCTCTGTCTCTCCCATACTTTTTTTCTTTCTACTATGGAAATGTTTTATATGATTGCACACATATAACCTATATAAGATCGCTTGCCATCTCAGGGAGGAGGGAGAAAAGTGAAGGAGGGATAGAATTTGGAATTCAAAACTTAACAAAAACAATGTTAAAAATTGGTTTTACATGCAATTGGGGGGAGAGGGAATAAATATTATTTTTTTAAAAAGACAAAAAAACAAAGTGTTTGTACCAGAAAATTTATGTACTTCAGTAATGAGCAGCAGCCTGACATAGTGGATAGAGAGCTGATCTCCAAGCCAAGATAACCTAGGTTTAAGTCCTCCTGCCTCTGGCCCATACTGGCTGTGTGATCCTGGGTAAGTTACTTAACTTCTCACTGTTGTAGACCCCTCTCTAGAAAAATAAGTTGCCTTGGTAGAGGAGGTCCTTCCCTACATCAATAAAATCTTGGGCCTAGTCCCCATCCTATCCTGTTTTAGTCATAAGAGAATCATTGCCAGAGATTGTAGAGTCTTGGTGATCAAGAATTGTTCTGTGTTGTTGTATCAGCACCTCAGAAACAGAAAAACAATATACACAGTGATTACAACAGTATCAGTGAAAAGAACCACAAAAACAAAACAATCAAAACTGGATGCTTCAGAATCATCATGAAAAAACTTGGCACCAAAGGAGAGGTTTGGGAAGGCATTTCTCCTTGTTTCTTTGCAGAGATGGGGGAGGGTTAGAGGCACAGAACATTGCATGTAAGGCAGACTTTTTCAATATATTACGTAGCTTTGCTCTGGGGTATGCTAGTAAATGTTTGACAACCAGTTCTCAAAAGCAGCAGCAACAACAGCAACAACAAACCAAAACCAACCCCCGAACCCAAAAAGTATGAACACCTTTTAAAATTTAATCTGCATTGTCATCATTTTCTCCATAGCTTTCTTAAGTCTAGACAGTCAATAAAATAATACATCAAACCCTGATTTGTAGTCTTTGCCAACTTCTGAGGCTCACGCTGAACTGGTTTACTGGACTTCCTCTCTATTTTAAATTTTTTTTGAGATTTTTTTTTGTTGATGGTAATTTTATCAAGAGATTTAGGTGAGGGAGAGTAGAGGGATATGTAGGGAATTATAGGTGAAGTAAGAAATACATTTATTAATAACATTTTATTTTAATGTTGTTCTAAGAATTATTTTTAAAATGTAAAAATTTTTTAAAATTTCTAACTTGTGAGTACTATTATTATATAGGTCACATTAGCTTCTTTCCATGTCCCACATGTGTAGTATGTTTGAAACCTGGTCGCTTTATGTCGAACTTATTCTTTTCATCCTGTGGGTCAGGCACACACAATCTAACAATCAACGAACATTTTTTTTAAGTACCTACTATGTTCCAAACACTGCACTAGTCTTTGGGCATACAAAGATGATAAATGATAGTTCTGCCTTCAAGGATCTAATAGGATAGGTATCACATCAACTGATTAGTAGCAACAAATTACTAATTTGTTGAGGATTGCTAGAGGCAGGCACACTGACACTACTGAGAAGTGAAAGCTGATCACTAACAACTGTCTGACAGCAGGAAAGAAGTTGGGGAAAAAAACTATACAAAATAGAACTAATGACTCAAAAACTTAGCAATCTGGGGCCATTCAGTGAAGGCACAAACACTCCTATTTACCTCAATATGCTCATGAGGGCATCAAGAAAGATTTAAATTAATATTGAGTGTGCCTTGTTTAAGAAAGCAGGGGAATCTAAGATAATTTAAGGTAGATTTGCATGAAAAATGAATTGGGCAGTCAATTAAAAAAACTAGAAAAAGAGCAAATTTAAAATCCCCAATTAAACACCAAAATGGATATCCTGGAAGTCAAAGGAGATATTAATAAAATTGAAAGAAAAATAAACCATTGAACTAATAAACAAAACTAGTAGCTGGTTTTTATGAAAAATCCAATAGAATAGATAAACCATTGATTAATTTGATAAAAAAACAAGAAAACCAAATTATTAGCCTCAAAATTAAAAGGGTGAATGTACCACCAATGAAGATGAAATGAAATCAATTATTAGGAGTTATTTTGTCCAATTATATGCCAGCAAAACTGACAGTCTAAGTGAAATGGATGAATATTTATACTGCCCAGAATAATAGAAGAAGAAATAGGATACTTAAATAACCCTATCATAGAAAAACAAATTGAACAAGCCATTAGTGAGCTCCCTGAGAAAAAATAATCACTAGGAACAGATGGATTCACAATTGAGTTCTACTAAACATTTTATTCCACTACTGTATAAACTATTTCAAAAAATAGCCAAAGAAGGAGTCTTACCAAATTCCCTTTATGACACAAATATGTTTTAATGCCTAAACCAAGGAGAGAGAGAAAGACAGAGAAAGAAAAGTATAGACCAATTTCCCTAATGAATATTGATGTGAAAATTTAAAATAAAACACTGCCAAGGAGATTACAGCAATATATCACAAAGATCATACACTATAACCAGGGGGGATTTATACTAGAAATGCAGAGCTGGTTTAATATAAGGAAAACTAACAGAATAATTGACCATATCAATAACAAACCCAACAAAAATCATATGATTATTTCAAAAGATGCAGAAAATTTTTGATAAAATGTAATGCTCATTCCTACTGAAAAGTCTAGAAAGTATAAGAATAAATGGAACTTTCCTTGAAATAATGAGTAGTATTTATCTAAGACCAACAGCAAGTATTATCTGTAACAGAGATAAGATAGAATCCTTCCCCATAATATTAGAGATGAAACAAGGATGCCCATCATTACCACTATTATTCAATATTGTATTGGAAATGTTAACTATAGCAATAAGAAAAGAAAAAGAAAATGAAGGAATTAGAATAGGCAATGAAGAAACAAAATTATCACTCTTTGCAGATGATATGATGGTTATACTCTGAGAATCTTGGAGAGTCAACTAAAAAGCTAGTTGAAATAATTAACAGCTTTAGCAAAATTGCAGGATACAAAATAAACTTACACAAACCATTGGCATTTCTATATATTACTAACAAAGCCCAACAGCAAGATATAGAAAAAGAAATTCTATTTAAAATTACTGTAGACGTTATAAAATGTTTGGGATTCTACCTGCCAAAACAATCCCAGGAATTATATGAACACAATTACAAAACACTTTTCACACGAATAAATTTAGATCTAAATATTTGGAAAAATAACAGTTGCTCATGGGCAGGCCTAGCTAATATAATAAAAATGACAACTCTACCTAAATTAATGTACTTATTCAGTGCCATTTTTCAAACTTTTTTTTCTTTAAAGTACAATTAAAAAGTCAATATATGCTAGAAAGCTTCAGCAAACTTTGTGGAGAATTTTTGGAGGGCATTTTCATGACCATGAGGTTGAAATTTACAATAAGAGTGACAAAAAAACCCATTTAATCACTTAGAGTCTGAGGGGGGTATTCTTTGAAAACTACTATCCTCTAGTAGGATGGTTTTGGCTGAGTGACTTTACTTCACATAATGGACTCTTAACCAGTACCAAGTTGTTTTGATGGTTACTGCTTTATAATATAGTTTGAGAAGTGGTACTGGTAGGCTGCCTTCACACGGCCAAGAAATAGAGTGGTAGATCAGTGGAATAGATTAGGTACACAATACACAGTAAATGACCACAGTAATGTTTAATAAACCCCCAAATCTAAGCTTTGGGGACAAGAACTTACTTTTTGATAAAAAAATTGCTGGGAAAACTGGAAAGCAAATTAGCAAAAATTAGGTTTAGACCAACATCTCACACTGTATGCCAAGATAAGTTCCAAAAGGATACATGATTAGACATAAAGGGTGATTGAAACATGATTGAAACAAATTGAAACATGCTTTTTAAACATTATTTTTATTGTGTTGTTTTGTATTTTCTTTTGCAATATGTCTAATAAGGAATGCATGACTTCACAAGTATAATTGATTTCAAATTGCTAAAAGGAACCACAGACAATGAAGAAATATCAATACTAAACACATATGTACCAAATGGCAGAGCATTCAAATTCTTTTTTAAAAAAGTTAAATGAATTACAGGAGAAAATAGATAATATATTAGCTTATCTTCTCAAATTATTTTGTCTATTAAGAAAACAAAAACCTTTTTTTAGTTATATAATTTGTTAAGAGTAAGGTTATTGAATATGCTTCTTTATTTTTGAAAATCTTGGTTTATTCTTTTTTTGTTTTGTTTTCAAAACAATACAAAGGGGGAAATTTGTTTTAAATGACTTCATATTTGTCATGTGTTTTATATTTCTTGCCCTTTTGATGGGTGGGGGAGGGAGAGAATTTAGAAGTGAAAACAAAATAAAATGAAATTGAATAATGAAAATCTTGGTTTAATATTTGTATTGCTCTAATATAAGGTTCTAAGTTTACTTCATTTCTTCCCCCCCCCCAATTAATTAATTAATTAATTAATTTTTGTTTTTTGACATTCACTTCCATAAGTTTTACATTTTCTCCCCTTCCCTCCCCAAGATGGCATGCAATCTGTTATGGACTCTACACATATATTCCTATTAAACATGTTTTCACATTAGTCATGTTGCATAGGAGAATTACAACAAATGGGAGAAACCATGAGAAAGAAAAACAGTACAAAACAAAAAAGAAAATAGTCTGTTTCGCTCTGCATTCTGATTCCACAGTTCTTTCTCTGGATGTGGATGGCATTTGATATCATGAGTCCTTTGGAAATGTTTTAGGTCCTTGCATTGCTGAGATGGGCTAAGTTTGTCAAAATCAGTCCTTGCACATTGTGGCTGTTACTATGTACAATGTTCTCCTGGTTCTGCTCACTTCACTCAGCATCAGTTCATGTAAGTCTTTCTAGGTTTTTCTGAAGTCACCTGTTCATCATTTCTTATAGCACAATTGTATCCCATTAGATTCATATACCACAACTTGTTCAGCCATTCCCCAATTGCCGGGCATCCCCTCAATTTCCAGTTCTTGGCTACCACAAAGAGAGCTATTATAAATATTTTTGTACATGTGAGTCTTTTCCCCATTTTTATGATCTCTTTGGGATACAGTCCTAGAAGAGGTATTGCTGGGTCAAAGTGTATGGATATTTTTATAACCCTTTGGGCATAGTTCCGAATTGCTCTCCAGAATGGTTAGATCAGCTCACAGCTCCACCAACAATGAATTAGTATTCCAACTTTCCCACATCTTCTCCAACATTTAGCATTTTCCTGTTTTGTCGTGTTAGCCTAAGTTCACTTCATTTCAATTTTGGCTTTGAAGGATTGTCATGGCTGAAAATGGTTCTTCACAAAGATATGTAGAGCCAAATGAAAAAAAAAAGTGCATCATTGGCTATGTTTACTAAATGATGCTACTCATTTTTATCCCACTCACCAATTATGCAAAGGTTTTTGTTTAAATTTGGCTAGTAATTTCTATTTTCCCCGATGTGGGGATAAAGGGTGATAGTCTCTAGGCTTCAGATCTCAGGTATGGAGGGTAGCTATTTCAGGTGAGAAGGGGGCTGCAGCATGGAAGATGGAAGGATATGTTGGTAGACCCTGGTTTCCTCATGGTGGATAGCCTTCATTCGTTTCCAAGCCATCTAATGTGGTGGGGGTAGGAGAGGAAGAATGCAATGTTCAATATTAGGAGCAGGGTTTCAAGTCTAAGAGATTTCTGCCCTGGCCTGCTTGAGTCTCCAGCCCGCCAGGCTTAGCACAAGCTTCCTTTTTTCAAGAGCAGAGCTGGAAGGAAAGATCATCAAGGGGCTCAAGCAAGTGTTCCAGGGAGAACAAAAAGAGGCAGAATAAGATGGAAAATGTCTGTCTGCCCACCTGCCTGTCTATCATGTAGAGAACTATCCAATGCATACTGTACTAGGCAAAGACCAGAAGGAGCAATAGGAGCAAGCAGTGTCTATACGCAGGCTGAACAACTATGCTGTTCTCTCCAATTGTATTTTTTGTTGCATTTTGTGCACCCCAGTGTATATCCTTTTTGTTTTTTTAATTTAATTTTTTTCAATAAAAAAATATATTTTTTCACTCCCACCCACCCCCTACTGAAAAGAAAGGGGATAAAGCTACTCTATGTAATACATATATAATAAGCAAAATAAATTCTTGCATTGGCCAAGTCCAAAAATGTACCCTGTACCCTGAGTCCATAAGTACTCAGAAGCTGAGTAGCATGCTACATCATTGACCTTCTGGAATTGTTGCACATCCCCTTTAGAGCCAGGGTGGGGAACCTGCAGCCTTGTGGTCACATGTGGCCCTCTAAGCCCTCAAGTGCGTCCCTTTGACTGAATCCAAACTTCACAGAGCAACTCCCTTTTCCAGTCCAACTCCCCCCCTCCCCTGCCCCTTAATCTTACAGATGGGGAAACCAAAACTCAGAGAGACTGAATGATTGATTCACTGAAGGTCACAGAAACAGAGAATGGCAGAGCCTGGATTCTTTTGACCGGAATTTGGTCCTTTAACACCTAAGTCAGTGATCTTTTCTGCTCCACTCTTTTCCACTGTGCTGATTCTTTCATTAGTGAATCATTTTACTCCTATTGTGGGATAAAGGTAGGAGGGAGGGGTTGGTAGTCAACTCTCTCTCTCTGCAAACATCAAAATAACTTTGAAAATAAGCACAGAGAACTCACCAGCCCACATACAACTTGGCTTTCTTTTTACCAGTCTGCTCTCCCCCAAGGCAATATACTGAGGAGTAAAATAAATTAAGCATTTTCTATTTATCTGTTTACCAAATTTGGCAAGAGAGTTTTTTTGACACCAGATATTTATTATTAATACAGTGTTTGAGATTTTCAAAAGGCTTCATAGTTTCTGAAAATATTCATTAGAGAGAACAAAAGATTGATGACAAATACATGTTGCAAAATAGACTATAGATCAGAAATATAACTAGTGCTTCTGGTGCCCAGGATATCACAAAAGAAATGTACCTTCAATCAACAGCATATATTAAGTAATTTCTATGTGCCAGGCACTAGAGATACAAAAGAAAAAATGAAAGTCCATGTCCTCAAAAGTCCATTTTCTATATGGAAATAAAACATATAAAATCCAAATTTTTAAGGCAAGTCCAGATATGGGGTGGGGGGTGGGTGGGTGGGAAAACATCTCAGGACATAAAGACATGTAAATGAAATCCCAGAACACCAGAGACTTCCTATTTAGAAAGAAAGGGACTAAGTTGGGGCCAGGCTAGGTCTGGGGGAGGGAACCGACATCTGGTAACTTCCTACTTTAGCTAATTATTCTTGCTAACTAGGTGCTAAGCTCAGTATTTATAGCTGCTGAAGGAACAAGTGCCATTATTACATTCTAAATTTCCAAATTTTTGCGCCCTTGACCACAGTCCAGGTTGCTCCTCCCAGTTATGGATCTTCCATGGTTATACCTCATTAATTCCAATGGGGTGTGACTTTTGGGAAAAAAAAAATCTTTGTGGGCTTGGACTTTCCAAAATAAAACAAGTATGGAGATTCAGTATGGAGATTGTGAGAGAAATCCGCTTATCTGGCTCTGAGTCATGAAGTTGTGGTAAATCTTTTTCTACTGACAAGTGAGAAATAGTGGCTTGAAAATACCTTTAAATGACTAAAAAGGAATAATAGTAACAATGGTTAAACAGTCAGGAATGTTGAAATCTCTGTCCTCCTGGCCCAGGAATGAGTCTTACTAAAGCATCTATCCAGTTTTAGCAAGAATAAGCACATTAATCCATATAGGCCGTTCATATGGCTCAGTGGAGATAGTTGAAAGATGTTGAGTGAGAAAATTCATATAGGAAGCAGCAAGCTATCATGGAAAAAGACTTGGTGTCAGGAAGACATGGGTTCAAATCCTGCCTCTGACAGTCATTCTTTAAGGCTAAGTTATTAAGGGCTTGCTTTATGGAATTGGTAGAGGGAGTTCTTGGACTGATGAAATGTAGCTTTTGATGTCAAACAATTAATTATCCCTTGCTGCTCTCCTACTCAACTTGTTTGGTATCCCAGGTCCAATCTGTTGTTAACCTGTCTTCTCAGCTCTTTCCTCTCGGTTTGGTTCCTGTAACTATAAACACAGGGTCAATCAATGCTAATTCTCCCAGTTACCATGCAGGGATTCTGGGAGGATTAATGAGTATGAAACACTTTAAGCTTTCTGGTGCAATGTGGTGCATAAATATAAGGCACTATTGTAGCACCCAGCCTCCATTCATCACCAGGCTGCTATACTACCCTTGCAGCTTCCCTCACCATTTAAGCCCCACGAATAAGTGGTGTATGACTAAGAACCACAAAATGAAGGGACCCTTTGATCTGGAAAGCATATGTTTTTAAAAACTGATCAGTTAAGAAGAACTAATTGTCTCCTCCCTGAATTTCTCCAGAGGTCTGAGCATGATGGAAAGCAAGGTTTTCTTCAGTTGTTACTCCATTGGAGAAATGTGTTACCCAGATTACAGGGCAATTTAAGTCAGACTTTAGGATGAATGGGCCAGGAGTTTTTACTGGTAACGGTGCTTTACTTTCTCTTCCAAAGGTTAAAGGGAAAAAGGTGATTGCAGATGAAAACTACCAACATTAAAGTAGCTTCAAAATATTCACAAACAAGGAAAAGGAAGGGGATAAGCATCCATTAAGCACCTACTATGTGCCAGGCACTATGCTAAATGCTTTACAATATTATCTCATTTGATCCTACCTCCCAATTTGGGGCAAATTGAATTGTTCAAGGATATGTAACAGTGCGTAGTGGCAAAGCTGTCATCATCATCATCATCATCATAGCTAGTATTTAAATGGTGCTTCATGATCTGCAAAGCACTTTGCAAATATCTTATTTTATTCCAAATTTCTCATTTACAACAATCCTGGGAGATAAGTGTGATCATTATCCCTACTTTATACATGAGGAAACTAAGGTATTCAGAGGTTAAGTGACTTGCCCAGGGTCTCACAGCTAATAAATCGCTCCAGGTGGGATTTGAACTCAGATCTGTTCTGACTCCAAGCCTAACACTGTAGCCACTGCACCACCTACATTGAAGCCAAGGTAGAGCAATGAACTAGTCTTTCCATTTGGATTTTGAGTTCCCCTACTCTGTATTTACCTTACTCTCTGTTATTCAGATCCTCATCAGTTTATTAGTCATCCAAGCTCTTGACTTTGGAAATATTTAATACTATATAAGTACAGGATAAGAGATGTAGTGTAGTATAGTAGTGTGGTGTAGACAGAGACTTAGCCTCAAGCCAGGTTCAAATCCCACTTCTGACACATGCTGTGTAACTCTGGCCAAATCATTTAACCTCTTAGTGTTCTAGATAACTCTCTAAGATGGAATCCCAGGTCCAATTCTTATCTCTGTTTAAATGTAAAACATTGTTTCATGGATAGTTTTTGTCTATAGGGGAGAAAGAACTACTGGTCCAGTTCTTTTAGCCACACTGTCAATTTTGGATTATTCATTCTGACGTAGTTTATATTTGCTAAGAAAATACCAGCTATGACTTGCAGACATACTGAGTGGCAGAGAGAAGATATTCTAGATGTAAGCTGGTGTGATGGAAAGAACACTGGATTGGGAGTCAAAGGTCTGGGTTTGAATCTCAGCTCTCTGTCTCGCTGGATGACCTAGGGTGAGTAACTTACTTCTGACTCTTAGAATCTCTGGTTCCCTTCAAAGTTTAACTTCACCTTCAGGAGATCTTTTCTGATCTCCCTAGCTTGTCAAATCTCCCCTGTCTCTTCCCGTCCCACCCTCACCAAATGAATCATCTTGTATTCATTTTGAATAGAGGCAGCAGTGTGTTGTGCAGGTGTTGTCAACATTTTCTAGCCCCTGTACCCCTTAACTTTTGTTAAGACCTTCCTTTATCCCTCCACTCAGTATAAAGGAAATAAATTCTAGAGTTTACTACGAACATGCATATAAGAAATGAAATAGATTAATTCTTCATAAAGAAAACTGTTTTGGCTCATAATAACATTGTAGTACGATAAAGTTAGGGTGCTAGGCATCATAGTGAAGAGTGCCAGGACTACAGTCAGGAAGACTCATCTTTCCAAGTTCAAATCTGGCTTCAGATACTTACTAGCTGTGTGACCTTGGGTAAGTCACTTAACTCTGTCTCAGTTTCCTCATCTGTAAAATGAGCTGGAGAAGGAAATGGTAAACCACTCCAGTATCTTTGCCAAGACAACCCCAAGTGGAGTTGTGAAAAATCAAACATGATTGAACAGCAATTGAATAATAAAGTTGTTAAATGTTTATCAATTTATCCCATCCATGATTCCACCTCCCACTAACATTACTACTTTGCAAAGTTTCCATTACCAAATTGACAAGATTCTTATACCCCTGGGAGTATGTGTATGTAGAAAGTTGAGAACACCTTCTATAGTGGGTCTTACTAACTACAAAGTAGTTACAATCTGATATTGGTAAAAGACAAACACAGAGATAACTATAGCATAGGAAGAGTAATAGAATTACAAAGGGTAAGGTCAACAAGGCAATAAATATTTATTGAAACAAATACTATGTGGCAGGCACAGTGCTAAGGGCGGGAAGACGAAGAAAGGTAAAAGACAGGTCCTGCCCTCTAGGAGTTCCCAATGTACTGGGGATGCAAAGTGTTATGAAAAATTTGAGTAGTGAGGTTGCTTTCACTTGAGGATAGATAGGTGGGTGTTGTGGAAGGGAAGGTTTTATGTAGAAGGTACTATTTGAGTTAGGCGTTGGAGAACATAAGGAACCACAACAAATTGAGGTAGGGGAATCCATTCCAGGCATGGAGATGGTATGAGCAAAGACAGAAAAAGGCAAGAAAAGAACAGAGGACAAAGAGTAGGCCAGGTTTTCTGGAACATATTCAGTGGGAAGGAATAGGAGATGAATCTGGGCAGGTAGATTGGAACCAGATCATGGAGGATCTTCTATACATCTCTTTCTTATATCCAAGTTATCAGTTGAGTTCCTTGTGCATCCACATCTGTCTTTTCAGACAAATTCCATTTTTCTTCCTCATTGGAATTCATTCCCTTTGTGTCTTTAGAATTAAATTCTTAATTATCTCCCTTCCTTCCTGGGCTGACTTTCCTTAAAACATTTTACTCCATAGGATCCTAGATATTTTTCCTCTGAATCTTTTGAAATCTTCTTTCCCAAAATCTAGGGTGACTATCAGACTGTAACTAGATTTCTTTTGCTCTGTCATAAACTCTAGGATACAAATGGCCACTTACCCTCAGGATTTCCATCACTGCCATCTCAGCAACTAGCTTCTCCCTGTTGAAGAAAATCAGATCTATCACAGAGTGCAATCATGGGTTTAGTAAACCCTTAATAAAAGTATTTATTCGTGAAGTTTGGATTCAGTCAAAGGGCTGCACTTGAGGATCTAGAGGACCACATGTGGCCTCGAGGCCACAGGTTCCCCACCCCTGGTTATCCAATCAAGCCCCTTCCCCCACCCCTCCTCCTTTTCCTCCTCTTCCTCTCTCTCTCTCTCTCTCTCTCTCTCTCTCTCTCTCTCTCTCTCTCTCACACACACACACACACACACACATACACACACACACACACACACTTGAAACCATGAGCTTTCCTACTAACTCTTTTCTTGAATTTCACCTCTTGTGAATTTCTTGTCTCAGTTGCAAGAGTGAAGAAAACAGCCTATGGCCCTGTAGTCTTCAGTTTCTTGCTAAAGACCTCAAATGGCTTGCAATTTTTCAAGAAAAGTTTTCTTATGGAAATGTCATTTGTGCCCATGTGAATCACCATAAATAGTTGGTTGTCATCCATTTTGATAAATCTTGGAAGGTTCTGCATTGTGTCTTGGATGTGTGCCCAAGCAAGACAACATACTTCTCTATTGTTCTCATCAGGCTGATAAATAGCTGACTCAGTATCTTTGAGCAGGGAATCACCTACTCTCTCATTCTTCTCTGCCCTAACTGGATGCTCTCTCACTTAAAAATTTCTGTGGCTCTGCTTAGCAGCCTCTCCTCTTTGGGAAGAACCTCAAATCTTTTTTTTTTAATAAAGCTGAATTATACAGTGGTCCCATTCCATTCCTTTTTCCTCTATGCAGCATTCTTTTTCCATTACTCTGACAAAAGTTGCCTCCCCTACTCCACCTCCGATCTCTTCCTCTCTCCCCACTTTCCTCTGAAGCCTAGCTTCTCTTTTCAGAATCCTTTATTCTCCCTTACAGCCTAGAAGAAGGCATTCTTGTTATTCCTTCTCTTAAGGCTTAGCTCAGAGCCTGGTTTATAGTACATGCTTAGTGTACTAGACATTTAGAAGATAAGTAAGAGCATAAGAGATGCGCTGGTAAATGTTTAACAGTCACCTCTCTGGGTGTGTATGGGAGAGGAGGGGAAGATGTATGCATGACACTCTCAAGTTTAAGCTACGTTATTAACATTTTTTCCATCACTTTCTTAAGTCTACACAATCAACAAAACAATAAATCAAGTCCTGATTTGTAGTTTACTGATTTCCAAGGTGTAAATATTCACATTGAAAATATAACAATGAGAGCTTGGGAGCTGGTTCCAGTTGGCTGCGGCACACTCCTGGATAAGAGTCAGGATTGGGGCAGATATACTTACATTGTACACACTATACAAACTACACATAATTTCCCCTCCTCTCCATAGTGTTTCTTTGAACTACTTGTGGGTGTTTACACCTCGATGCTAAGCACCTAGTTAAATTTTGTTTATAGCCAATTATCACATCTTAATAAGTTGATTACAACCTCATTCAAATTCCTTTCCTTTGTCTCAACTTTACAGTCACAAAACCCTTCAGCCTTGTATCTACCTGCTCTCTGCTTCACCAATTTACCCCACCCACCAATCCACTCTGTCAATTTGGTTAATCCTAAAAATTTATAGTCTAAAATGATCCCCTTCCTTTTTCATCCTTACCACTATCTTTTCCTCTTTGAGTCTATACCTTCATGTTCTACTATCTTCATTAATCTTTTCTTTTTTATCATAGGCGCCTCTTTAATTGTCTCTTTCAACCAGTAAGTAGAATTTAGACTGCTCAATTCTTACCCAGTCTTCAATTACTGAATGAGTGTTGCCTAAGACAAATTGAGACCTGAGAAAGACCTTAGCTTAAAAAGGCCAAGGTCTCCCCGTGCATCTCCGGGGCCATCTCCAATCATCTTGACCTATGCCTTGCCACTGGACTCCAATGACTCTGGAGGAGAGAGAGAGTAAGGCTGATGACTTTGCATAGCCCTGCTTCACTTAAGTCAAATTCACTTCAAAGTGAAAACATCACCCTCCTGATGTCATGGGTCTTCTTCAAAAACAAACAATAAGAATTTGGATCAATATCCAGATCAGGGGTGGGGAATCCATGGCCTTGAGGCCACATGTGTCCTTCTAAGTCCTTGGGTGCAGCCTTTTGACTGAGTCCAAGTTTTACAGAACAAATTTTTTTATTACAGTGATTTGTTCTGTGCAGTTTAGATTCAGTCAAAGGGCTGCGCTTGAGGACCTAGAAGTCCTCATGTGGCCTCAAGGCCACAGGTCCCCACCCTTGATCTTGATACATGAATGTTGGAAGATCAATCTCCTTGAACGTTTCCTAAATTTCTCCCAAATTTTGCCAAATTTATCTTCCCCAAATTCAATCTCTGACCAGCTTTATTAGTCAAAACCTCTCCAAATAACCTTCAAGGATGTCAAACTCAATTAGAAATGGATCCCTTATGGCCACATATGGATTTAAAAAACCACAAATTAACATTGTCTATGTTATATTGCATTTTTATTTATTTTGAAAACCTTTCCCAAATATATTTCAATCTGATTCTGGCCACAGTGGGGAGTTTTGTAGGTCACATCAGTCCAGTGGTCTTGACACCACTGAACACTATTTCTTTCTCTTCTTTATTTGGCTCTGGCCCTTTTCACCTGCTCCTTCTCTGACAACTTTCTTCCAAAGAAGCCAGAAGTAGAATGTTTTATTCTACTCGCCCAACTTTCTCCTTATTCCTGTTGTATTCTCTGTATCACATTATTGTTAGGGTGATAGAATTATGCCTTATGATGACTTCTTTGGAGCTACAAGGAGACTTAGAGGTCAGCTGGTCCAGCCTCCTCATTGTGCAGATGCCCAGAGAAGTTGTACGTTGCCTATGGTGATACAGATAATAATAAGTGGAAGAGCTAGTATTGCTTGTTGTTAAGTAACTGTTTTTTGTGTTTGTCTTACAACTGGACTTCAAATTTCTTCAACTCCTTTGAATTCCCTATGGCCCTGGTATAGTATTAGGTTTTATATATATGTATATATGCATATATATATGCATATATATACACACATATTGAGAAGAGAGATATGTGTGTGTATATATGTATGTATATATACATATATACATATGTGTGTGTGTCTACATATACATATATGTATGTGTGTATCTGTGTATATATATATTGCCCTTTGGGGTCATCTAGCCCATTCTGTGTTTCTTATTTCTTCACTTTAGTGCCTTCCAACCTCATTGGACATCACTCTCCTTCCTACATGCTGGAATTCAGCCAAACTGGCCTCCCTCTTCCTCACACAGGGCACTTTATCTCCTGTCTCCATGCTTTGCACTGGACATCGACCTTGCCTGGAATGCGCTCCTCCTCCTCAGCTCTTCATAGAGCCCTTCTCTCAATTCAAGATACAACTAAAAAACTATATTCTGCATGAACTCTTTCCTGATCCTTCCCCCTACTATTAGTGGCCTCACCCCCAACTACCTTGTACTTGACTCTATAATTCTCTTTTTATTTATTGTATGTACACTTATATATGTGCTTCCTCATGAGTAGGAATTGTTTTTTCTTCGAATTTATGTCCCCAGCATTTAACACAGTGCCTGGCAATAGAAAGTGGCTAATAAATACTTGTTGATTGATTGATGGCTCACTTGCCTTGATAGAGTCTGTTTAATACCATAATCCTGTTATGTTTATGCAAAACGAGGTTAAAAAAAATTGCGCTAAATCAGGCAAAAGACCATCCAAGGCTCTCGCGCGCACACACACACACACACACACACACACAAACACACACACACACACACATACCACGTATGTATCTCTCTATAGATACACACAAATATACATATATGTTGTCGTTTAGTCATTTCAGTTATATCCAACTCTTCATGACCCCATTTGGGGTTTGCTTGGCAAAGATACTAGAGTGGTTTGCCATTCCTTCTCTGACTCATCTGACAGATGAGGAAACTGAGGCAAACAGGGTTAAATGATTTGTCCAGGGTCACATAGCTAGTAAGTGTCTGAGGCTGGATTTGAGCTCAGGTCTTCCCAACTCCAGGCTCAACACTTTATCCACAGCATCACCTAGCTGTGTGTGTATATATATATGTACACATATGTGTTGTTAAGCAAAATTGTCTCATTAGCATGGCTTTTGTTTCTTTTGAGTGGAAGTACTTTCAGCTGTTAAGTGCTAAGCCCCAGGCCCAGGGCCCTGTCAGGTGTGAAACCTGTGTGGGTGTGGATTGGTGACTTAG
>CM053626.1:216721745-216746196 GCA_028646595.1 Phalanger gymnotis | reverse complement strand
TTCAAGTTTTTGCTGCGGTGGGGCCTAAATAAATTTCTTGTTGTTTTCTCCTTAGAGAATCTCTCATACCTTGCGATTTCGGACCATTCAAACATATACATGATTATATTTGAGATCATAAATTCGGCCTTCCTACTACAGCTAGTTACAATGAAAGTAGAAGGGATAGGACATACATGAGAACTATTGCAGAAATAGAATTTAAAGGATTTGACAACTGATTGAATTTGGGAGGAGGGGAGTGAGAAAGACGAGTCAAGAATGACATAAATTTTGAGCATAGAGGACTGGCAGAGCAGAAATTAGGAGGAAGGGCAGATTTAGGAAGGATACTGATAATTTGACCCTTTTGAGTTCGAGAAATCTTCAGGAAATCCAGGTGGAGATGTCTAGAAGGAAATGCACAACTAGATGTACAGAGCATAGAGGTGATAAAGTAATTTGAGTAGATTGTAGACAGAAAAAGGCTGAGGCTAGAACTTTGTGAGATGCTCAGATGTTAGGGTTGAGATGGAGAAGAATCAGGGAAGGAAATAAAAGGATTGATCAAAGATGTAGAAAGAGACCCAGGGGAAAGCAGCAACAAAGGAGGAATCTTATCAGAGGATGGGGAAATGCAGGAACAAGAAGGATGAGAAATTAATATTGTCTGTTCGTGTGGCGATTGAAAGGTTATCAGTATATTTGTAGAGAGCGGTTTCAGTAGAGTTATGGAGATGGATGCTGTTTTGTTAAAGTGAGTATAGCTAGTGAAGTGAAATAGAAGCAATTCTTTAAATTTAGCAATGGAGGGAAGGAGAGAAATTGGGTAATAACTTGAGGGGGTAGCAAGATCAAGGGAAAGCTTTTTTTTCTTTTTTGGCTAGAGGAAGCCTAAGCATTTTGGTGGTGGAGGGGAAGTAACAAGTAGAGAGATGAGAGACTAGAGTTGGAAGAGACAGGGGAGATGATTGATGGAATGAGTTTCAGGAAGAGACTGGGAATTGTAAATTTAGAACCAGAAGTTAGAAATCAAGTCTAACACCCTCATTTTACATATGAGGAAAATGAAGCCCAGAAAGGCCAAGTAACTGACTCAAGGTCATACTAGGGAGTAAATGGCAGAGCTAGTATTTGAACACAGATCCTTTGACTCCAAAACCAATACTACCACATTGGCTCCTCATGATGGGGAAGCAGAGGTGCAGGCAATGGCTGGCTTTGCCAGCAAGAATGTTACCTTATTCTCTGAGACTGGAGGGAAGAAGTAGATGAGAGAAGATACAGAGAAATTTGGGGGTATGGAGGAGGAAAACTAATGGCCTCAATCTTCTCCCAGTAAAAGAGAGAAGCAGATGTTAACTTTAGGGGACTGGAATATGTGAAAATATGTTTCTCCTCTTTCAAACACTGATCTTTTCTGCATCCCCACCACTGGCTCCAGTGATAATTGTTACAGTTGCCTTCTGACAACTGTTCATATTAAACTCATAGGCTTACATCTCAGGAGCTTTCATTGATAGGAGAGCCAGGAAGAGAGGGATAATTAGAACCAATCATTCAAAACCAAACCAAACAAGCCCAAACAAACAAACAAAAGACCCTTTTTTCTGGGAAGCCTGAGTGGGATCTATATTGAGGAGAGGAAGTCCAGGGCACCACTAAGAAGCACATTTCTTAGTATTTCTATTTCTCCTCATCATTGTGTTTCTATGATATTTGCCCTGCGCTGTCCTTCTGTCTTCACTCTTCTATTTCTTTCAGTATGGCTGAACGTCAAGGTCAATTCTGGCAAGTCGTATTTAGGAGAAATGTCCAAAGAAATAATCTGAGGCTCCTCTGCAAAGGGAAACAAAGTTAAACTATCGTTATTATTTTAATCGTTAGAAGGTAGAGGACAATTTTTCAATAATGCTGATGTTGGGGAGGGGGACATTAAAATACATACATCTTTGTTATCATGGGCTTTCCCCTCCACTCCAATCTTGGTGTCACGTTTGGGGGGTAGTATGAGGCTATGGTTTGGCCCAAAGGTAATCTGAATCTATAAAATACTGAGTTGTGTTATAATGACATTCTGCTGTAATTTGACTCCAAATTCTCCAATTAAGGTGAACTTTTGAAGGGAAGGGGAGGAAGGACAGGGAAGAGGAGAGAGAGAGAGAAGGGGAAGGGGAGATAGGAAGGAGAGAAGAGAGGAGGAGATAGGAAAGGGAGGGGAGAGTAGAAGGAAAAGAAAGGGGGAAGAGTGGAATGGAAAAAAGAGAGAGGGAGGGAGGGAAGAGAGAGTACATGAACTATTATTCTATGGCTCAAATGCATATTTAAATGATAGACCTCTTGTTGGTCTTTATTATGTCCCAAAGGGGTGGGTTAATACAAATTCCCGCATTTTATAAATTAGAAAACTGAGGCACATGCAGGCATAGTGCACTATCTAGGTATCAAACGGCAGAACCCAGTTTTCCTGTAATATGCTTTGGAGACTTAGGGCTATTATTTCAGCCCTCAGTGCCTTGGTTTGGTATCTGGGGGCAAATCCTTTAATGTTGCTATGTCCTGCTTCTCTGCTTTGTGAGAATTTTAATGACAAATTGCTATTATTTGGATCTTCTAGAGAAGGCTGTCATGGAAATACGATGTATTATCACTGTTACATATGAAAAAAATGATTTACTTCAGGCCATCAAGGAGATTCTTTCTTCTTCTTAAATAGGATTGGAGAGAGAAAGAGAGAGAGACATATGGATATGGTTTTATGGTGGGATGGAGGGGGAAGATAGAAGAAAAGTGAGAGAAGAAGAGAGAAATAGAGAGCATAAGGGAAGAGAAGGAAGTGATTCTTTTTTCTTTCTTTCCTCCAACCAAGGTTTCTTTTGGTTCTCATTACCCCTTTACAGTTTGGGATGAAGATAATCTGTCAAGAGAGATTAGGCTGATTCATGAAATAGCTGGAGAATGCCCTCCCTTCCTTGAGCTAATCAGCCAAGGGCTCAGAATAGATGTCATGCTACGCATATAGCATCTTCCTGCAAGGTCCCTTTGGGCCTAATTGGACCTTGCCTGAGGCTGATTGGCTGAGACTCTCTGGAAATGGTTACTGCCCTAATGGAAGATTAAAGCCTATGATATAATAGCCAGCACCAAGCTCTATATTGTTATAACTTTAAATATGCCTCTGTAACTTTGTATTTTGTTTGCATACTGCAAAAACGAGATCTGCAGAACTGACCTTTGTGTTTGAATCAGCTGTAAGAGGAATAAACTTAAAATTTAGAGGAAGAGTCAGGACCAGCAAGAGCTCAACCAAGGAGGCTTTTTCGGAATGTCCCAGAGCACCTTGAACGATGCCAAAGTCTCAACATTGTGGGGGCAACAGTAAGTGCTGTTGCTGAAGCTTAGGAGTTTTAGGAGAGTTTAAAAGAAAGAATCTGAAACCAAATTGACTGGTGTGAGGGTTTTCCCTAGCTGAAAAACTGGGATAATAATTACCTGTCAGGTAACAATCGTTAAGAATTCATGATGCTCCAAATGTATTCACTCACTTAATAATTCAACAAATATTTGTGAAGAACTTACTGTGAGTATAGGAGTGTTTTAAATTTTTTTTAAATTGAATTATATATTTTAAATTAACAAGGATTTATTTTCCTTTCCTATTTTCTTTCCTTCCAACCTCCTCACACATGAAAAAAAAAAATACAACAAAACCTTTGTAACAAATATACCCAGTCAAGCAAAGTGAATTCCTATGTTGGTCATGTCTCAAAACATCTCATTCTTTGCCTCTCTCAATGCTGTGTGAACCTTCCACCCTGTACAAGTTAACCACTTTATTGTCCTTTACTAATTAGTCCTGTCTCCTCATAATTGAACAATACACCCCCCAGTCTTTCCTCAGGCTGTCCCTCATTCCTGGATCTCTCTCTCCTTATTTCTATGAATCTCTAGGTCCTTTCAAGGGAAGGGGATATGGATTGAACCTATGATTTCACTGGGATAAGGAATTCTGGGATAAGGAAATTCCCAATATGCAGGCCTGTACCTTTTGGACAACTTATAATCCTAGACAGCTGAGTGGAGTCCTGAGAGCTTAGGTAACTTACCCAGGATCATACAGCCAATATGAGTCAGAGGCAGGATATGAACGCAGGTCTTCTTGGCTTTGAGGCTAGATCTCTATCCACTAGCAACATTGCCTCTCCAGCCCCTTTCAAGTAGCCATCTTTTTCAAGAAGCCTTTCATGATGCCCTAGTTGGTAGTAGCTCCCTTACTCACATCCCCTACCCTCCAAATAACTTTATTTTGTATTTATCCCATATGTACTGATTCATGAACATGTATCTTTCCTCCTAAACAGATGTTTTGCTCTCACCTCTCTGTGCCTTTGTTTACACTATTCCTTGTGCTTGGAATACCCTCCCTTCCCCTCTTCACCTAATAAATTTCTACCTATCCTTTAACTCTCAACTCACCACCTCTTCTTGGAAACCTCAGTCCTCCTCCTGGTTAGTAATGGCTTTCCCCCTGAGATCTTAGATGGCGCTTTGTTTTATAATTTTTAATATATTTATTATATGGTATCATGTATTATAGGAACTGAGTCTTCTCTAAACCTTCTGTCTCACCCAGCACAGGACTCTATATACAGTAGGCACTTAATAAATGCAGTGTTGGGGGCTGTGATGCTTCAGGGTGTTAGGAGAGTTAGAACAACAAAACAAAAAAAACCCCAAACAACCTGACTATAATACCCTCCTATTGTTCTTTGAGTTAACCTGTAATTTTGATTTTTTTTTAGTCTTGGTGTTTCATGATCTGTATCCTAATGCATTACTGGTTAAATATGAGAAAATGTTGCCAAGCTTAGGAAAGTGTCAAATACTGAATCTATGTGTGATATTAGAGAGTCCCATATAAAAGAAACATTTTCACTTTGCCATGTTTGCATTCTGTCAATAAATTCTGAAATTATAAATGTGCGTATACATATATATGCACATATATGTATGATGATGATCTGTTCCGTTTATATGGGACACTCTATAGAGCCTTTTCAAATACCAAATAGAGTGGTTACTGTCCCCTTTTATATTATTCCAGAGAAAACACATGGATGAATGAAAACATCTATAGTGGCTAAAACCATGTAGCGTTTGATAAGTTTATTAGAAATGGAACTTGTGTGTTTTTATCTTTCCGAATTTCTTAGCGTCTAAAATATTTAGCAAAAGTCAAAAATTAATTTCTTTCCCTCCTCTGCTATTCATAATAATTGCTACCAGGATGTCCAGTTAAGTTGATTCTTCTTCCTCTCTTTCCTGTTCCTTTTCTTCCTCCTTCCTCTCCCTTAAACTAATCAAACACCAACTCTTCTTGTGGTAGGCCACTCTTCCTCTCCCAGATAAAATAATGGGCCTACAACTTCCATCATCCTTCAAATTAAATGAGATAATTTTAGTGCAGAGCCTGGCCCTTAGTAGGTGTTATAGAAATGCTTATTCCCTCCTTCTTCATTTCCTGCTGAGATAATCTGCCTCTACAAGAACTATCATCAGAGGTCATAGAGGAGGTCTGGGCCCTGACACAAAGAAGGAAATAGGGTCTGTAGTGAATAAGGTCTCAGATTCAGGAGCTTTGAAGCTATTTAATAACAGGTGGCTATCCCGTCTCTGCTTGAAGACAGATGTGGCTTTTGGCCTCACCCTCCTGACAGATCTTGCTGACATTATTCAGAAATAGTCCCATATACTTGTTTCTCCATGAGAATGCAAACTCCCCATGCATAGGGACTGCTTCATTCTTTGTTCTTGAGTCCCCAAGCACAGGGCTTGACACATTTGTTATAATTCAGTTGTGCACAACTTTTTGTGAGCCCATTTTTGAGTTTTCTTGGCAAAGATCCTGGAGTGGTTTGCCATTTCCTTCTCCAGATCATTTTATAGATAAGGAAACTGAGGCAAACAGGGTTAAGCGACTTGCCCCGATCACACAGCTAGTATCTGAGCATAGATTTTGAACTCAGGTCTTCCTAACTCCAGGCCCAGCACTCTATCCATTGGACCACTCAGCTGCTCCATAATAGCTTGACACATAATAGGTGCTAATAAATGTTTGTTGTTTAATTGAATGCTTGACTGAAGTTGGCCCTCAGTCCCAGTTAACTCTAATCTTAATCCCTTGATTCTTGAAGGCAGAACTCACTGTTGGTACAAGTACACACTTTGGAGCAGGAACCTAGGGGTACCTCATATATATATATATATATATATATACACATATATATATACACACACACATATATATACATACACATATATATAGATATATACATATACACACACACGTACGTGTATGTATATATATGTGTGTGTATGTATAGTATGTATATATGTGTACATGTATATGTGTGTATATATGTATTATATATGTATGGTTAAAGTATCTTACATATATACTTGTTCTCTACTTGATTTGTTTTGTGAATTGACAGACTTACTGTAAGTGCTTATATTTGCTTTCCTTTAGCCATTAAACTTTAGAGCTGGGGCGGGGGTTACCTTAATTACCTTCTCCATTTTACAAATTAAGAAACTGAGGCTCACAGAGGTGACATAATTTGTCCAAGGTCACATAACAAATTAACAGCAGAGCCAGGATGAGAATTAAGATCCCCAAACTGACTCATTTCACTAACCAATTGGTCTTCCAACAGAAAGAAATTCTGTCTTTCTTTTCTCTGACTTTTATCTATACCTTCCATTTCCAGACTATCAAATTACAGCCACAAGTCAGCTATGGACAACAGGAAGAACCACCCTGGTCACTGCTATTACCTCTCTCCCCACCCAAAGATTCACAACAGTCTTACCTCAGTTAAAATTGGGAAGAGAAGAGAGAGGAATTATTTTTTATCAAGTTGGTGTCCTTTGAATACGGGCCCAATTCTTCTAACTCCAAAACCAATCAGAAGTGAAAGTGGGGAAAAGAAACTCTCCTGTGGGTCAGTAAGGCCCGTATGTCTGGCTTGGTGTAGTTATGGAAATCAAATAATAGTATGAAATCTCAGCTATAGTACTTATCATTATCCTATGTATCAGACCCTTCGCCTGGTTAGACTCAATTACAGTATAATACTGTCCTCAGATGATTCCCAACAGGTACCTGAACGATAAAGAAAATGCTTCTGTTGCTTGAGGCTGTCCTCACAGGTTGGTATTTGACACTTTAAAAAACACCCATTAGACATTGATATTGGCATCCTAATTAGTAAGGGGATACAAAGAATAATAAGGATTCCTAATCCGATGCAATCTATTGCTAAATTCAATAAACGTTTATCAATTATTATTATGCCAATGGCAAGGGAAGCTAGGAAGTCTGGAAGATTCATCTTCACAAGTTCAAATCTGGCCTCAGACACTTCCTAGCTGTGTGACCCTAGGCAAGTCACTTAATCCTGTTTGCCTCCGTTTTCCTCATCTGGAAAATGGGCTGGAGAAGGAAATGGCAAAACAATCCAACATCCTTATCTAGAAAACACTAAACAGAGTCACAAAGGGTTGGACAAGATGGAAACAATAACAACAATGCAACAATGACAACAACAACAAAATGCCAATGGCAACCAGATGGGGCAATTGGTAGAGGGTTGGATTTAGAGTCGGAAAAACCTGGGTTCAAACTGCCTCAGGCAATTAGTAGCTACGTGACCCTGAGTAAGTCATTTAACTTCTCTGTGCCTCATTTTTTCACCTATACAATGAGGAAGTTGGAGCTGATGGCCTTCAAGACCTAATCAAGTTCTAAATCTAGGATTCTACGATCCCGAAGACCTGGGTTCAAGCTCCACCTCTGACACATATTGGCAGTGTGACCCTGGGCAAGTCACTTAATCTTAAGTGGCAACTTGAGACTATACATTGCAGAAGTGCTGACATATATTGACAAAGGTGAGTTTCCTTCCCCAAGAGTTTCCTAAGGTACTAAAACCATAGGTCCGATCCTTATCACTATATGCAAGGCCAACACAAAGACTACTGCCACCAAACAAGCGTGTGTGTGTGTGTGTGTGTGTGTGATACAGTGTCTGCCCTCAAGGATTTCCAGTTTCCAGTTTAGAAAGATACACCAATTGCTATACTCCAAAGTATAATGTGATCTTTCAGAAAGATAAGTATCAAATACTATTCTGAGGCAGGAGAAATTTCACTGAATCACTCCCAGAATGTTCTTCACCATAGGGGGACAATCTATAATTACTTTGGGGATATTTTGCCCCGCAAAAAAGGGGAAAAACCCCAGCAAATTGGTGGTTCTGTTTCTCTGAAGCATCCTTTATTTCTGGCCCTGCAGAGCTTCAAAACAAAGCCTTAAGAGGCTAGAGCTTGGGTATACTTTGCAGCTCAGTTTCTGGCTCAGGTTCCAGAGTGGAAGAGAGGAGGTGCTCAGGGGAGGGAGAAAATGAGCAGGAGTACAATATTTTTACAGCAAGCTCACCTCCCAGGCAGCCCTGAACCTGGGTTCTGTCAATTTAACACCCACATAAATAGGTTCGAAATTGGACGCTCCCCATGTGGCACGACTCTATCTCCACGTCTGTCTCTTCCTGGCTAGAAGTTTGGAGGTCTTGCTCCCAATGAATGTGGATTGTGTATGCTCAACTCGTTCATCTTGAAGTTTTCCATCCAAGATGCAGGTTTACTTAGAAGTGAGAAATATAAGTACTGGAGGTCTGGGAGGGAATTGTACAGGGCAGGAAGAGAGGACAAAATGAATGAAAATTAGGAAAGATGACCTTCAGAGACATTTCTCCCACATTTACTCTCTCCTAAACAGGACTGAAATGGGGAAAAATAGGATTCCAGGATTTTTGTTTTGTTTTTAACTGTGAAACAGATAAGATTACCAAGTAAAAGCTAGTGGGAGTCACCTTATGATTTCTGTTCTTGCCATGGGCAAGGTAGGCGTTGCACATTTGAATGACGGTCTGGAAATCACTACTCCTGGCAGTGGAATGAAGAGGAAATAAATAAAGCTGCCTAAGTAGAGTTGGTCAAAGGCTGCTGGAATTGCTGCCAGACCTCACTGTTTCTGTTGTGGTTACTGCCATCCTTCCTGAGCACTGAGGTTCATATTCGAGGAGCCATCTTGGCCTCTTCCCTCTGCCTCACTTCTCACATCCAGTCAGCTGCCAAATCTCATTGATTCAGTCTCCACAATCTTCTTTCCATCTATTCCCTTTTGATGACTCCAATGGCTACCACCATAGTTGGGTCCTCCATCACCTTTTGCCTAGACTATTGCAATGGTCTCTTACTTGGTTTCCTAGCCTCCAGTCTTCCCTCTTGCCAACTCATCTTCCACATAGCTGCCAAAATAATCTTTCTAAAGCACAAGTCTGACCATGTCCCTCTCCTGCTCAGGCATCTTCACAGGCTCAGAAATAGAAAGCTAGAAAGGACCTTAGAGACCAGTAAGTCCAGCGGCTTCCTCTTGCATGTAGGACAAGATGCTAACTTGGCTTTTCCAAGTCCTCCATAATCTGATCCTGGCCTGCCTTTCTAGCTTTCTTTCACATGGTTTCCTTCACACATTCTATGTTCCAGCCATTCTGGTCTCCTTGCTGGGTCTTGAATTTAGCATCTCATCTCCTGCTTTCATACTTTTTCATAGGCTGTCTCCCACACCTTGAATGCACTTTCTCTTTATTTATGGAGATCACATCCTGGTTTGAAAATGAGGCTGGCTAAATGAGGCAGAACTGTTCCTCTCTACATTGGTCTACTCTGTCCTTGTCCCACTGTGTGACTATGCCTTGCCGCCATGTCATAGGAAGACATTTTGGAGGCTTTCCCATTTTGTTTTCAGACTCCCCCAAATTAACTAGTCTCCAGTAAATAATACTAATAATAGTTATTTACACAGTGTTTTAAAGTTTGCAAAATACATATGTTCTCATCTAACCTTCACAACTACCCTGTGAGGTAGGTGCTATTATTATCAAAATTGTACCAATTAGGAAACTGAGGCTGGGTAAAGACGGGTTGTTATTTTCCAGGGTGGCCTAGCTAGTTAGTGTCTGAGGCAAGATTCAAATCCAGATATTCCTGATTCCAAGTCTGCCAACGGCACAGTGTAATGAGTGTGATTTGCAGTTGGAATACTGGCATTGAGGCTTACTATATATATAACCTTGAGCAAATCATTTAACTTCTCCAGGGGTGAGTTTCCCCAAAGTGTAAAATGAGGTGGCTGCATTCGATCTATTCAAAGGTCCTTTCCGCTCACAATCCAATGTTGGAGACATCAAAATTCACATAGCCAAGATAAGATAAATAGCACACAGTATTTTAGTGTCTTTAATTTTCGTAAGCATGGTTGCCTCCATTATATCATTTGATTCAGTTCAACAAACCTGTCTTGGTATCTTGTATGATCTACCACAAAACTACGAGTTAGGTAATCTCTATTTTACAGATGAAGAAACTGAGGGAGAGTGATAGTCAATGACTTCCCTTAGCACCTAGACAATAAACAAGACAGATTGCTTTCTGTGGGGAGTGGTGAGTAAATCTTACCCATTCAGGATAAAACATCTGGTTTCTATGGCCTTGGGTCCATCCCTATACTTCTTCAAACCTTGTTTCTTCATGTACAGCATGAGAGGGTTAGACTGGGTGATTTCTACTATCCCTTCCAGCTCTAAAGTCCTATATAATACTGTAGTTCTATCATTCTTCCAATCTGTTCATCCTGAGATGTATCTCTGAGGTCTGGAGAGAATGAGACAAATCCTATGATATCTACATATTTTTTTTCATTTGGTGGGACTGAGAAGAGAGGGCCTAGTGGTCAGAGACTCTTTGTTATCCATTTAAATCAAGTATACTTGACAGTGTTCTCTGTCCTTTCCAGAGTATAGATGGGGCTTCAGGGAAAAACATTGAGATGTCACAGTCTTCTGTGTCACTGGAGCAGATGACACCCTTGGCTCTGTTCCCATGGTATGACAGCTCAGAATGTCAGTACCCTCAAAACCCAAGCTCTGTCATGAATTAGACCCTGGAACAAGTCCAGTGGGCAAAATAATCAACTCCAAGAAAAGTTAATTTGGGAGGACATTCAGATGGAAGAAAGAAAAGCAAATGGCAGGCAGCCAGGTTTGAGATGATTAGTTTTTTCATTTATATTTATAGAATGCTCTCTTTTAAAGAATTCAACAGAGACTAACAAAAAAATGAACATTTTTTTAGAGCACATATTGTGCTGAGCTGATACAAAGAGGCATGAAGCAATGTCTATCCTCTTTGGAGACACAGGACAGGATACCTTCACACACATATATATTTCACATATGTGTATATTCACACATATATTTACACTGCCACAAAATACACATTATATATGGGTATATATATTATACGTATGTGTTTATATTACATAGATATATAAGAAGCAATTTGACATAGAAAATAGAGAGTTAGCCTTGGAACCAAGAATATATCTAGTTGTCCTGACTCTTACATATACTGACTGTGTGACTCTGGGCAAATCACTTAAACTTAAGAAGATAATTTTCGAAGAAAGTACTAGCCTGCATTGGTAGAAGGGGAATTCCCCATACCAATGAAATGACATGTCTAGTATCTGTCTGTCTGTCTCTTGAGCTATCTATCTATCTATCTATCTAATCTATCTATCAACTCATCTTCCTGAGATCAAATCTGGCCTCAGATATTTCCTAGCTGTGTGACCCCAGTCAAGTCACTTAACCCTGTTTGCCTCAGTTTCCTCATTTGTGAAATGATCCGGAGAAGAAAATGGCAAACCACTGTAGTATCTTTGCCAAGAAAACCCCAAATGTGGTCATGAAGAGTTGGAAATGATTGAACAACACAATCTATCTATCTATCTATCTATCTATCTATCTATCTATCTATCTATCTATCTCTATCTATTTATCTATCTACCTCTCTCTCCATTTATCTATCATGTATCATCTTTCTAACATATATAGCATATATGTTGGTATATGCTATATATATATATGTATATGTATACACACATGTATATGTGGGAAGGGTAGTACATAGAACACTGGGCCTGGAGTTAGGAAGATCTGAATTCAAATCCTACCTCGGACACTTACTAGCTGTATGATCCTGGGCAAGTCACTTAAATTTCCATCTGCCTTAGTTTTCCCAACTTTAAAAGGAGAAGAATAATAGCCCTTGAATCACAGGGTTATAGTAAGGATCAAATAAGACAATATTTGTAAAATGCCTAGGATAGTGCCTGACACATAATAAGTGCTATTATATAAATGCTAGATATTATTATTTCTGTTGTTACTTGGTCATTTTTCTGTCACGTACAACTCTTCATGACCTCATTTGGGGTTTTCTTGGCAAAGATACTATAGTGGTTTGCCATTTCCTTCTCCAGTTCATTTTACAGATGAAGAAACTGAGGCAAACAGAGCTAAATGATTAGCCCAGAGTCACATAGCCAGCAAGTGTCCGAGGCTGGATTTGAGCTCCTAAAGACAAATCTTCCTGACTCCAGGCCTGGTGCTTTATGCGCTGTGCCACCTAGCTGCTCTTTACTATTATTATTAGACACATACATACACATGATTCCCATGTTTCCCTTCCAATCCCCCCCGCCCACCTATTTTTTTGGTCTCAGCAACTCACAAAGACTCTTTATCAAGGTATAGAGCAGTTGCAGTCTGAGTTGGAGAATGGACCATATAAAGCCATGCTGAATAATTTTGATAGTAAACTAGCACTTCTGTTCATTTGTAATAAACCATCTGTTGAACCTTCACGGGGAGGGGCGGTACCTATTTCTTCTAGTGTATCCAGATTTGGTGAACAAGTCCATGTCTACCATTCTATCAAATTCCACTAGTGCTTAAGGACAGGCATTTTCTAGGAGAGTGAGATGACTAGTAATAGCGGTGAACAGCTGTAGCCAATTTAGAAGAAATCAGAATGCAGACCAGGCCTCATTAAAAATATTGCTTCTCTGATTGGCCTGGGAGACATCTACAAAGGAAATCCCACAGAGGCCTGGACTACTAGAAAGGATTCCTAGAGATGGTGGAACATTGTTGTTGCTGTCTTATTAACACCCAAAGTTCTACAAGTACTCTAAATTTCTCTGGGGTAATCCAAGCCAGATTGTTCCATACACTCATTCAAAAGAAAGGAGTCATTTGTTAACAAACCAAAGCATCGAGCAGAAAATCTGGGAAGAAAGTATAGCTCAGCACAAAAACATGCTCGTGTCTGCAAGAAACTGAGTGCAGCAAATTGTGAGAAATCTTTAGGAGTTTTAGACCCTCACAGTTATTCTGAAATCAGACCTATGACTCTGATCTTTGGATCACTCCTTTTCGTTGCTTCTCAGACTCTGATCCTGTGAATGATTCCTGTCCCTCCCTCTGACCCTCGTTTCAGCCCTTGTCTTTCTGGGTGTTGACTCTGACTCTGAAATTTGCTCCCAAGCTTGGCCCTCTGCCAAGTGGCAACCTCTAGGACATGGCCTTTTTTCATTTCTTGGCCCAGGAGGCATCACCTTCTATTATGAAAGGCTTCAGCCCCTGACCATGGCAAGTCCTGCTCCACCCCCCGCCCCTCAGTGAATCTTGAAAGAATAATGGAATTCAAACTTGTGAGTCTGTGGACCTTACTTATATCTCCCTTTAGCTTTTTGACTTTTCAAACCAAATTCTCAGTCTTTTAATTATGTCCTCATAAAGCAATCTCTCACATCTCCTTTCTTCATCACGTTGGATGATGGGTCTTCTCTAGCTCCATGGATTTTTCTTGAGCTACCACAACCTAAAAACCACCTCAAAATTGGTATTTGCTGAACAGAACAAAGGGCTCTGGCTCCTAGTCCAATGCTGTAGTCTTTAGGATTTGTTTTTCCATAAAACCTGGATGACCAGGGGCTCCTGCCTTTCTTTTCAATCCTATCTGGCTTCTCTGGATGTTGCTACTTATTCGATTTATAGTTTGCTTTGGTCTGTTGGTAAACGCTCCCCTTGTCTCTGTAATGGAGATGTGTCCTGGCCACATTTGGCTTGCTCCAGAAAGCTATAAGACATTTCCCTGCTGACATGACCCACACTGGAACCTTTCTGGGAATGAAATAGGGATAGTAGAGATCCACCTTCTTTAGAAACACTACCTAGTAGCCTGGGCATCTGTGGGTTTTGCTTTGTGAAGACTGCCCAGCCATGAACAGAAAAGCAAAGCATTTGTGTTGGAAAGAGCTCTTGGAATCTAGAGACCTTGGATCTAATCCTGACTAGGCTCTCACCAGCTGTGGGAACTTGACCCTCTGATGTTCAGATTCAGCTAAGAGCAAAGTTGGGGGGGGAGAGTAAGTAAACTATATGCTCTCTCTGAGCCCTTTTGTCAAATTGTTATGCCCTACCCCTCCCTTTCAGTTTCTCCATCCTGCCTAGCTTGTCCCCCGGTTTGTGTCCCCATCTCCACAGAAATCTAATTGTGTTCTTTCCCTTTAAATACTCTTTCTCTCCCTTTGCTCAGGGATGTTCGATTTGAGTAATTACTCTGAACAGTTGAGCGCTTCAATAAATCCACATCTAAATTTATATCCGGGTCTCGCTCGCTTTTTTTCGGCACAACAAAATGAGATAGTATTTCTAAAGCTCTTAGCACAGTGTAGGTGTTCAATAAATGTTTGTTCCTTTCCCCTTCCCACCGCCCCTTTTTTTTTTACATTTTAGGGTTATCTGATACTTGGGTGTATTATAAAAAAGCCTAATTTTCATGACTATACGTGTTTGTAAAGGCTTTTGTTTTTCTTGCCTTCTGAAAGGTAGGGGGAGAAGAGATCCCTCTCCCAAGAATTCAAAACTGAAAATTTAATAATATTTAATTTTAAAAAATAAATTAAAAAGGGAGATACAAAGAAAAGTGTAGGAGGAGACAAAATCTAGAAATCCTTTCCTCCAACTGTCCTTTTGAAAGATGTTTCTTAAAGCCTACTGTTCTCTAAAGACCCTAAGCTCTCTCAAGAGAGGCCTGGCCCTCCTCTAGGCCTCTAAGTCAAAGTTGATGTAGGCTTCCAAGTCCAAGTTGATACACAACCCAGTTGCTCAAAGCCCATTCTCCTTCAGTGTGGTTTTCAGCTGAGTGCCAAGAGCTGAAGCAAAAACTCATAACATGCCAATTACACTGGCCTCAAAACCACAAATGATTGTACACAGCTGTTGGCAACAGAAACCTTGTTCCAAGCATTTAATGCCTAATTGAATAAACCCAAAGATCCTAGCTTTGCCTTTGACTCGAAGCTGGAGGGTCCCTTCACTCTGAACTTTAACAAATTTAGAGAGAAGGAGGAAAAAGGAGGAGCCTGGTGAATGTGGCCATGGATCCTAAGCATTTCTTCCAGGCTGCTCCTGATCCCACACTTCCCACTGATCTGGTGATATTCTGGGTTTGTGGAGGATGGAGGCAGGTGTGAAGCTGGAGGTGAGGCATTTTAAGCCTCAGCTCTAGATTATTTTCCCAAAATTTACACTGAATGGGGAATAAATGGATTTATTGCAACTTTTGGTGCTGGAAGGAAGAAGGCATCCAGCATGTGTCCTATGGATGTGGTGAAATATTAATAGCACAGCAGTTCTCAGTATGAATCTGGAAATCAATATGCTTGTTAATGGTTCTCAGATGAACACAGACCCTATTGGGATGGATAAAATGCAAAGTCATTTCAAAAAATTCCTGAAATCCTAGTAGCTTTTTATCATGATGAGAATGTAAGCTCCTCGAGAGCTGTGGTTTTCTTGTTTTTGTCTTTGTAAACCCAGAGCCTAGAGAGGTGAGGATTGGCCTTGGTGGCAGGAGGACCTGGGTTCAAACCTTGCCTTTTATATATACTTTCCTTACCTCTCAGTGCCAGATGACTGTCTAAAGCTATAAATGACAGAACCCAGGGAGGTAAGGATTGGCCTTGGTGGCAGGAGGATCTGGGTTCAAATGTTGCCTTCTATATATATTTTCCTCACCTCTCAGTGCCAGATGACTGTCTAAAGCTATAAATGACAGGTAAGTTGCCAATCTGCATTGATAGAGGGAGTTTCCTTATCAAAAGTCAGATCCCCATACTAATGAAACCACAAGTGTAGACCAAACAAAATCCTCAGGGACTGGAACATTTTTTGTCCTGGCCCAAGCTACGATTTCATCAGTATAGGGAACTCACAAGAAGAAAACTCCTATCAATGGAGATTAGCAACTATTCTACAATTTATAGACACAGAGATTTGCTTGGGCCACTGAAACCTAAAGTGAATTGCAATGGTTCACACAAGCCTAGGGTCTCATCTGTTATACCTCATCACCTCTCCCAGTGCCCAGAATAGAGTACATGCTTAATAAATGTTTGTTGAATTGAAGTGCTTGTATTCTTTCAATCTGTAAATACTAATGACAGTGCAAATAACATCATATGGGTATCTGTGATTTTCTCTGATGTTAAAATGCTGTCCTCATACTTTTTAAATGTTGAGAACCACTGATGTGATAGATGGGGAAAGTACATTTCTTTTTTTTTTTTTTTTGGTCAAAGGGCCCTAGTTTTCTGATCTAATCAAGATGTATCTGTAGAAGCCTTACTTCGTATCTCTCCAAGCTAATTGTTACCATCATATTTCCTCTTCTGGGATTTCAGAAGTGGGGAGGGGAATACAGATGACAGTGACAAGTCCTTTACTAATATATCAGTTCAATTAATGATGATGATGATGCTTTTTTAAAAAAGCAGAGGCTAACAGATTTTCAGATCATAACCACATGCCTCATTTAATCTTTTCTTCTATTTGACCTTTTCTCCTTCCTTCCTTCCCTCCCTAGACCAGTTGTTTCAAAAGTAAAGGAAGGCATTACATGGCCATCACCATACCATGCTGGTTCCTCTCTGGCCATAGTACCCATTTTATACCCTTCCACACACAAACACTAGAACTGGTAACTCAGTCCCTGAAACACCAAGATTTAAATTATGAACTTTCTTTTTTCCTCTTCTTGCCTAGAATCAGATCCCTGTCATACTTCTTGGCCAAGTCCCCTCCTCTTAAAAAAACCTTTTAAAATATTCTTATTTAAAGTTTTGAGTTCCAAATTCTATCCCTTCCTTCCCTTCCCACCCCCTTAGACAGTAAGCAATCAGATATAGGTTATACTTGTGCAATTATGTAAAACATTTCCATATTAGTTATTTTGTAGAAGATTTGAATAAAAGAAAAAAATGAAAGAAAGTAAAAAATAGCATGCTTCAGTCTGTATTTAGTCAATATCAGGCCTTATTCTGGAAGCAGATAGTATGTTTCATTATTAGTTCTTTGGGATTGTCTTGGGTCATTCTGTTGCTGAAAATAGCTAAGTCCTTCACAATTTTTCATTGAATGATAATTGCTATTACTGTGTACAACATTCTCCTGATTCTGTTTTCTCCACCATGCATCAGTTCATGTAAGTCTTTCCAGGTTTTTATCTGACATTTCTCTCTCTCTCTATCTCTCTCTCTCTCTCTCAATTCCTTAATCTATCTCTTTATCTAGTTCTCTATTGAGCTATCAAGCTATCTAATCAATTAATATTGGGAGCTCCCTACTTCCCTCTACTTGTGCAAATCAGCACCTTCACTGCACTTTAGGGTATATAGAAAGTTGCCCAGGACACTGAGATGTTAAGTACTTGTCCAAGGTCACAGAGCCAATATTTGACAGAGATGGGACTTGAACCCAGGTCTTCCTGATTCTAAGGTCAGCTTTTTATTCATTAATCCCATTTGATAATCACAGAGCAACTCTGTGACATAGGTAGTGTAGATATTATTCCCAATTTACAACTGAAAGAACTGAGTCTCAGAGAAGCTAAGTGAATTATCCAAAATCACTCAGCTACTGAACTACAGAGTAGGAATTTAAATCCAGCATTATTGATACAGACCAATGCTTTTTCTAAAATAAAATTAACTCATCCTCAGAGAAAGGTTTTGGTCTTTTGTTTCAGTTTTTTAAAAATAAATGGAGCATAGAGTTAGAGCTAAACAGGTCATCTAATCCAAAGCCCATATTTTCCAGATGAGGAAAATGAGACCCAGTGAGGTTAAATATCTTCCCTATGGTCACACATCTAGTAAGTGAAAAAGGAAGAATCTCAATCCAGGTTTTCTGACTCCAAGCCCATCATGTAATTTGTTGTAGGGACAGGCACTGTGCTAAGTAAATATTATATAGGTATCTCATTTGATCCTTATAACAACCCTGTGAGAGAGGTTCTGTTATTTTCTTCATTTTAAAGTTGAGGAAACTGAGGCAAACATAGATTAAGCCTTGGGTCACTTAGCTTGTCACTTGTCCAGCTAGCAAATGTCTAAGGCCAGATTTGAACTCAGATCTTCCTGACTCCAGGCCCACTGTACTAGTGCTATCTAGCTGACTCTCTACACTATGTCTAAGTATAAATTAAGTTCCCAAGTAATAAATGCAGTTGGCTGTTAGTCCTAAAGGGATACTATCATGAAGGAGGGTTTTTTGTTTTTGTTTTTAAATGCTGTGTCCTATCTGTCATAGCTTATTGTGAAGGACAAGGGTTTCCATACAAGGCCAGGTTGAATTGAAGAGCAGCGTTAATTTTAGTTAATTTTAGTCTGCTTCACAGTACTCCCAAGGGTCTCACTGGATGCCTAATTCCATTGGGGAGGCCTTCCATACCTCCTTTGCCTCCCTACTCCATTCAGAAATGGGAGAAAACCTGAACCTCATGCCACTTTTGGGAGCCACCTGGAATTCTGACCAGGGAAGAGCCAGAAGCAAGAGGCAACAGGTGAACCTTCTGGGGGCAGAGGGCATCAAGCTGGAAGGGGCCTGTGCAAGGAAATGAACGAACAACCCTAAATAGAATTGAACTGAACAGTGCTCGTGGGAATCGTCTAAAGTGGCCCTTAGTGGGTGTTCTAATTTCTCTGCTCATCTAACAAGGGATATCAGCCCAAGGTTTACACTATAAATAACCATTCAGGAGGAAGGATGTGAAAGGACCAAATTGCCTACAACACCTAAGTATTAGATACAGATAAATCATTGTTTTCTATTCAAAAGTAAGTGATTCTAGCTTTGCCCCCCTCCCTGAGAAAAGCTTGTGTCCCCTTGAATGCAAACACAATATTCCAAATCTGCTTGGTAACCAGGGAAGAAAGCTAAGGTCTAGCTGAGCATATAGACTTCACTGGACTTATTTCTCTGGGAGTTATTTGTTCCTTCTTGTCATTATTCAGTTTCTCAAGTGGGTGGAAAAGGAGGGGGAAGCTGCCATAATGAAAGTGGGGTTTGGGTGCTCAGGGAGCCAAGTGTCTTCCCTCCCATAACCTCCAGGGTGTTGGAAATCCTGGAGAGGCCAGTTGTTGACTGGAAATTTCCTTCCTTTCATATCCAGAACCAGCTTTCTTTGCTCCTGATGGCAACGTTCAGGGAAGCCAAAGGACTCCGCTAGGCAGAACTTCTCATGAGCAGCTAGGGAAAGCAGGAAGAGGTTTTCAAAGGAAGGCAATGGTCTGGTTAAAGACAGATCTGGAATTTCAATTCACAAGACACCATAGTGTGGCTTGAAACTTTGTTCCACCCCATAACTTGATCCAGCAAAAAAAAAAAAATGGAGTTGAAAAGTTGTCACTGAGTTCTGTCTGGACAGCACCCTGCCTGGGAATTTGCCATTGAAAACCAAATTTTATTATAACTACTCATCTTTCTAACTCCTTGGGGCTTGCAAAGTGCTTTGTCCACAAAAATTCTGTGAGGTGGGAAGGTCAAATGTTATTATACCTATTTTACAAGTTAGGAAACTGAGGTTCACAGAGGTTGTAACAGATCAGAAGTACAGCGGGAAAAATATTGGCTCAAGAGTCAGCAGGCTTGGGTTTGAATCCTGCCTCTGACACTGTGTGACCTTGAGCAAGTTATTTAATCTCTTTGGGCCTCAGTTTCCTAATCTGTTCAATGAGGGGGTTGGACTAGATGGCCTGTGAGGACCCTGCTAGCTCTAGACCTGTGATGCTATGACTTAGGAAACTTGCTGGATTACAAGTTAGATGACCCAGGTTGGTCCTACCTCTTTCCTTCTTTAGTACCTGTATGATTTATAAGTGGACGAGCCCTTTTCAGGGCTGCTCTTCCACCTTTGGTGTCCACCTGTCATTCAACTCTCACTTGAGACTCTAAGAAATTGTAGCATATTCGGTGGCCACACCTCGGTAAAACTCTCAGCAGATGGGCTGAACCCGGTCGAGGGTAACTGACAGGCGTCAAATTGGTCGGTGAGTTGGGTGGACGTTTACTCCAAATATATGAAGACATCCCCTGCTGGAATGGATGGATGAGAACGGTTTGCTCCAACGGCCGTGAAGGTGGCTGAAGCAGGTGCTGTGGGGCGATTAGAGCTTGGTCAGACATTGAAGACGTCAAGGTCATCCACTGCATCCTGGGCCATGGCCTGTCATCCAGACTTCTGTCTCGCCACTGAATTTCAGTGACTTTGGAAGAAAGGGTGAGGCCGATGACTTCGTGACATCTTAAATCTAATTCACAAACAAGTACCTCACCCATCATCTCATCGGTCCTCTTCAGAAATGAAGGATTAACCACCACCACCACCAACAACAACAAAATCTTTCCTTTTTCAGGAAGACTTTCCTGATCTCCCCTAATCCTAGCACCTTCCTTCTATTGGTTATCTCCAATTTGTCCAGTACGTAAGTTATTTGTAAACAGTTCTTTGCTGGTTGTCTTCCCTGTTAAACTATTCATTTTTTTGAGATCAGGGACTGGTTTTTTCCCCTTTATATCTCCTGCACTTAGCACAGTGTGTGGCACTTGGTGGATGCTAAAGAAATGCTTGTTGAATTATTTTAAGGGATCCACTAATACATACGTACACCAAGCATTGCATTTGGATCTATAGCTCTACAAACCATTGTGGCTTCTATCAGGCTTCCAGTCTCTGAAAACTGTAAAACAGACTCAACTACGTCACTCAGTGACTCAGCAGAATAAATGAACACTCATGACTTTTATAAACTAAATAAATAACGTGCCTCACAGATATCCATATTATTGAGCTGAGAGGCAACACATTGTTATTCAGTCATTTTTGCCATGTCTGACTCTTCGTGACCCCATTTGGGATTTTCTTGGCAGAGATGCTGGAGTGGTTTGCCATTTCCTTCTGCAGCTCACTTTACAGATGAGGAAACTGAGGCAAATGGGGTTAAGCGACTCACCCAGGGTCTTGGAGCTAGTAAGTGTCTGAGACCAAATTTCAACTCCAGAAGATGAGCCTTCTGACTCCAGGCCCTGTACTTTATCCATTACACCACCCAGAATCCCTTAGAGGTAGTATCACATAATGGTTAGAGAACTGGCCTCAGAATCAGGGATCGTAAAAGCTAACACTTACAAAATGCTTTACATGTGTTATTTAATTTGATCCTTACAACAATATTGTCTGGTGCTATTGTTGACTCTTTTTACAGATAAGGAAAATGAAGATGAGATTCGGAGACTTGCCCAGGATCTCACAGCTACTAAATATCTAAGATGAAATTTGAACTCAGGTCTTTCTTTCTCTAGATCCAAGACACTCTACTACATCAAGCCGATTCTATACAAATTCAGGGATGAGGAAATAAGCTTCACACGTAGAAAAGAGTACTACTTTTGGAGTCAGAAAACCTGGGTTAAAATCCTGCCTTTTACACTTATATGTGACCTCGAGCAATTCACATAATTTCTCTGGGCCTTGGTCTCCTCATCTCCGTCACTTGGTGACTCTTCAGCTCTGAATCTATGATCTACAACCCACAGAATGGTGAATGAAGGAGTTCGGTTGGAATTATTCAGATAATTATCACATGTGCCCGGCCTCGCTAGGAGACTTCTCCATCTGCTTGCTTCTGCCACATACAGGCTATTTGACCCCAGGCAAATCCCTAAACCTCTGTGCCCCAGGCAATTCTTTATGACTGTAAGGTGCAAAAACGGTTACTAATTTGCAGTGGTAGATGGAGTTTTCTCACTAGGAGTTCCTTCCTCCCAATGAAATCACAGGTCAAAATTTTTCTAAGAAAGTCAATGCCGTTGTAAATAATAAAATATATAAAATAAAATTCCTTTAAAAGTGTCGCTAAATTCATAGTAGCTTTTTATCATTATGCATTTTCTAAATAAATGAAAACCATTGTGATTATGTGAGAAGTCATGACATTTTTAGACATTTCCAGAGGGATTATCATTCTTGAAAAACTTGGGAACCACTATACAAAGGAATTTAGTTCTGTTACAGGCTCAAAAAACAGTAATGGTCCTGATTGTCCTCTTTAGACAGTGTGGTAAGTATTGCTGGGCAGAAACAGTGGTATTTTCAGCCACAGTCTGACTCACAGAAAACAGGATTGGAGGTGGTAGTGTCTTTGATTTCCAAAAGACAGAGAGTATACATGTTGACATGTATTTGCACAGACTCCCCTCCTCCACTTGTGAACAAAGAGATCAGAGTGAAACATTTATCCTTCTTGTCTCTTGCAAAATAAATGGTCCTTCCTTCCCTCTGGAGTAACACAGAGACAGGTTCATTAACTTTTTATAGGCTATATGGATGTAGGCAGCTGTAATGCGGACAATTCTTGGCTCATGTGAACAAGCCAAGAAAAGAAATGGAGCCAGGGAAGAAAATAAATATGTGGGGATGAGAAAGATGAGGAAGGAGATGAATTCTGCAGCTTCACTACCAAGTTATCTCTTCACAGTCCAATAAAGCTGCATATTTCTGTCTAGCCCCCTGCCACTAAGGGATGATCTGATTCAGAATAAGTCAAAATCGAAGTTAGGGCTGCCGGGAAACTATTTCCCTCAGGAACATAATTCTTAAATAGGCCTTTCACTTCCCCTCTTCCAGCCTTGTTGTTGTTGTTGTTGACATATGTCCAAATCTCTGTGACCCCATTTGGGGTTTTCTTGGCAAAGATACTGCAGTGATTTGCTAGTTCCTTCTCCAGCTCATTTTACAAATGAGGAAACTGAGACAAACAAGGTTAAGCGACTTGCCCAGGGTCACAGAGCTGGAAAGTGTCTGAGGCCAGATTTGAACTTACAAAGAAGAGTCTTCCTGACTCTGAGCCTGGTGCTCTATCCACTAGCCACAGACTTACTCATCCGTTTATCTAGGGACACTCAGTCTCACTCTTGTCACACCCTCTTGAGAGCATAGAACATTTCAGCATCTGAAGCCTAAGAACAATTATTTGTATTTTGTCTGGTTCTTCTCGCTCAAAATCTCCTGGCAGTTTGAAAAGACATAAGCTAGACATATTTCCAACTAGAGAAACTCGACTATGTCCAACAGCCTACTGGTCGATCTTCCTGGCTCAAGCCTCTTCCCACTCCGGCCCATCCTCCACTCAGCTGCCAAGGTGATATGCCAAAAGTATAGGTCTTTCTATACCACTTTCATATTTAATAAACTTCAGTGGCTCCCTATTACCTCTGGGCTGAAATATAGAATCCTCAAAAGCTCTTTACAACCTGACTCCTTCCTTCCTACCTTTTCAAGTCTTCTTATGCCTTACTCCCTACCACATAATCTATGATCCAGTCACCTTTGGTCTCCTTGCTGTTTTTCTCTCTAGACATTCTGTCTCCTAATTCTGTAAATTTTCACTGGCTGTTCCTATCTTAATGTTGTTTGAGTGAGGTTCAGGGCCCCAGGATGCAGTGCAAGAAAGGGAAGCCAGTAGAAAGAAGGTAATACAAACATGCTTTTTTTTTGAGGCAAAATACCTGATGAGAGGCAATCAGGGAAGAAGGAAATAGATCAGGTCCACTGGGGTCTCTGGCAGAAGTGGGGGGGGGGGGGTGGGAGCCAAAACTGGTAAAGCCTATTGGGTTGTTATAAAGTCCTTATCTGGGTCATGCAAAACTGGACATGGTGTGGAAGGAGTGTAAAGCCTGGACCTGGGATTCAGGTCATGGTTCCAGGCCTAGAATTGACTCATAATAGGGGGAACACCTGGCGAATAGACAGCTACATGATATACAAAGTCTCCATCATCGAGAAAAGGGTCTTTTGGCAAGTACTATAGGCCTCACTTTGGATGAGTTGACTCTGGGGACTTGGGACTTCCCAGGTTTTTTCTTTAGCAGGACAGGCAGGCTATGGAGGTCCTTAGTCCCACATTCCTATAATCTGCTCCCCTTCTCATCTCTACTTACTGGCTTCCTTCAAGATTCACCTCAAACCCTACCTTTTACAGAAGGCCCTTCCCTGCTGCTAGTGACTTCCCGTTGAGATTATCTCCCATTTACGCTGTATATATCTTGTGGGTATGTATCTGTGTCTCTCTCTCTCTCTCTCTCTCTCTCTCTCTCTCTCT
>CM053626.1:216699073-216721245 GCA_028646595.1 Phalanger gymnotis | reverse complement strand
TCTCTCTCTCTCTCTCTCTCTCTCTCTCTCTCTCTCTATCTTTCTACCTATCTGTCTGTCTGTCCATCAGTTAGTCCATCTGTCTATCTGTCTATCTATCCGTCTATCTATCTATCTATCTATCTATCTATCTATCTATCTATCTATCTATCTATCTATCTATCATTGGTTTCTATGCTGCCTTCCCCATTAGAATGTGATCTCCCTGTTAGGAGAGACTGTTTTGCCTTTTTTTATGTCTTTAATGCTTTAGCACAGTGCCTGGCATATAGTAAGTGCTTAATAATAACTACTTGTTGACTGACTGACTGACTGAGACACAATGATGGACTTGCCTTAGAGTATATGAATCATATGTTCACATGAATAGGTAAGACTCCTATGAATCATGGATAGAAAAATTCTTTATTCCTAGGCTAAATGGCCTGACTGGGTAATATGCCTTTCTGTCTTAAGTGTGCACAAATTTTCTATAAATATGAGGAACTTTTCTACAACTTTGCTTTCCCGATGTCCCTCTTTTTATCAGTGGTATTCTTGTTCCCTCCGCTATTCAGATTTGCATGATCAGGGTCAATTTTTCTCCTTTCTCCTATGTCTTTCATACATAGCCAACTAGTTACCTAGTTAAGCTCACTCCAACAAGGCAATTATTGGAAACCTATCTTATGCAAGGCACTGAGCTTGGTGTCTGGGATACTAAGACAAAATGGAAAAGTCCATGACCCCAAGGAGCTTAAATTCCCCTACGCCCTTTCCATTCTGCCTATAGGACATCTTTCATAGCTATCCCTTGCCATTCACCTCCATTACTATTACCATAAACTGGGCCCTCATCACCTTATATGTATACTATTACAATAACTTTATTGCCATGCTTTCAGTCTTCTTTTTCTCCAAGCTTGCTCCCTGTGGCTAGATTTATTTAATTAACGTGCTACTTTCTTCATGTCATTTCCCTGCTCAAAAATCATTAATGTTTTCTCATGACCTACAGGATAGCTCTATGGCTTGGTAGTCAAGACCTTCCATATTCTGTCCGCAAACTCTCCTTTCAACTGTATTGGTCAGGATTTGCCAAAATGAACCCTCTGCTCTAACTAGAAAAATGTCTAGTTACAGTTTCCTAAGTATTCCTTGCCCATGTCCTTCTCTGAGTCTTTTCTGCTTCTTGTAATACTATTACAGAATTATAGATCTAGACTAAGAAAGGATCTTAGGGGTGATCTAACTCAACCCCTACCCATTACCCAGATGAGGAAACTGAGGACCCAAAAGTTTAAGTGACTCATTCCAGGTCAAACTGTTAGAGCCAGGTTTGAAATTCTGGTTTCATGACTGAGTCATGATGCTGTGATAATTAAACCAATGGAAGTCGATGAGGTCACCAAAAGAAATGTGTCTAGAGAAGAGAAAAGGGCCTAGCATAGAGCCTTGAGGAAAATCCGTTTGTAGGAAATAGAACATGAAAGATAAGCCAGTGAAAGAGAATGAAAAGAACAGTCAGACAAATAAGAGAAGAAGCAGGGGGACTGCTTCAACGGCCAGCCAGAGTCTAGTTACCAACAGTCTTTCAAAGACTGTGCCCCCAAAGGCAAAACGCTGACCTCTGAGTTTATATATAATTCTTCAGGGTCAAAGGGCATCATAACCATGCAACTCAAACCCACCTGACTTAGGCCTTCCCTTGATGTAAGCAGGTCATCAAAGATTCCCAATTCAATCAAAGATTCCTTAACACTGAGAAGCACTCCAAAACAAAGACAACAAATAATCCACTTTGCTTGCCATTACATTTGAAAAGCAAAACTCATCTAAGGTACTTGATTACCTCAGCATTCTAAAACAAAAAAACAGTAAAAAAAAAAAAAAATGTCTCACCCTAATTACCATAACCGAAATGATGAACAGAATGCTCTCAGAAAAACCTGGAAAAACTTGGATGGGCCAATGCAAAGTGAAATGTACCACGTACAAAGTAATAGCATTATTGTAAGATAATCAGCTGTGAACAACTTAGCTATTCTCAGCAATACAACCATCTAAGACAACTCTGAAGCATGATGAAAAATGCTATCCATCTCCAGACAAAGAATTGAAGGTGTCTGAATACAGATTGAAGCATACTTTTTAAAACTTTATTTTTCTTGAGCTTTTTTTCCTCTGTTTTCTTTCACAACATGTCTATTATGGATATGTTTTGCATGACTACATATGTGTAACCTACATGGAATTGCTTGCCTTCCCCACGGGGGGTGGGGTGAAGAGGAAGAGAATTTGGAACTCGAGGTTTTGAAAACAAATGTTGAAAATTGTTTTTGCATGCAACTGGAGAAAAATAAAATACTAAATAAAAGCTAAAGATACAGCTTAAGCACCACTTTTTACATGAAGCCTTTCTTAATTCCCCCGACTACTAGAGGCCTCTCTCTCTAACGGATTTGAATTTATTAAGTATAAACTTACATATGTACATGTTGTCTACCTCAGTAGAGTGTAAGCCCTTGAGGGTAGGGCTTGTTTCATTTTTTGCATTTGTGTCACTAGTGCTTAGTACAGTGCCTGGCATGTAGTAAGCATTTATATGCTTGTTGATTGATTATTAGAGAATTTTCCACAGGGGAGAGACCTTAGGATACATCTAGTTGAATCCCCTCAATTTAATGGATAAGGAAACTGATGCTCAGAGAAACTAAGGACTAGAACCCTAATTTGCATTCTTGGTACAAATAAAAATTAGAAATAATATGGCCGAAGGAAAGAATACTGAACTTAGAAATCAGAAGATCTGAATTGTAGTCCCCTTGCTGTTACTTAGCAGCTCTATGACTTTATATAATTACCTAAATCTCTCTGAGTCTCTACTAGATGGCACAGTAGATAGAGTGTTGGGCTTGGAATTAGGAAAACCTGAGTTCAAATCTGACCTTAGATACTAACTGTGTGACCCTGGGCAAGTCACTTAACCCTGTATGCCTCAGCTTCCTCATCTGTAAAATGAGCTAGAGAAGGAAATGGCAAACCACTGAAGTATCTTTGCCAAGAAAACCCCAAATGAAAAAAACAAGGAGTCAGACATGATTAAACAACTGAACAGCAGCAGCAACAACTCTAAGTGTCATCCTTCTTATCTATAAAATGAAGGGATTGGATACGATGACTGTTAAGGACTCTTCCAGTTCTTTAGTTCATAGAATCATAGATTTCAGGCTAGGAAGGACTTTAGAGGTCATTTATTCCAGCCCCTCATTTAAGGAATCTGAGGCAAGTTTAGCAACTAACCTAAGGCAGTAAGTGGAAGAGACAGTATTCAAACCCAGGTCCTTTGGCTCCATATTCCTTATCTTTTTCCCACTGCATTATAATTATGAGATTATAAATTCTTTTTCTCCATATTCCATCTCGATGCTATTGGCTCTAAGGAGAAACAGAATAATCCAGTAGAAAGGCTCTAGAGTCAGAGGAGCTGGATTCAAACTGTCAGGTATTTTTCTGCCTGTGTGACCTTGAGTAAATAACTTAACCTCTCAGGACCTCAGTTTCCTAATCTATAAAATGGAAGAGTTGAACTAGAGGGCCTCTGAGCTCCCTTCCATTTCTGTGTCTCTGATCTTCATAACCAGGAATTCACTACACTGATTTAGATGGTTAGAGAGTGTTAGATCTTAAGAGGAGAAGAAACAACAAAGAGATGATAAATAAAGGCAGAGGGAGGACTTGCGGTCCTTTGAAACATTAGGTTTTGCTTCACACAGATTGACTGAGACAGCAATCCTTGCAGATGGTTGTAAGTATAAAATGCATCACATTTCAGCATGAGGGACCATAGAGTAATATGTAAAATAGTCAATTTGTTGTAACGAGAGAGGGTTTGTTGTCACAGGATACTGAACATAAAAAGGGGGAGTGTGGGCAACAGGCCTGGAGAAGGGTTAGAGGAAAAGCCAGGGAGTTTCAGGCACTTGGGATACTTCCTGTGTTTCTTCTGAGACATATCTGCACATGAGAGCTGCACTTTTATAGCCATGATCTGGTATTTGCAGCAGCAACAGCTGTGTGATAACTTAATTGCAAAAGAAATTTCTGGGGTCTGTTTCCATTTTTTAGAGAAACAAAACAACCCAATTCCTCTCAACCTGCAGCTTTATGGGCAAAGCCTAGTGGAGAATCTTTGACCTTATTAAAGTCAGCCACTAGGGGCTTGCCTCAGTGTCTCTTGCTAGAGGAACAGATGATGGCAATAACTGGAAAGTTAATGAAGACCAAGTCAGGACTGACAGGAATCCTGGCAGTCTTTATTGTTCTTTCTTCACGTAAAGGACCCAGCTGGTGGTTGGACCTGCATTTAGGGTCTGACACAAAGTAAATATAACAGAGTGGCTCCTGTGGTTAGATCATCAACAATATTCATTTCATTCATTCAACAAATATTTATTAAACACTTGGTATGGCTGAGAAAGTTGTCTGCCCTCGGTGTCTCCACTTTCTCTCCTCTCACTCAATTCTAAACCCTCCCCTATCCAGCTTCGGATCTCATCATTCAATTGAGACTATTCTCTCTAAAGTTATCAATGATGTCTTCATTAACAAATCTGATTGTCTTTTCTCAGGTCCCATCCTTCTTGACCTCTCTGCAATTTTGGGCACTATCAATCGCCCTCTTCTCCTGGTTAGTCTCTCCTTTCTAGGTTTTCACGTCACTGCTCTCTCCTGGTTCTTCTACTTGTCCGACTGCTTCACTGTCTCCGTTGCTTAATCTTGATCCAGGTCAGGCTCTTTAACAGTGGATGCTTCCCGAGGTTCTGGCCTTCATGCTCTTCTTCTTCTAAACTCTCTTCTTGGGTGAGCTTATCAAGTCCCATGGATTCAATTACAATATCTATCCAGATGATTCCCAGGTTTACGTATCCATCACTAAGCACTCTCTTGAATTCCATTGTCACATCACCAACCGCCTACTAGACATCTCAAACTGGATGTCCCATAAGCGTCACAAATCCAACATATCCAAAACAGAATTCACTATCCTTTGCTCAAATTCTCCCCTCTTTCCTATTACTGTTGGCACTACAATCCTCTCAGTCACCCAGGCCTAATATCTCAGTGTCAGCTTTGATTTTTCCTTCATAGTCACCTCACATATCCAAGAGTTGTTATTTCTAGCTTCAAAATGTTTCCTGTATATGTCCCCTTCTCTCCAGTCACACAGTCACCACCTTGATGCATGCCTTCATCGCCTCTTTCTTGGACTATTGCAAAGTCTCTAGTTGGTCTCCCTGCCATAAGTCTCCCACTACTCCCATTCATACTCCATTCAGTTGTCCAGGTAATTTTCCTAAAATTCATCTGACCACGTTATACCACTACTCAACAAACTCTAGTGACTTCCTATGACTTCCAAGTCAAATATAAATCCCTGGGCAGGGTTGTTAGGGACTTTTGCAACATGGCCCCTTCCTACTTTTCTACTCTTCTCATACTTTGCTTCCTTCCATGTGTCCTGTGATTCAGAGACACTAGATTTCTTGATGCATTGCCATTGTGAGTGGAGAGATGAATGCAAGCGATATTGTAGACTGTTTAACAGATGACTGGTTGTGAGGGGTGAGGGAGAAAAAGAAGTCAAAAGTGACTCCAAAATTTTGAGCCTGAATGATTGGAAGAATGGTAGCACTATCCACAGAAATTGGCAAGATGGAAGGAACAGCAGGTTTAGCAAAAAAGAAGATGAATTCTGTTCTGGATATATTGAGCTTGAGGTTGACATGAATGTCTCTGTACTCCAGCCTGCATACATTGTCCAATGACCGTGCTACTCCAAAAATGGCGGCTTATTGAGCGTTCTCCTTTACCCCAATTCAACAGTGAAGAAGCAGGACCTTTAATTCCTGATCCTGGACATTGCCACTCTACCTGTCAGGACTCATCTGCTCTCTCTCTCTCTCTCTGTGTGTGTGTGTGTGTGTGTGTGTGTGTGTGTGTGTATTCAGGTGGATTTTATCTCATAAATCCAGGACTTCCTTCCAATGATGCAGATTGCAACCCATTCATGCCTGCCCATTCTGTTTGTTTCTAGTACAGAATCACAGAGGATTTGTGAGTTCGAAAGGAACTCAGAGCTCATCAGGCTCAACTCATACACAAAAGGAATCCCCACCCTTCCACCCTATCCCACGCCTGCTCCATGACATAACCAACAAATGGTCATTTAGCCTGTGCTGGAAAGCCACCAAGGAGGTAGAACACAGCACCTCTCAAGGAAGCCCTGTCCACTTTGATAGTTTCACTTTTTAGGAAGCCCCCCCCCCCGCCCCCTGCCAATATTGTGTCCAAATTTGTCTCTTCACATTCCACCTAATTCTGCCTCTGGAGCCAAACAGAGTAAGTCTAGTCCTTCTTCCACAAGAGAGCAATTCAAGTATTTGAAGCCATTTATCATGTCCTTCTGAGTCTTTTCTTCTATAAGCCAAATGCTCAGTTCCTTCAGCTGATCCTCCTAAGACATGAATTTAAGGACCTTTCTCATTCTTACTGCCTTCTCTCAAAACTCTCCAATTTATCAATGTCTTTATTCAGTCATGGCACCCAGAAATGAACAGAGAACTTGAGATAAGATCTGACATGGACATAATACAATGAGACCATCACCTCCTTGTTCCTGAAAGCTATTCCTCTCTTAATGCAGCCCAAGGTCAAATTAGCTTTTTAGGTGACCACCATCACACTATTGAATCATAGTGAGCTTGCAGGCCGTTCAACTCATAGACTCCTTTCAGAACAACTGTCATCTATGTCTCCCCCATCTCACACTTGCACAAATGATTTTTTGTGCACAGCTCAAGACTTTACATTTGTTCCTATTGAATTTCATTCTATTAGATTTAGCCTAATATTCTACCCTGTCAAGATCCTTTCTGATGGTAACTCTGACATCTATTGTTGCCTACCAGTTTTGTATTATCTGCAATGATAAACATTGCATCTATGCCTTTATTCAAGTCGTAGATAAAAAATGTTGAACAGCACAGAAATAAGAACAAATAACAGGTTACCCCCTGCCACATTGACACTGAACCAATAACAACTATAATTTGAGTCTATGCATTCATTTGCATTGTGGCCCAATTTATATTTCTCTATCTTCTCTACAAGAATATTTTACATACTTTTCTAAAATCTAGGCAAATTCTGTTCATGGCCTTCTCCTTCATTTACTAATTTAGTAATACTATTAAACAAAAATATGATTAGGCTGGGTGTGCCCAGTTCTTGATCAAGCCAGACTGGTCTTTTATAATCACCACTTCTTTTTGTGGGCATTTGTCAGTCATCTCTTTAATGATCTGCTCTAGAATTTTCCCAGGAATCAAAATCAAGCTCTCTAGGTTACAGTTTGAAAAGTCTTTTTTTGTAGAGATTTAAGGGTACTTGGGGGGGTGGGTCTTAGATTCTAGAAAGCATTGACAAAGTCTGTTGAATAGCCTACTTCCTTTTCTACTTATTCCTACCATGTGTCTTTTTAAAATTGCCCTTTGGGTTATTTAGAATTTTAATTATTCCACAGTCACAATGTTTTGTAGTTCATAGCCATATTGCATTACTTGGGAAAGCATTGGTATGAAAGAGTTGGATTTTTTCCGCAGTAAGGAGAAAACACTGAATTATTTCCTAGACAGAGTCCAATCCTTTCTTCTTCGTCTATTCAGTTCTCTAGCTCATTTCTACCTGTGTGGGCTATTAAAGATCTAGATATTGGGGGATTGATTTAATGTGGGTACATCACTTAGCTATCTTCATTTTCTATTTCTGTACACAACTGAATGAAGCAAGGTCTTTGTTTTAAGTTTCCCTGTTGCTTCTGAGTCACAGGTATCAGCAGTGAGAGTATGGATGATGGGAAGGGAAGAGAATGCAGTTAGGGAGGCAGAAACTAAGCAGACTCACCCTTCATGAGGTCTAGTGATTGTTACCAACAAGAACAGTCTCAGCTTACAGTTCTCTTTATAAAAGGCCCATCATTTTTTAATGCTGGATGAATAAATAATGATAAAAGGCACTTAACATGTTAATGGAGCATTAACTATCTCTGAGACACAGCTGAATTCTGGCAGAAGTCTAAACAATTTTACCCATAAACATAGATCAAGCTTCTTTATGCTCAACATTACTAGATAGAATATTCAATGAAGTAAAATAATGGTGGGACCAATTTAAAATTAATTGTTCCTAACTGCACTCGTAAGGCCTCATTTCCTATGCCCATGTATCTATGCTGCCAGAAGAGACACGAGGGATGATGAAGGGACAGCCCCGCTGTAGTTTCTGAAAATAATTATAAGCCATTTGCATCACCTAGTCCATATGCCCCCACATCAGGAAGATTTGGTGGTGAAAAGGAAATTTAGTGTGCTTTCAGGGAACCCTTTGAGGCCTTATATAACTGGTTCCAGCCTGCTAGCCATGTGATAAAGAGGAGCCTTTCTGCACTCTCATTAAGTCAGAACTGGGGTTTGTTCAAAGGCACCAACCAGGCAAAGGGAACATTTTGACTCTGGTTCTTTCTTGCCTGACTGAGGTCAAAAGGCAGAGAATGCTGTAAACTTTTGAGTGGGGAGAGAGGCTTCAGGCCTTTTCCTCTTCTGATCAGGGCTGCTGCTAGCCATGTGGTCCATGAACACCTGACTGTTTTACTTCTGTTTTTGTCATGACTTTGTGAATTTTGAAAGGTCAGAATGGTAATCCAGGAGCCAGAATCCATGCTGGGATTCGAGTCACAAGACTCCAAGGAGCTGAGTCCATGATGGGTTTTGTAGCTAGTCAAGATGGTAAAGGGTAAAGTCTCTAGCAACCTGTTTGACCCAGCATAGATCAGAGGAAATCCAGAGACAACTATAGCAGTTAATCTTTGGAAGTGAGCTTGGTTGGGTGAAGGCTATGAAGAAGCTGCTTTAAATTTAAGCCCCATTTCCCCAGAGATTGAGGTGGTATGGGAGAGAGTGTCTCTCCCTATCTCCCCACTAAGTTTTAGGGAGAAGGAGAATGCACTTTTGATCTTTTTATGTCTTTACAATAACTACTCCTTTGTAAAAGCTAATTGACATTAAAACAAAACATCACATTATGAAATACTTCTTCCAATAAAGTCCTATTCTGCTGTCTCAATTTTTTAACCCAAGATAGAGAGTCAAATGTGACTTCATTGATTAAATGGAACTGGGCTGCTAATTATAATCAGTGAATGGGGGAAATAAGGGCAGCTAGGTGGTGCAGTAGATAGAGCACCAGGCTTGGAGTCAGGAAGACCTGAGTCCAAATCTGGCTTCAAACACTTACTAGCCATGTGACCCTGGGTAAGTCACTTAACCCTATTTGCCTCAGTTTCCTCATCTGTAAAATGAACTTGAGAAGGAAAGACATACCACTTCAATTTCTTTGCCTAGAAAACCCCAGATAGGGTCATGAAGAGTCAGACATGGCTGAAAAACAGTTGAACAATGGGAAATACATTGGGATGGAGACTTAAGCCAATTGCATTACAGAAAGATACCCTGGACCCTTCGTGAGATATCCTAGAATCCTGAGGTGAGATGTAGTTGGCTTTACTCTGTGTGTCTGGGGGAGGAGTGCTGGGAGAGCAAATATAGAGCATTAATACACTGGAATCATGCTTAGCATAATGAAATGCTTACATTATGAAAGGCATATGAAAACTGAGACTCATTGAGAGAACAATAGCTTTACAGATCCCATCTTATGTTCTCTATAGGTCACGTGCTCATTGAGTATAATAAGTGGAATATGTGTACTTTTATATGGCTATTTTCCTCTGTTTTTCTTTTTCACCTCAAGACATAGTCAAATATAATTTCAATGTACTGTACAAGTGTATTTTAAATTTTGTTTACAGTACTTAACATTCAAATAAGTACATTATTTCTTTTTATCATTTCAACTTTCATTGTTATTTTCTCACTAAGGAGGAATGAACTCAGGTTTTGCATTGCACAGCTCTGATTTGTGGCGGAGACTGTTCTTGCAGCCTACATTCGTATCAAAGTGGTATTTTGTGTCCCAAGAAATTCTGCCACCTGTAATCACTCTAAGGAAGAGAAAGATACAATGGTACATGCCAGCAATTCTTGCTGCCTAGGAGACTGAAGCTGGTGGATTTCTTGAGCTTAAAAGTTCTGGGCTACAGTTTTAGTGTCTGTACTAAGTTCAGCGTGAACAAGATGAACAAGTCCCTGGGAGTGTTGGGGGAGGGGCAGGGGTCACCACCTAAGGAGAGATAAACCCATCCAGGTTGAAAATGGAGCAGATCAAAGTTTCCATGGCAGTTAGAGTGGGATAGATGCTGAGAGTGGCCCCTGTATTTCCAACCTGGGTGAGAGAGAGAAATACAGTCTTTAAAACACATCCTCACACACACATAAAATAGGTCCAGGCTAGCTGACCTTTGTCAGCTTCCGAGCTTTGTGATAGTCACTAATACTGTCTGATGATTTCCAGTAAATAATTTCTATTGCTATTTTTCCTCATTGATGATGATGTTCAGTAACACTTTGTACTTCCTGGCATATCATCTGACCTTGGTTCTTCTCCCAGTCTCAACTATAAATTCCTTTTTGTGAGAGCAATAAGGCATTGTGGTCAAGGATCTCCTCAGGGATTACTGTGCTGCTTGGGCCTTTGGCCTCATGTTTCAGAGCATTGACTTAAGGCACAGTCTAATTGACCAGAAATGCATTTTCCAACATGCCTACCATTTCCCCCAGTAAGGAATATAGTCATATCCCTCTCTTTCCACCATCCAATTAGATGTAAAAATCTCTTTCCACTGAATCCACTGGGCATATGTACATATCTGTCCATTCCACAGTTGAAGAAGGTAACCTTAGGATAAACTGGCATACTTCAGGATCCTAGGAAAGGCAAACTAAGAAAAGAATGACACACTGAGAGAGTAGGTCACCTAACCTGAGCGAATATTTTCTCAGTCATAATCCCAAGAAATTCTGTGAGATCCAGGCTATGTGAATGGTACTCTAACTGTGCTCCAGGAGGCTTTGCATAGAGCTGAAAGGAATCTGATCACATTCTCCAGTACACTTATGTCCCTGCATCTACAAAGGATGAAGGTGAATTTACCCATAGTTCATTCATTTAGCCATCTCAGGATTAATTCTTTCTTTTCTCTAATTTGTTTATGTGGTGCCTTTTCTGAAATACCTAATTGTTTATTGATAACCTAGGCAAGACTTTATTCTGTCTCCCCAAACATACAGAACTTTTGCCCTTGATAGAGCAGGAATGGGCAGAAGCCATTTATGTAAGGTTAAAACAACAGCAACAAAACCCCTCCATATTATGAAACACTTCTTCCTAAAAAATCCTCTTCTGATGTCTCCAGACGGTATGAAGGTGACCTTTGTAAAAAATAGATTGAAGACCATTAAGGTGTATAGCAGGGTTTGGTACTGACATTTGGCATAGGATTGAGAAAGGGGAGTTTTCTATAGAAACCTTGTTTATAATAGATAATAGATAAGCAGTATGCCTTATAAAGGTAATACTCTACATCAATTTAATAAGTGTTTAATCCTAAGGCTATCTAAATGGATGTATAATTATTGCTCATGGATTGACTGAGTACTTCACTTTTGAAAAAGATTGGACCTTAAAATCACTGAGTGGGAAACTAGTTCTGACCAGAAAGACAAAAGGAATAAGGGAGAAAAGAGGAGATCATCAAAAAAGTGAAAATGGGTGTTTGTAGGGGGTGGGAGAGAAGAAGTTTTAGGACCTCCCAGTATAGAAATTTCCATGCCCAAAGACATGTTAATGACTAGTTATGTATGTGTAGAAGGGAATTAAGGAAAGGATGGGGGTAGGGTTACCTAGATGTGTTTAAGGAGGCCCACCACAGTATGTGACATTTTTGTTGGTAGTCATGAAGTTGAGACAGTCAAGCAACAAGCATTTAATAAAAAATTTACCGTGTGCTAGACACTGTGTATAAAACGACAAAAGTGAAATTGTCATGACCTCAGGGAGTTTACATTCTATCCAATTAGTCAACATTTATAAATTCTAGAGTGTTCTGGCTGATCAGCTCCTCTTATGAGTCACGCACTAAAAGGTGAATAAAATTATCTCCAAACCTTATGACGTAAAATCTTCCAGGCACTTTGCACTAATTAAAACGGCATGAGGTGATCATTCATTCATTCATTCATTCATTCATTCATTTTCTTTTTATTGGCTGCAGGAACTCATGGAATTCTTGAAGGTTATGTTTGGCAGCTACAGAGAGGGGATGGGGGTGCTGTCTGCTTTGGTGACATTATTACCCATAAAGAATCAACAACTGAAAAAGTCCCTTTAGTGTATTAAGGGCAAGACTGTGTCCTCCTCCCAATTTAAGTTGGTCTTTCAGGAGCAAATACTAGTTTTAGCTTGGTTGGACTTGTCAGAGCTTCTGCTCTGCTTTCATTGCCTTTGAGAACTTTGCTAATATTCCATCATCCACTCCTCCACATCATGGCTTCATTGGTACAGAGTATGTAATTTAATGGTATAGATGATAAGTGCCAGAGAGTTCCAAGAAGGAAGAGGTCATTGTCTTGGACAACCTAGGGTATAGTCTTTTGAACATTTCTGGTCAACTGGAAGACTCCTGCTGCATTCCCTTTGACTTTTTGGTGAGGTGAGTAAGAAGGAATGGTTATGTGGACTTGTGAACATCCTATAACGTAATTGCATTTTTTGGTAAAGTCCTTTCAAAAATGTAATTTTTTCAAATCATCAGTTTTCCTGACAGAAAAAAAAAATCTTTTTGTTTTCTTCTATTTGAATTGAATTACAGGTTTGAGTTTTTCTCCTGATCTATAGCGTACAGTGTTGTGAAAAAATTAAAATTTACATTTAATTGTTTCCACAGCAATCAGCTCAGTTCGTTGGCTTTCTGGTATTGTCTGACTTCTTTAAAGAGGATATTTCCTCCTACAAATGTTTAAAGAGACTGCACTATAGAGTCTAAGTGATTTTCAAGGTTAATTTTTTACTCTACCCAATTTTTACCATATGTGATGACTTTAGAACCTAACCGTTCTGGAAAATGTGACTGCACTGGTAATTGTGTATGCTATTATTTTGAATGTCTGTCTTTTTTTTTCCTTTCAAAGAATTGTAATTTCAAGAGATATTCTCTCTTTCGGGAACATTATATTTAGGTCAGTAGGATCGAAACAAGATGAATCTGTTATTCTACTAGCTACATTAGTTACGTATTGTAGCCTACTTATCTAATTAATCCTTTGTTTAAAGAAGTTATAGTGTATGATCTCAGCCCTTTGGAGATCAGCATCTTTTGTACTGTTTGTCCCTCATACCTGGGATGCTCCCAAGCCTCAGCTGTGACTCTTAGAATCCATGTCTTCCTTCAGGAAGTGAAGGCCTATCTGCTGCAGGAGGACTTTCCTGGTCCGCCCAGATAGTAGTGCCCTCCCCTCTAAGGCTACCTTGTATCTACTTCATGTGTGTTTTTTATGTGCTCATATAGAAACAGATCGTGTCCTCTGTTAGAAAGCGGGCAGATACTGTTTTCAGGCCTTCTTGGACTTCTCAGGGCTAAGTACAGTGCCTGGCACATAGCCAGTGCTTATTAGATGGTTATTAGTTGATTAATTGATTTGTTACAGTGGGGGGGGAAGTATTCCCCCCTCCCCAGCTTTTTAGTCAGTCTTAGTAATACTAACTGTTACTGGTTTGTTCAAGGTGGAAGAAACATTAAGAACTGGGTTCCTCTTTCTGGTATTTTGCTGACTAGATTTTCAATTCAGTGATTTGTCAGTGGGCTTGCTCAGGAGGCTGTCTTTTGGAAACAGTACAATCTTGCCTCCGGATTTGAGTCCTTATTCTACCATTACAACACTGTGTCCAAGTCAATGTATCCTTTCTCTGGGTCCTTTGGGTTTTAATATCCTCTGCAGGATATTATAAACCTCATAGAATTCTGGGAATGAAAGGGAATTTATAAGGTCATTGAATCCTGAGGACTTAAAAAATGCTTATTGACTGACTGACTGACTATATTTCTTAAGGTGGGAGGAAAATGAGGGAAAAGATAGATACAGCACTTACCTCATGCCAGTATCGGTGCTAAATGCTAGGGATACAAATAAAATCGAACGTGAAAATTTCTGTCCTCAGTGAGTTTACATTCTATTGGGGGAAGACAACTGGAAATGAATGAGGATCGGGGATGGGGGTCAAAAGAATAGGTAGAGGGTAGGGGACCCTAGTGAGGAGACAGGAAGAAGTGGCAGTAGCCCAGAGGTCTAGTTGCCAGAAAAATAAAGGAAAAGGCTCATTTATGCCTTTAGAGCCCAAGCTGTGACCATCTCAACCATGCTGGAAAGACTTTGAGTGTGGTCTTGGGGTTAAACTGTATTTGTTATCCAATAACCAGTGTAATTAAGTATAAAGAAAGAGGCTCATAGCCATTAAGTTAGTTGCTAAATGATAAAATATTTGGCCAGGAAACTCACGGAGAGCATTAACAAAAAATGGTTCCAAGTTGTTACAGTGGGCTGTAACTGGAGGATCTTGGATCTTGGAGGGAGGGTGATCTAGCTGAGGAAAAGTTCGTGGAGCCAGTGAGAAGATAATTGATTATTCTGCTTCTTTATTGACAAAGCCTCCCCATTCTCCAGGCACTGAGGCTTCTCAGCCTTTCCTGTCTGCTCACAAAGATGCAACCCGGGTGCAAGCCCTCATCACTTCAGGCCTATACTGTTGCTATGGTGGTCTGGCTGGTCACTTCCTCTCAATGTTAGTCCCTTCCCAATTACCTTTTGTTTGTGCTGTATATACCTTGTGTGTACATAGTTGTTTTTCTGTTGTCTCTCCCATTAGAATATGAGCTCCTTCAGGGCAGTCTGTGTTTTTGCTTTTCTTTGCATCTCCAGGGCCTATAACAACACATAGTACAGTACCTGATATATATTAAGTACTTAATAAGTGCTCATTCACTCCTGACTTTTTCAGGGATTTCCATACAGAGCTATCTTGATCTTTCCTTCTCCCACAGACCTGTTGGTCTGATTAACAGCTCTAGTTTCCTCTTTTTTCCCCGGGGCATGAATTTGAGTCTCTGTCCTTCCCTTTGTTGCAATTGGCTTACCATATTTACCTTTCCTCCCTCACTTTCTGCTGGCCTCTGTGTGCATCGAACCAATTGAACTCTGGAGATTAGGAATCTAAAGAGCCAAAGCCAGACGTTCTGCTTCTCAGAGACAAGACCACAAGCAAAATGTCAATGGAACTAGTACTATGGTGGTTTTTAATACTGTGCCTGGGGTCTATCTATTCAACCTCTTCATGCTTACCATGCTACAATCAAAGGCTCTTGCCCCCTCCTGTTTCCCTCATTGACCCACCTAATCCCACCCTCTCATCTATCTCTGAGTAGACCTGGGAGCAGTTTAGCTGCCATCAATAGAAATCCAAATGAAAGCCTCTCCCCCCATCCTACCTCTCCAGAACTCTAAGGCCCCTGAGGTGTTTTCATTAGTCCTCTGGTAAATATTAATGAGACCACATTAGGTCCTAAGCACCCCTTGCCCTTTTTCCTTTGTCCATAGGTGTTTATCCCCCTCCTGTCCTTCTCCCCCCTCTCCAGCCTCTCACCAAAGCTTAGCTCAGCTTGGCTCCACTGCATTGTTCTCTGGGCTAATGAAGCCTTTTGGGCCTGGATGCTGAACTCTGATCTTCACTTTTGTTCAGTGTCCGACCTCCCTCTCCTCATGGAGCCAGAGTGAGCCTAAGGCTGCTGGCAGGAAGTAAATTTGGTGGGTTGTCAACCTACCCATGTGGATGCAATTAAAACCTCACCCGGTGTGCATCAATCCAGCCTAAAGCAGCCAGTATGTGGTGACAGGCTACCCAGGGAGGGAGGAGATAAACTGAGGAGGCTTCATACTAACCTGATGGAATGGGATAGGAAAAAAAAATGATGTCACTTTGTTCTACATCCATTTGGAGGTGGAGGTCACCATGTCAGCTTGGAAGCTTCCTGACTAAGAAATTGCCATGGAAACTACTCTGGCCTACTTCCTTTGGAGATAGCCTCTGGCCCTTCTCCCTTAGCTTGAGTTCCCTGTTGAACACATTTTCTTTATATAAAGTGAGTGATGTTAGATACTTGCTACAGAATACAAGGGACAAACCTCATGAGCTCTGTGCCTAGAGCAGGCAAAGACGCTAGTAGGTGACGTCTCTTGTCGTTTGTGAGTATAACTAGAAAATTAAACTTGGTGAGAAAGTGATCTATCCAAAGAAAAGTGGGTGGAGCCAGTGAGGAGATAATTGGTCAGAAAGGGGAGATCTACAAAAGGTAAAAAATCTTTGATCTGTGATGTAGCAAATAAATATGACTGATGAAAAAGAGAGTGGAGGAGAGAGAATGAAGAATGGGGCCTAGCGAAGGATACGGTGTGTTAACTAGAGATATTTGGAGAGTTGTCCCATGTGAGAGAATATCTAAGATTGTTCTGTGCAACCAAGGATGTCTGCTTATCTAACCTTTTAGGAATGGCCAGTTCCTTTTTCTCTGGTTTTCTTCAGTCTTTGTGGCCCTTACGGTAAAAGCCTTTCCCACCCAAACATCATCCATCTTTTTTTTTTTTTTTACCCACTTTCTTCTTCCAAAATGAAGACTTCCCAGTGCTGATTATCTGACTTTGCTATCACTAGTGCTGGGAACTGTCTAAAAAGCAGAGCCATAGCTAGCACAGGGTGAATGAGGCTTGGCCCCAGAGCACTGACATGGGAGGGGACAGGCATCCTCCCTGGGATGTTCTCTTCTTCCTTGAGTGGGCAGGCTTTCACAGTTCTTTCTGTCCCTACAACCTTTCCCTAAACTTCATATCAATTTCCTCCAGAGGGAGAGGGCATCATTTCCCTTGTGGGATCCTCTGGGGGACAGGTTATCCCCTTCTTCTCAATGACTACACTCATGTCTGGACTATTCTTATAGCCCTATAATTGAATTTGCCATAGACTATATGCCCTACAATTGAATTTGCCATAGTTTTTACTGAGCTGTTAGGAACTTAGAATTCCAGCTGTTGGAGACTTAAATATTATTACCTATTATTATTATTGGAAGCAATTTCCTTAAAGGAAAAAAAAATTCCTTCACGAAACTTAAAATCAGATGGATTAATGACTTAATTCTTCTTGGTGGGGATGATAGAAAGCCAATCTTGGCCTTCAGAGAGCTTCATTCTTTCAAGTTAATTGAGTACCTCTTACATGCCTGGCACTGTGTTAGGTGCTATGGGAGATAAAAAGAAATTAATGCAGTGACTTGTCTATGATGCTTTGAGAAATTATCAGTTGTGGTATATGATTGTGATAGAATACTATTGTGCTATAAGAAATGACGAGCAAGATGGTTTCAGAAAAACCTGAGAAGACTTATATGAACTGATACGAAGTGAAGTGAGCAGAACCAGGAGAACATGGTACACAGTAACAACAATATTGTACTATGATCAACTGTGGAAACTTAGCTATTCTTAGCAATACAATGCTCCAAGATAATTCCAAAAGACTTATGATGAAAAATACTATCTACCTCTAGAGAGAAAACTGATGGAGTCTGAGGGCAGATTGAAGCATAATTTTTTTCACTTTATTTTTCTTGCTTTTTTCCTTTTCACCATGGCTATTATGGAAATTTGTTGTGCATGATTTCATATGTATAACTGGTACACATTTTTGGCCTTCCCAATAGGTAGAGGAGGGATAAGAAGGAGAGAAAGAATTTGGAACTCAAAGTAAATATTTTAATGTTTAAAAATTTAAAAAGAAATTATTGTTTTATTTAAATTAACATTGTATTTAAATCATTACTTTTCTGTACATCACAATATACTCAAAATGGTTAGGCAACCAGAATATTAAAAGTCATACCATTAAAAATACAAAAAAAAACCCACATAAAGGTACCTTGCATGACTATGGCTAGAAAAGAATCCAAAACAAAACAAAGGATAGAGGTGATCACAAAAATAAAAGAATTTCCATTCCGTCATATTGAAAAGCTTTTGCACGAACAAAACCAGTGCAAATAGGATAAAAAAGGAAGCTGTCAACAGAGAAAAAAAATTCCTTCTTTTTTTGATAAAGGTCTAATATCTAAGACATGTAGAAAAGTTTTATAAAATATAAGACCAAGAGACATTCCCTGATGGATACATGCTCAAAGGATATAGTTTCAAAAAAATTGCAAATTATATTTTACAAAACATATGAAGCATTACTCAGATCCCTAGTAAAAGGAGAAATGCAATAAAAAATCACCTAACACTCAGAAAAATTGGTAAAAGTGGCAAAAGATGGTAATTGCCAATGTTGGAGCAGCTGTGGAAAAACAGATATGTAGATACATTCCCAGCAGAGTAGACAATTGCTCCAATTATTCTGGAAAGCAATAGGAATTTATTTAGTCCATAAACATTTATTAAGCACCTCCTCTGTGACAGAGACTGTGCTAAGTACTGGGAATACAAAAAATGGAAAAAAGGTAGACCCTGACCATGAGAAGCTCAGTCTAATGGGGGGAGATTACATGCAAATAACTATGACCAATGAACAGGATCAAGAGGGGAAAGGCCCTAGAATTAGGAGGGATTTGGACAGGTTTCCTGAAGAAAATGAAATTTCAGCTGGCATTTAAAGGCATCTAGGGAGGCCTGGAGGTACAGGTGAGGAGGGAGAACATTTCTCTAATGAAGGACAGCTAGAGGAAATGCCCAAGAAGGAAGATGAAATGTCTTTTTTCAAGAATAGTAAGGAAGCCAGTGTTAATGAATTCAAGAGTATGTAGGTTAGGGAAGAAGTTGATTACTGGTAAATTGGGGGGAGGGTCCAAGACAGTGACAAAATGTAGAGACCTTTTGGCTTAAAAATCCCATCGCTTGGCATATACCCCAAAGAAATACAAGATAGAAAGGCCACACTTACTATTTAGAGCAGTATTTTTTTTTTTGTTATAGCAAAGAATTGGAAATAAGGCAAATGCCTATCAATAAGGAATGTAAACAAATTGTGATAAATGAACGTGATGGAAAACTATTGTGCTATAAGAAATAATGACCATAAAGAGAAGCATGAAAAGACTTACATGAATAGATGCAAAGCGAAGTAATCAGAACCAAGAAAACAACATGCCCAATGACTACAATAAGGTCAATGGAAAGAGCAACAGAACAATAACAACTAAAACCAAAACTGAATACTATGTAATTATGACGACCAAGTTGGTCCTGAAAAAGATATGAGACAACACACTTCACTTTGTGTCTGTTCATATAAACTTTCCAAGCTTCTCTTCGCTCTTCATATTCATTATTTCTTACAGCATAACTGTATTCCACTACATTTGTGTGCCACAATTTGTTTAGTCATTTCCCCAATTAATTGGCATCTGCTTAATTCCACTTCTTTGCTACAATAACAGTAGCAACAAAATGTTGCTCTAAACATTTTAGTGAGACCTTTCTTTCTATCTTTGACTTCCTTGAGGTCTTTCCCAGGTTCAGCAAAGGAATCTCTGGAAGTAAAACAAGGCTTATACCATGTTTAATAAATGTGTTGGTTAGATTTTGTAAAACTACTCCCTCCCCATCCCCACTTATATTTTCATTCTTTGTTATAGAGAATAGCTCTCTGGGTAGTAGGTATATATTTGGAAATGAGTGTGATGGGTAAACAAGAGATATCAATACAAATTTTTAAAAGAAATTGTCAGCCAATAAAATCTCTCAGCTAACTAATTTCTCTTTTTAGAAAATAACAGTGTCAATAAAGATACTTAATCTTATGGTTACATAGGTCTTTATTATAAATGATATTTGTTGCAGCAGTTTCAAACTTTCCATGACCCCATTTGGAGTTTTCTTGGCAAAGATACTGGAGTGGTTTGCCATTTCCTTCTCCAGCTCATTTTATAGTTGAGGAAATGGAAGCAAAGAAAGTTAAGTGACTTGCCCAGGGTCACACATCTTAGTAAGTGTCTGAGGCTGAATTTGAACTCAGGAAGTTTGAGTTTTTCCTGATTCCCAACCCAGTGCTCTATCTACTTTGCCACCTAGGGACAATGACGGACTAACTTAGGTAATTTGGAGTATGTTTTTAAAGCTGAAAATAAAAAAAAAAACCAACAACAATTCTTCAAATGATATATTTGATAACTGATAAGAAAAAAGCTGCATTCCAGATTAGAATTTTTTCCCAGATGTTTTTTCCCAGATGCTTATAATCTCACTTTAGATATACAGACAGAAAATAAGTGAATTAAGTGAGCTTTGGGCTTGGTCTCGATGTGATTTTATTCACTTCACAGTGGTAGACTTTGCTGTACTTGAAGGGTTTTGTAGTGTTTTTATAATGCTTTCCCCCTCCTTGACCCCTAAATTTGGTTAACTTATGCCTGAATTCCTTTGGCTCCTTCTATTCCTACCCCCTGACTTTTCTCCACCCCTGCTTAATGAGAGGGTAGATTTAGGGACAGCAAGGTGGTATAGTGGATAGAGTGCAGGATTAGGCTTCAGAAAGACCTGAGTTCAAATATGACCTGTGAGGCTTGCTAGCTTCATAACCTAGGACAAGTCATTTAACCTCATGCCATCCTAGCTGTGAGGGCCCAACAATATCACCTTCCTCACAGGGGTATTGTGAAGATGAAAAATGAAAGTGCTTGGCAAACTTTTTTTCTTCTTATTTTTTTTCATTTTGAACTTAGATGCATAAAGATCCCCCCCCAAATAAATTTCCATGAACACAGTATAATATAAAAACATGATTCACTATAAAACCATGAATTTACATTTCACATTGTTACCTTTTTTTGAAGAACTATATTGTACTGCACATTGTTTTCAAAGTTACTCTGCTTTCTATGCTTCCTTTTAAATTTTCTTTTATTCTCTGCTGCGAAGTTTTTATATATTTGTTTCTTCCACACTGCCCTAGAGAAGGCTACCATTGGACACGAATGTGTATGTGTGTGTGTGTGTGTGTGTGTGTGTAACCATATTATACATACTTCTATTTATCAGTTCTTTCCTTGCAAACTTTAAAAGCACTATGTAAATGCTAGCTACCGTGTTATTACTACAATTGGAAGAGGAAAGGTTCTTGGGGCTGGGAAAATGAACTAGGTTCCAGAGGAGACCCTGATACCTAAAGACAGGGGATCTTTACCCTTCAAGCTGCTAAGACCTAGGAGTGACTCCAGAATTTCTAATACCACAGGGAGACTCTCTCCGAGGAATGTTCAAGCTTGCTAGCATTTGATGCTAAAATGAGTACCCAAAAGCACCGTGTAGAAGTGCTGTGTTAGTATAGGTAACAAAATTAACAATTCTCAAAATCTTTAGTCTTTGGACCCCTTTATACTCTTAAAAATTATAGAAGACCCCACCCCCAAGAGGTTTTCTTCATGTGGGTCCTATCTATCAATGTTTACCATATTAGGAATTGAAACTGACACATTTTAAGTTATTTATTCACTTACATATAAAAAACCAATTAGAATTTAACATGAATAACATATTTTGTGAAAATAGTTTTCATTTTCATTTTTCATATATCAAATATTTATATTTTTATGCAAAAAAAATTCTTTTCCAATCCTTTCCAAAGAAATTTAGTGAGGAGATTGGCAATGTCTTACATAATTTTGCAAATCTCTTTAATGTCTGGCTTAATAGAAGACAGCTGGGGTCTCCTATCTGCTCCTGCATTCAATCTGTTACATTTATGTTGTTTTGGTTGAAGTACGTGAAGAAAATCGGCCTCACAGATATATACTTGGAAAGGGGGAAGGATTCTAATAGGTAAATAACATCTTAGTATTATGATGAAAGTAGTTTTGACCTCACAGACCTCCTGAAAGCTTCTCAGGGACCCCCATGGGTCCTTGGACCATACTTTGAGAAATAAATAGGTTTCTTTGGCTTGTATGCACAATTTAGTTCCTGGGAATCCTAAAGAGAAGAATGTCACATTTTCACGTGACTAAATCAGCATGGTAAAGTGCAAAAGAACTCCAAATTGCAATCAGCTGAGCAGTTTGGCCCCCAGGTTTGTTATATATTTCC
>CM053626.1:216662078-216698973 GCA_028646595.1 Phalanger gymnotis | reverse complement strand
TTCCTCCTCTGTAAAATGAGCTGGAGAAAGAAATGGCAAACCACTTCAGTATCTTTGCCAAGAAACCCCAAATGGAGTCATGAAGAGTCAGATACAACTGAAAGGACTGAACAACAAAAACAAAAATTTACTTGACACATTTGTCGTCATTAGCAAATGAGATAATGGATGGAATGTGCTCTGAAAACCCAGAAGATAAGTAAGTGTAAACTCTCAGCATCTCCTGAAAGCAAAGTACAGCTGAATTAGCATCCTATAACTTCCTAGCCTTCCGGTACTTAGGAGGATGAGGATGACTTTTTAAAATAAATTTTTACATCTCTTCCCCAATCCTTTTCAGTTGAATCCTATCTTGTAACAAAGAAAAACAGTTGGGCAAAAATAACCAAAACAATGACCGCATCTGAGAATAAACTCAATGGTCTGCCTCTGTACTCTGTTGCATCATCTATTCTTCATGAGCCAAATTGTTTATTATAAATATTCAGAGGCCAGTTTCCTGTCAGCGATCTCTTCATTTACATTATTGTAGTTATTGCGTATATTCTTTTTCTGGTTCAGTTTATTTTCCTCAGCATTAGCTCATTCCTGTCTTCCCATGTTTCTCTGAATTCCTCATCATTTGTCATTTCTTGCTGCAAAATAATATTCCATTATGTTCCTATACCTCAATTTGTTTAGCCATTCCCCAAATGATGGGTGCTTATTTTCTTTCCAGTTCTTTGTTAACATGCAAAGTGTTCCTATGATTATTTTTGGTATTTATGAGAACTTTGTTGTCTGTCGCTGACCTCCTTGGGAATGGCAACACTTTTTTTTTGGTGCCTAATGTGACAGCCACAACCTAGAGCGAAAGGTAATTGTCCCTCCTATCCCCTATTCTCATGAAGGAACCCACTGAGACCCCAGGACCCAGGAAATTCAGTTAGTCCTCTGTTAGTAGGTAGTATGGGACAACTATAACATGAAATATGGGCTTGACTCTTCAAATGCTGAATGAAACCTTGTCTTCTCTGAATCTAAGGGCTTCCAGGAAATCCACTCACAAGCTGCTATAGATAAGCTTTGGAATTCAAATCTGGTTTGCATTTCTCAACCCATCTTCTAAGTGACTGAAGTTTCTCTGTTTAAGACTGCTTTTGGTTTCAACCTAATGCTCCTTGAGTATGTGATGACAGATTGCTTTGGATCTGTTAATCACAATGATAAAGATTGGGGCCCCCAGATTACTTGGCACCTCTGTTTTAGGTCCCGAAGTCAAGTCCCAGGCAAAATTTTCAAGTAGAAGTTTGTCCTTGGGAATTAGCAGTCTCTCCCTAAACTCTCAGGGATTTGGTGCCTCCCTTCCCCCCACCCCCAGATTCTCAGTATCTAAATCTCTCTTATTAGGAAAGGACACATGTATTACATTAGAACCTCAGTAGTGATCTAGTCCAGGTAGAAAGCCCTTCTATAACATCTCAGCAAACATTGATCAGTCACTATTTGAAGAATTCAGGGATTGGATACTGACTACTAATTATTCAATGGTCTCATTGACCAGCTCTGCCTATGGTAGAGAGCCAGTGAAATGTTATTGTTCAGCTGTGTTCAACTCTTCCTGACCCAATATAGAGTTTTCTTGGCAAAAATACTGGAGCACTTTGCCATCTCCTTCTGTAGCTCACTTTATAGATGAGGAAATGGAGGGTAAGTGATTTACCCAGGGTCACACAGGTCATAAGTGCTTGAGGCTGGATTTGAATTTAGGTCTTCCTCACTCCAGGCCCCTTGCTCTATCCATTGGGCCACCTAAATCACTTAACTTCCTGCTGCCCCAGGCAATTCTCTAAATTTCAGGCGGAGGTCCCTATCTGCCCAAAGGGCAGAATTTCCATACTGGAAGTTCAGATTTACACCTAGCATCCTTCCTTCCCACCACCCCCTTCAGTAAACATCTTTAAGGTGTGACTCTTTCTAGAGCTATTTACTAAGGCCAATCCTAAGAAGTGAATTTCTAATTGTAGAACCTCAGGGATCAAGAACAAAATGGGGGCCTCAAGCACTTGACCTCAGAAATCACACCATTGAACTATTTTGTCCACTGCAGAAACATACCGCTGTTGGACCAGTTTATTTTTTAGTAAAGGCAGCCCAGATGGTCTTCACTGCAGAAAATAATCTTGATTAAAAAAAATTGCTTGTCTTATCTACTTTTTTCCACATGAAATACCATTTGGGTGGTTTTGAAGCTAGGATTGGTGAGTTTGGTATCAGTATTGTTTCTGATAGCACTTCAGAACCATCCATTCACAAGGTTTGTTTCTTCATTCATTTGTTGAATAAGCATTTGTCATACGGTAACTTTCCATCCTAGGCTAGACAGTATATATACACTGTGTTAGGTGCCTATCAATCAGAGAGATATCAGAAATACCTGGTCTCAAGGAACTTAAGAAAAATCTCTGTAACCCAAGAAAAGCCTTGGAATTGCTGGTCCTCTTTAAACAACTAAGTGTGATCTTTTCAGCAAGCAGATCCTTGGATGATCTGTTTCCCAAGACTTTTCTTAAGAAATATCCCGTGGATGGAGCTGCAAACCCTTCCCTGAAGAAGCTTGTTCCTACCTCTTAGACCTTGGGAAGGACTTTGTCCTAGGCAGCCCTCTTGGACTGCTTTGTCTCCCTTCATGTGCTCAGCATCCCCAGGGCTGTCCAACTCCAGTTAAAGGCATTCTGGGCTGAATCCGTAGTTTGCTGACACAACACAGCTGAAGTTAGTCAAGGCCCAGGCAGGAGCTCATGCCAAATGTCTGACACTGGCTCGATTCCCACATATTCCTTGGAATCAAAGCAACGTGACATACTGGATAAATCAGAGCGGGAGTATTTTCTCCTGAGGTCAGCTTGTGGAGATGGTCATTAAAATGTCAGTCTTCTGGGTGATAACAGCTCTAGCAAGACTTCAAATGTTAAAAATTGCAATTCCAATTGATTCCCACTGAGCACTAGCTAGGTCTTTGGAAATTAGCAGGAAGGTGGAGAAGGTAGGGGAGAGAAACTTTCCACCTCCTCCCTCCCCCACCGCATTTCCCCTTGTATTTACATGCAGAATTTAAATTGAGGAGACCCTTCCCAATTCCCAGTTCCAAAATTCCTGAGCCCACCCACACTATTTCCCTCAGCTATTGCTCTTGGCAGCCCCAGAGCCCCATAGGGTGGAGGGCCGGTTTATAAAGGTGTCTGTTGAGGGGTAGGAGATGGGGTGGGGTGGGGTGGGGTGGGGTGGAAAGGTAAATCTACTAAGCAATGATTCCGCCCACAATATTTTATTGTCCAGAAGACTAGTGGGAGGCTGGAGAGTTAGGAAAGGTTTACACTGCCTGGATTAGGCATGGAATATGACTACTAGACCTTGTCCTCTTGAAAAATTTCACCAACTAGTGATTCAAAAAGTCTTCCTTTAGAAGCAAACAGCCCCCTCCCCCTTCCCGCACATATTCCCTTTGCCCCAGAGTTAAGCCTATGTACCATTCACACTCCTGTGTCAACTGTTATAATCAGATCAACACCCAAATGAGAAGTATTGACGTAAATCTTGGGGTGATTTTGGAACAAGGAATACAACATCTGGGAGGGATGGTGGAAAGCTGGGGTGCAAGGGAGGAACATATCCTTTGTAATTTTGCACTTTCCACTAAGACACAATGGAAAGAACTCTGATATGAAGAAAGATGCTAGCTGCATGCAGAGAAGGAACTGATAAATAGAAATAGTTTAGAACAATTTTACACATATAAGCCTATTTGTGTCTAATGGTAGCCATCTTTTGGGGAGAAGAAAAAAAAGAAATTTACATGATAATTTTGATATTTGAAAAGAATAGCAAGTTGCACATAGTAGATTTACAGTTTCATATGAAATCTTTTTTTTTTATTGTACCAGGTTATGGAAATGCTTGTTTTATTACAAGACCTGGGTTCAAATATTTCTGACATTTTTAGCTATAAGGCCCTGGTCAGGTCACTTAGCTTCTTTTAACTTCGGTTATCTCATCTCAAAAAGTGGAATAATTACACTTGTCCTCTCTGAGGAAAGCATTATATAAATGTAAGTTGTTTTTTAATAATAATAATAATAGCTAGTATTTTTATAGTGCTTTAAGATTTACAAAGCACTTTGCAAATATCTCATTTGATCCCCACAATGTAAACCAGGGAAGTGGGGACTATTAGTATCCCCATTTGATAAATGAGGAAACTGAGGCAGATAAAGTGACTTGCCCACAGTCACATAATGCCTGAAGCTAGATTTGAACTCAGTCTGTTGTTCTAACCTCTGAATTAGCAGCTTTCTCAACTGGCAGATAAGTGTTTTCCATCTTTTTAATGGATATTTTATTCTGACCTTTCCTTAAACTATTTAATTCAGCTGGCCCCCATTCTTCCAAATTTCCACAATTGTGTTTGTTATCCATATCACTTAGTTGGCATTTCTCCCATAAAAATTAATCTGTACTTTTTGCTTACAAATATATCCCATTTTCCCAATTAGATGAACATTTTAGATGTGTTTAGATTCCCTCTTTTAACTTCCCTCACAGCTCCTAGCAGAAAGCCTTATCCAGAGCTGGGAGTCAGTGGTTGATTGAATGATGAACTATTTCTGTTTCTTTACCAACACCCCTAAGGGGCCCAACTCTGTGCTTTCCATACGGTGAATTCAAGGAAGAAAGCCATACATAATGTGGATGAGAATAATGTCCACTGCATAACAGGAAGAAGAGGAAACTCTGTGGATCTGGTGCCAGCTGGAGCCGTTTGGAACCCAGGGAGTTTGATTTGATTAATGAAATGACCAGTTTAGTTTCCCTGAATATTATGAAATAAAAATCACTTTTCTCTTCTTGAGTGTGAGGTCTATATGGGAGAGAAGACAAAACAAGAAGCAAGAAGTCAGGAGATTGTAGATCTGCCTCTAATACAGCCTACCAATGGAATTTTGGACAAGTCACTTTCCTACAGCTGTTTCCCCATCTGTAAAATGAGAGGATGATCTTGACAGTCTCTTCACACTCCAAAGTTCATAAATCATAGGAAGGGATCTTAGAAGTCAGCTAAATTCCTAGAGCAACCCCTTCATTTTGCAGATGAGGAAATTCAGACCCAGAGAGGTGAAGAGGACTGTCCAATGTCACACAGCTTGCAAGCGGTAGAGCTGGGATTTAATCATAGCTAATATTTATATAGTGCTTACCATATGTGTCTCAGGGGCAGCTAGTGGAGCAGCACACAGAATGCCAGGCAGACTCATCCTCCTGAGTACAAATCTGGCCTTACTAGCTGTGGGACCCTGGGCAAGTCACTTAATCCTGTTTGCCTCAGTTTCTCTATCTGTAAAATGAGCTGGAGAAAGAAATAGAAAATCACTCCAGTATATCTACCAAGAAAACTCTAAATGGGGTCATAGAGAGTTGGACATGACTGAAATGAATGAACAACAGCGAACACATGCCAGGCACTGTGCCAAGCTCTTTACAATTATTATCTCATTTGATCCTCACAACAACTGTAGGAGGCAGGTGCTATTGTTATCATTATTTTACAGATGAGGAAACTGAGGCAAAGATGAGTTGTCCAAGATCACACAGCTAGTAAGTATCTAAGGTGGGATTTGAATTCAGGGCCTCCTGACTCCAAATCAGCAGTCTTTCCACTCCATCAAGCCGTCTCCTAACCAGCTCTTCATTCATTTGGATAAATCTTGTCAGGCAATCTTCTTTATCCATTTTGTGGATCACTCTCACCATATTGTCAATCCTGAATTTCTGCTTTTTTTCCCCTCATCTAAGTAAATTAGTAAAAAGGAAGCAACTACTATGTGTTTGGCACTGGCCTTTTTATTTTACTCTACATTATACATATTAATACATCACATAATTTATATATGTATATTCTATACATCAAAATCACAGATTGACCTTCCTGCTTACTGGATAGAGTTTTGGATAGAGTCAGGGAGACCTGGGTTCTAGTCAGCCTCAGACACTTACTAGCTGTGTGACCTTGGGCAAATCACTGTCTGCCTCAGTGTCTTCAATTGTAAAATAAGGATAATAATAACCCCTACCTCAGAGGGATGTTGGGAAGATCAGATAAGGTAATATTTGTAAATCATTTAGCATAGTCCTTGACACATAGTGGGCACTTACTAAATTCTCATTCCCTTCCCTTTTGATTCCATTTATACAAGTTCTTATTTTTGTATATCCTCATTGAAGATTAATTCGTGTATATGCAGGTATAGTTGTATAAATAACCCGAGATTATTTCACTTGTCTGATTTCTTCTCAAATATATGAAGACATCTATCATGTCTTTGCTAAGTATTCTCATGTCCAAGCTAAATATCCCCATTTCTCTTAACCAATTCTTATTACATTGCTTTAAAGACTCCTCACCAAGTTTGCCACCCTCTGAAAGAAGTCCAGTTGGTAAATATTTTTCCTTCTGTGTGGGCCCCCAAATTGAAGATAGTTGACCCTTCCCCCATTCCTCCTCCTCCTTTTTTCTTCCTCCTCATCTCTGTCTGACAACTAAAGGTACCTCTTGTTCTTTAACCATGGCCATAACATACTGTGGGGTGGTGGCAGTGTTGTAGTGCCAACAAAGCTGAACTCTAGCCCCAAACTGGCAAATGTTCATGAATTAGACTCTTGGAGAATATCTTGTACTTTGGTTTGTTTACATTTGAGGATCCAGGGAACAAACCAACGTCTTTCTGAAACTTAATGAACAAAATACCACAAAATAGTATTAATACTAGAGACTGTTATAGCCACAAACTTACTTGGCATGGTTGCAGTTCATTAATTAAGCAATAAGAGGTGAGTTCCCAAGTTGTTTCCCTCAGAATAAGGATAGAATGATTTAATTTGCCTTGAGCCATTAACCTGAGAATTTCATTAGTTCTCTGGAAAATGCTATGATCTCAACTCTTTATTGGGGGTGATGCTATCTGTGCTAAGAGAAGAGTGTAACTAAAGAGCACTAGATTTGAAATAAGAAGACCTTGATTAAAGCCCTGGTTTCATCAATTGTCATCAAAGTGAGCTGGTGCAAGTCTCTGAATCTTCAGTTCCTCATATGTAAATCAAGCCTAATGGTGTTACCTACCTTACAGAGTGAAAGGAGATAACACATTTTGTAATAATTATAACATGTAATTGTTATATATTATATAATATGTAATTATATACATATACATGTTTGTGTGTGTGCTGTTGTTATTAAATTGTTTCAGTTCTGTCATACTCTTCAAAAGTCCATTTGGAGTTTTCTTGGCAAAGACACTGGAATGCTTTGCCATTTCCTTCTCCAGCTCATTATTTAGAAGAGGAACTGAGGCAAACAAGGTAAAATGACTTACCCAGGGTCACACAGCTAGGAAGTATCTGAGGCTGGATTTGAACTCAGATCTTGCTGACTCCATGCCTGGTGCACTAATATTGCACCACCTAGCACTCTCTCATTCATCCTCTCTCTCTCTCTCTCTCTCTCTCTCTCTCTCTCTCTCTCTCTCTCTCTCTCTCTCTGTGTCTCTCTCTCTCCTGTGATTTCTTTGTTACAGGAAATTCCCACTGATGGGGCACTTTAAAGAAATATAGATCAGTAGTTTCACTGCAACTTATGCTTTTGGAGAATTACCTGGAATATTGAGAAATAAATGATTTTGCCAGGGTCATGCAGCCAGTATGAGTCAGAGGCAGGACTTGTGTGTTCCTGACTCCGAGGCTAACTTTCTATCCAGGACACCAATGCTATCAAATTCAAATAGAAATGGGGGCCACATATATAAGAATCCTGAAAACCACACATTGACTTAGTTTTAAAATGTAATACTATCTATGTTTTATTGTATTTTTATTTATTTTGTAAAATATTTTCCAATGTCATTTTAATCTGGCTCCAGCAACCCTGGCGAGGGTTGCAGGCTCCATGGGCCCCACTGGTTTCATATTAGATGTCTCTACTCCATACAACACTTTCTCTCAAGCATTACTATAGCACTGATTAGGGGATTTCTCTCTGGTGGTATGGCACTTTCTCTGCCATTTATAGTCTTAGAGGTTACCTAGAGCACTGAGATGTTTAGTAACTTGCTCAGGGTCACACAGCCAAGATGGGTCAGAGATGAGACTTGGACCAAAGACTTCAAGACTTTGAGATCAGCTCTCTAGTCACTATGCTACAGTTTCTCTCTTGAATGAGACAAATGGCACATATAGGGAGGAGTGGTGGCCCAGAAAGGAAGTTACGATCTGGAAAGTCACAAAGATGGTGAGTAGAACAAGACAGTACATTGGTACACCTTTTTCAGGGGCAATGATGGTGTTGAATTCATTACTGTTCTCAGAGCAGGAAGCAGAAAGCTGAAGAATGGGAGCAAGGATGTATAGTGTTAGGCTAGAAAATGAGTGGGTCGAAGATGAGGACGTGTGGCCCAAGGGAGCTCAGAGCCAACTAGCTTCCTTCTTCTTCCATGTAGGTACAGTCTCTGGAGATCAAATGTAGATAATGGAGGAATAGCAACAATGGAAGAACTGAGAATGGCAGAGGTGAAGATGAGGAAGCCTGCTCCCAGGACATACGAGCTGAGTGATTTAGTCCCTTCAAGTATGCATGCACAAAAGAGTGAAAAGTAGTTGAAGAAAAACAAGCCTGTAGAGGTCCTATAGAGGTCTTACATGAGATCTAGCTGCCTAGGTTATACCAAGAATATCTGCAGATAAAACCAATGGAGAACAATAAACAGACATAAAGTAGAGCAGCTCTAACAGTCCTTTGATATTGATCTAGTCTTATAGGCAGCAACAGTGGAACCATTACATTTAAATTCTTGTTGTTCGATCATTTCAGTCCTGTCTGACTCTTCATGGCCCCATCTGGGGTTTTCCTGGCAAAAATATTGGAATGGTTTGCCATTTCCTTCTCTGGCTCATTTTACAGATGAGGAAATTGAGGCAAACGAGGTCAAGTGACTTACCCAGGGTAACACTGCTAGTACATGCTTCTCCAGATTTTAAACTCCATGACCTTTAAACTGATTTACTATCTAAGGAAATGGGGCAGCTAGGTGGCATAGCGGATAGAGTGCCAGGGCTGGAGTCAGAAATATCCATCTTCCTGAGTTCAAATCTGGCTTTAGACACTTTTATCAGTATGTCCTGAGTAAAGTTAAAACAAAACAAAACAAACAAAACCCATTACCTATTATGCCAAGACTCTCCAAATGCTCCTATATAAAAATGACATTGTATCAAAGCCTTTAACACTACAAAACCTTCTCACTGAAACCCATAGTTCTTCAAAAGAAATTGTTTAAAGAATACACGCTGACAAAGCAAATGCCTGAAAAATGAATATTACCTAAATTATGACACGGAACTCTATGGTTGGCCCATTGAATAAATTCAGTAATAGACAGATTATGGATATGGGTTAGAAAGGGAATCAGAGACAGAGACAAAGACATAGAGTTATGTTGTTAACAGGGGATACAGATGGATGGTGGACCTAAGGGCTCATAATTACCTACTAGGAGGAGAGGAGATTCAATTGCCTTTAGGAAATTATGCATTGATTTCAATGATCACAAACTACAAATTGCCACAAAACCCAGCTCTAACTCTAATATTCTCCTGTTGATGTTACCATCTAATTATTAATCATGGGCCCTCGTAATCTTGGAAGAATTAAAATTACAAATAACATTAGAAAAAATGTATGTTGGACATAAGGAGCCCTAATTAGAATATGACCAGCACTTGGCTACTAGAAGTAGTACAACAGACATTATTATTAGAGAATCAAGAAGGTGGAGAGAGAATTTGAGACAACGACCAAGTAAAATGAGCATTTCCATATATAAAGTAGAAGAGAAAAGAGGAATTATACATGAAACTGTGAATTTCTTACATGAGAGTTTGCTTTTTTCTTTTAAGTGTATCCTATATCAAACATATAACTTTCGAAGCTGTCCTGTTTACGTGTGTTTCCTCCCAGCAATCTGTTTTCTTCTGTGTATTTTTGAGAATAAAACGCTTTATTGGTCTTTTTTCTTTTTGGCATCCCTGATCACTAACTCTCTTTTCCCTTTCTTTTCCTGTACTCTACGAAACAAAACTAAAACAAAAACTAAACCTTTGTAAGAAATATGAAAGATCGATTTCTTGCTTTTTAAAGGGAGGAAGGCAGGGCAATTTGGGGTTAAGTGACTTGCGCAAGGTCACACACCTAATATGTGCTTTGAGTGTCTGAGGGCAGATTTGAACTCAGGTCCTCCTGACTCCAGGGCTGGTGATCTACTCACTGTGCTGCTTAGCTGCCGCAATACAATCAAGCAAAACCAATTCTTATATTGGCCATTTCCGAAAACATGTATCTAATTCTGCACCTTGAGTCCATTGCCTTTTGGTTAGGAGGAGGATAGCCTACTTCATCATCAGACATCTGCAACTATGGTTAGTCGTTTTCCTGATTAGAGTTCTAGTCTTTCAAAGTTGTTGTTTTACAATGTTGTTTTTATTGTATAAACTATTCTCCTGATTCCGCTTACTTCCCTCTATTAATTCAAACAAGTCTTCTCAAGTTTCTCTGAAACTGTCCCTTTTGTTATTTCTTATCGCACAATAGTATTCTCTTATATTTATACTCAACAATTTGTTTAGCCATTCCCTATTGATTGACACCCCTTTGGTTTCCAGCTTTTTGTTACAACAAAAAGAGTTAACATGAGTTTCTCGTGCATGTGGCTCCTTGTTTGGTATCTTTGGCGTATAAGCCTAGCAGCTAGGCCCTAGCTAGTTCTGATATCACTGGGCCAAAGTTTATACATGGTTTAGTAACTTTTAAGATATAGTTTGAAATCACTTTGCAGAATGGTTAGACCAATTCATAACTCATAGTAGCCACTTAAGCCACCACTTGGCAAATATTGGTGATGAGGAACAATAGTTCGAAGTAGATGCTGGGGTAGAGTATACATACCTAAACCATAGAGATAGGAGCTAGGTCTTTGGTCAGGGTTTTGAAGTTCAACATAATTCATCCTAATGCCTGTGGTCCACTGTGTTGAAATCTCCATTGTGATGGAACTGGAGATAAAATATTTAGTCTCCAAAGCATTTGTCATTTTTGCCATGGAATACCAGTGCATCACTTTCTAGGAGTGTGGGAATAATTCACTTTTGAGCCTGTTTGTTCTGTAATATCAGACCCCGCCTTCTAATTCCCGTATCCTATGCATGGATCTCCCTTGCTTTATGCAATGGATAGGGTAGGGGAGCCAAAGTATACAAGTGATCATGGACCTCTTCACCTTCAGCATTGCTCAGTTAGCTCCTTCCAGGACCAAATGATACAGTCCCACAGAGGAAGAAAGGAACAGATAAGCAAGAGTTTATCAGGAGGAGTGGGGGTGGGTAAGCAGGGGGTGGATTTAGGAAATATTTATTACTGAGTCAGCTTTATCTTTGTATTACACCATCAGACAATTGTCTTTTTGGAAAGTAGCCAAGAAGGCTCTCGGTCTATCAGATACCAGCAATGGTTTGGGGGCCTTGCTTCATTGCATTTGCAAAACAAGCAAAAGGCAGTGGGTTCTTTTTATCATTGTTTTCCATAAACAGTTTGCAGTTACAAAACATCTAACTGGAGTCGTAAGAATCTGCAGTTATTCTTTCCATGACCAGCTCTTTCCCTCATTCCAGATGTGAGGGTGAGTATTGGGAAACCCACAGAGTTCAGCACTTACCCCCAGTGGCTTTGGTATTAAGAGACTGAGTCTGAGGAAGCATTTGCAGAAGTGTGCACAAGGTCACATGAGGGAGAGTATTAGATATGTGTGGAGTATTATTTTCCTTGTCAGAAACAAACCTTCCAGGGACCCCCACTGAACTGGAAACTGAATTGGTGGTGATCAATAAGCTATGTAAGTTCCAGGATGGTAAAACACATCAAGAGCATATTATACGGGGATCAAATGAATGAAGTGCAGATGTTTAATCTGATGAAAAGAAGAGTGAGGAAGTGTACTCTCCAGTCAGGTTATAACGGCCAATTACCTACTCCATACAGATAAGGCTTCATTTCCCATCTCTCTGCCTTTGTACTCGTTGTCCCCTGTGCCTAAAATTCCTTCCCTCCTCAGCTAGCTTTCTGAAGCATTTACTGCTTTTCCCAAATTACTAGTGCCTTCCCTCCCCAAACTACCTGGTATTCACTCTGTATATATATTATATACACATATAATACACATACACACATATACATACATATATACTTATGTAAGTATATAACATACGTACATATGTATATGTGTGTGTGTGTGTGTGTGTGTGTGTACATTAAGTTCGTGTTTTCTCTTTGTTTGTACCCTTCAAGAACTAGGACTAAAGTTTTACTTTCTCCTTGCATCTCCGATACTTAGCACAGGTGTGTGGCACACAGTAAGTACCTAATAAAAACTTATCAATTATAGCTATGGGAGGTATGTTTAATTATCATGAAGGCCCGTCATATGGCACAGGTATTACAATTGTTCCAGATGGGCCCAGTGGGCAGAATTAGGAGCTGTGGGGTGGAAGGCACTCTTAGTTCAAAGTAAGGAAAGACTTCCTTACAATTAGAACCAGTCTGAAATGGAGGAGTTGTTTTAGAAAGTCGTAGGTTCTCCCAACCAAGAATCTTCAAACAAAGACTAAATGACCACTATCAGTAATGTTGTATGTAGGGAGGGCTTCTGTCTCTTGGTCAGGTATGAACTGGACTGGATGGGCTCTGAAGTCATTTTACATTGAGATTTTGTCACTCTAAAAGGGAGGGGGGAATCACTGATCTCACATACACACACACACACACACACACACACACACACACACACACACACTATACAAGAAAGTCAAAGTTCCAAATCTACAATGCCTTCATCATGAACTGACTGTGCCTCCTCCAAATTTGATTGAATACCATGTTTAGGATCCATTTAGAAGGAAGTTGACAAATGCCATGCTGACAAAAACCAGAAAGGATGCCTTATCAGAAGACACACAGAGAGACCCTATAAGGAGGGTGGATCACTCTATAGGATTATGCTTACATGTTGCTGTGTTGTTTTATGTTTCATAAAGATATTAAGGAATTAGAGTATTTTCAGAACTCAAGAGTTGGAAGGAATGTTAGAGATCATTTCCTTCAGCCATCTGACATTACAGTTAAGGAAAAAGAAGCGTACAGAAATAAAATGATTCTCCTAAGGTTGTGTTAAGTGTGACCAAAGACAGTGGGCGAGTTGGCCCAGAACCCAGGTCTCCAACCTTCTGGCCAGTGCTTCTTCTGCTTCCTTAGGATGGTTCTGATTTCTCTTTTTAGAAGTCAGGAAACAAAATCACAGGATGATAAGTAGCTTCCTAAGTCATGGGGTCATTAGTATCACAGCTGGACAAAATGCAGTCAAGCAAATTAATACGGATATATTCCCCAAAGCCTGAGGGGCAGGGGGAACTAGGTTAAGATAAAAAGAAATCAAACCAAGATAAGGAAGAGCTAAAATTAAAATGGAAACTAGAACTCAAATAATACTACAATGCTTTGGATGATTGGAATTTACTGTTGTCTGGTATATTATTTCCAGGGTATTGATAAAATGAGAGAGAAGTGGGTGGTGTTAGATTTTTGTGAATTTATATGAAAGACTGGATTGATAATTTGGGGATTTGGGAGAGGGAATAACTTTTTTAATATGACTTTCCATTGTAAGTTACATTGCTTCCATTTCAAACATTAACAATTGAAACTAACTTTAATTTTATCACAGCGTCTATACTATATACTCATTGAGCCTTGTCACAGAAGAAAACCCTATTTAGGTTCCCTCCAAGTCTTGGAAGTTTTGGTCCTACTTGCACGTGGAGGGCAGGAATTTGCAAAAAGAATATTTGTGATGGTACCTTTCAGGCAGCTCCACCCAGCCTTTTCGTGATTGCCTGCCCTTGCTACTGCTGTTCTATCTGTTCATTTGCATGGAAGATCTAGAGAATCTTGGAGGAGCTGAAGGAAGTCATGATGCCTCATATCTATGCAGTCCTTTGGTTTGTTTGAATGTAGCTCCCCAGCAATCACTCAAATTGAATGGTACTTTCTAACCTTAAGTCAGATAGAGACTTGGGTCAGGGACTTTGTGCCTTCTGGTAGGAAAAATCAGTTCAAAAATAGTTTACATGCCTTTGTGCTGTAATTAACCATCTTGCTGTCTGGCCTATGTTTCAAAAGAGTTTGCCCTGGGCTGAAGACTCTGGTTGCTGAAAGCCCTTTTTACTTATGGAAAGAGAGAAAGCTATACACTCATATTTTGAAGACTGGGTGTGGAAGGTCTTCATTTTGTTGCTTTTTTAAATGTTGAAGTTTAGTCTCTGAGCTACATGGGAAAAAGAGGTGTCAGAGACAACCTTTCCTCATATGAGAAAGAAGTAGCGTATCAGCAGAAGAATTCATGAAGGACAAAAAGAAGGCAATAGTGAGAACTCCCCAGCAGGGTCAGAGATCAGCAGAGATGCTGCTATACTCCTAGCAGGGATCAGATCCAGAGCAGCAACATGACATCACCAGAGGACGTGGGATGCCCTGCAGCACAGGAAATACGTTCTACCTTCTATTCCTCCTACACATCTCACCCACATATGTTCCCTGTGTGTGGGCCCCCAGTGGATGATCTCTATTTTTGCCCACCCTGTGCACTGATTTCGTGTTTATTTGTAGAAGAGTACAACTGATTTATAGGGGGAAATGCTGTGTTGATACTTTCATACTATGCTATTTCTCTTAAAACCTTACTTTGAATTAATTATCTTTCTTGACTAATACAAGAAGAGATGTTGCATAGGCAGGAACACTTGGGTCCAATCTATACCTTCAACACATACTAGCTATGTAACCCTGGCCAAATTATTTTAACCTCTCAGAGATCTAAGCAAATTTCCAAGACTAAACATTGCACAGAATAGTTGCTGATCTGCATTGGTAGAAGGAGTTTCCTCACAAGGGAGTTCCTTTACCAATGAAATCCTAAGTCCTGATTCTGTCCCTATCTTCTGACTAACTAGTAAATGTAAACCCACTGGTGAGGACTTGTGAGTCCTGGTTTTGAGTGAATGCTGACTTACAGAGTACCTTAAACTTGATCTAATTTTCTGAGGAGCCCATAGATAATGGTGGAAGAGGGGTGCACTCAAGTGCTACACCTATCTTCCCTCAAGTTATTAATCCTTTCTTTACTCATCCAAAATCGGTCTTTTTGGAATCAGTGCATCTAGGCCAGTTACACTAAGACCAATGAGCCAAATCATTGGAAGTCTCTCTTCTTCCTACAGACAGACAATTTATCCCACAGTGATCTAGGTTTCTCTCAAAGAGGTGTGTCCAAATGAAGAAACCATTATTTGATATGCATAGCAGCTCATCATTGTATTATTTTCACACACATGACATCATCAATCAATAAACATTTGTTAAGCACCTACTGTGTGCCAGACACTGTGCTAAGCCCTCAAGGAGCTCACAATCCAACGAGGGAGATTCCTAGCCACCCTAGGTGATAGGGAGCATATGAATTTTTATCCCCATGCGCATAACGAGGCTCAACAAGGTAAAAATGATTTGCTTGAGTTCACCCAGCTAGCAATTATCCAAGTTGAAACTCAAACCTGTCTTTTAGCTCTATGTCTGCTGTTCTCTCCACCATAGAATAATGGCTATCAGGCTCTGTGGTTTTGTGTAAGCTATCTCAGCTTCCATTTCTGTCTCTGTAACATAGAAGACAATGATAGCTGGGATGTATCTCATAAGACAACCAGAGTATACAGAAACATAGCAAGCAACTTGGAGAAAAGGCCTAAGTGAGAATGACGAGAATGATCATGATAGCATCGTTTGAACTAGAAGAGAATGCTGAGGAACTTGATGATGGGAAAGGAGAATTGAAGAGGAAATCCAAAGAGCTGGGACCTGGTTTTGGTTCTACCATTAATTAGCTGTTTGGCATTGAGCGAGCTGAATCTCAACATCCACCTAAGTAAAATAAGAATGTTGGACTAGATGAACCCTAAGGTATTTGAGTCATCTGGCTGGGAGGTCTTAGACCAGTGCATTATAGTGAAGGCAGTTCACTGCTGGCTGACCGTCTCTCCCTACCCCCTGAAAAGTAAACCCAGTCCCTGTGTTGGTAAGCAAAATGGCCTTTGTTTTCTTTGAGTAGCTCAGTGTGTTTCATTAAGCCTTGCTGGGTGCTAAGACCCAGGCCCAGACCCCTGTTGGGTGTGGAGCCTATGTGGGTGTGGATTGATGACTGAGGTGGGGCCCAAGGTGGGGCTGGCTGAGGGGAGGTGTTAACTCCAGAGCCATGCCCTGTTAGGTGTTGACCTAATCTATGTGGATGTGAACCTCCCAGGGTTCTAAGGGTAGGGGCCAACTCAAGAACCAATAAGCTCTGGTCATTCAGGGGGTGCTTGATGACACCAGGAGCTCGATGGGAGGAGAGAGGACAGCTTGGGGATTGATTTTCTGTTGGAGCCAGAGACAGGTACAGCCGAAGCTGAAGATAAAGCCGATGCTTTATGGGATGGGAGCCAACCCAGAAGCAGAGCCGACCAGTGTGTGGACGGAGGAGTGCCGAGCAAGGACTTGAGGCCAGTGGGTAATCTTACCGGAGAGGGGAAGCATGAATATGATTTGGTTTAATACCGTCATGTTTTTCTGTGGCCTCCTGGTTATTCTTGTGAGGCGGACTTATTGGGCCTGGAAGCTTTTGATCAAAATATCAAAATGGGGAGGCTGGTTCATGGGTCTGTTACTCTGGAGCCTGAATAAATGCTTTAATTCTCCTGCCTTCTACTTAGAGAATTCCTTATGTCCTGTGGTTCTGAACCGTTCAGATATTTATATGATTCTCTTTGAAATCATAAATTCTGCCTTCATAATACAGTCCCAAATGCCTAGTCACCATTCTTCTCTGCCTTTCACTTCTACCAAGACGTCTAGAAAGTTCTATTGTAGTGGAGGATAAGGAGGAGGAATATCCATGAATTTACAGCCTTGAGGACTCCTGAGTTCCAATAGCTGGCTCTGTCACTATCTATGAGACCTCTTTAGGTCTCAGCTTCCTCATCTATAATGAGGAAATGAAGGGATTGGGCTAGATAATTTCCAATTTCCCTTCTGGCTCTAAATATTTGATTTACTTCTCACATTCCTTTCATCTTCTGGTGAAATTCGGCCTTCTCTCTCTTGCAAACCCCACATTTCTTTGCACTCATTCCAAAGTAATATGATCTAAGATCTCTTGTCACATGGGGAGGAAATAAGCATTTTAAAATATCTACTATATATTAGGCATGGTATTAAGCACTTAAAAATATCATCTCCTTTGATCTTCACAACCCTAGAAGAAAGATGCTATTGTTAACCTTATTTTATAGTAGAGGAAACTGAGGCAGGAAGAGGTTAAATGACTTGCTTAGAATCACAAAGCTAGTAACTGTCTGAGGCTGGATTTGAACTCAGCTCTTCCTAACTCCAGGGCCAGTGCTTTATCTACTGTCTCACCTAGCTACCTAGCTGACTCGTGAAATTCGGCCAAGGAAAGGAGTTGCTGACTCCTTGATCCTCACTGCCACTTTAAGACCCTGTCTTTGACACCATCTCTCAGCAAGCAGTTCCCTCCTCTTTGAGAGTTCATTCCATCCTGTCCAGATCCTTGTTGCTATCACCTATGGACCTCTAGGACATTCTTCTTCCTACCTAACAAATTTAGTACCAGCTTTACAGTCTTCTTCATCCTAAGTCTAGCTTTCTTTGACCATCTTGACCCCCCAGTTCTCAGCTTCCTCAGCTCTCATGACCTTTGTCTCCATCTCCTTCAAACATGCATGGGAGAGGAGTACTGGTTCTACCTCAGGAGCCTACTTTCTCCATCCCCAACTCAAGTAAATTTTCCTCAGGTGCCCAAATTACTAGTTATGGCTCCATGACATATGATAAATTACTCTTTAAAAAGCAAGATGGTTCATACTTCCTTGAAACTTTCCTTATAATTGGATATTTTAAAAGATCTGTGAATTCATAGATGTAAATGGGCACTCTTTTCACTTCATGTGGATTGTAATTCTACTAATACAAATTATAACTCTTCCATGCCTCAGTGGTTTCCTATGACTTTTAGGATAAAATAAAAATTCCTCATCTTGATATTCAAAGCCCTATGCACTCTAACTCCAGTCTACCTTTCTGGCCTTATTTTATATTATTCTTTTTTTCATGTGTAATCTTGGCTTGTGATTATGAGGCAAATATATAAAACAAAGCCCTCATTCATAGCAATTCTGAACCTAGCAGAGTAGTCATGAAATAATACTACCTTTTTTCTTGAAAATGTATCCCCAATGCTTAGCAGAATGCTGGTATGTTAAGCACTTAATAAATGTTTTTTCTATTTATCATCTATCTATCTATTTATCTATCTCTGCCTATCATCTCTGCCTATTCTCTCTCTCTCTCTCTCTCTCTCTCTCTCTCTCTCTCTCTCTCTCTCTTTCTCTCTCTCTCTCTCTCTCTCCATCCATCCATCCTTGAAGGTAAAGACTATTTCTCTTTTTTCTACTGCTTAGTGCCTTGCACACAAATATTTGCTGAATTGAATTAGATGGTTTCATGAGTTTATTATGGTCAAAACAAATCACTGACTCTGTTGATGAGTCAGTTAGGCTGGTCCTCAGTTGGTAACCAAAGTCTTTTAGCTTGGAAGAACTCCATTGCTTGTGCTCAGCTGGCATAGCCTCCAAAAGCTCAGGGTCACTGTTAACACCACAATGAATCACTGGAGTAGGAGTTTAAAATGCAGTATTTTAGTAGATGGGAATAGTCCTGAGCACTAAGTAGCCACCGATTCTCTAGGCCTCTCTAGCAGGTTGTGAGGGTTAATTATTTCCAATTATTCTCAGGTACTTTCTCAACCACTGACCTAATTTCTCCAGACTGCTGTTTCTGGGGATGGAGACCAGAACTTGGTGCTCTTGTTCTGGCCCTAGTCATGCTGACTAATGAGAATAATTATTCCTAGGCTTTTTATAACAGGGTTTTGTTTACCTCACCCAGTCCTCTTCTCAAAGTGTGCCAAATTCCCTTAATCTTGTCTCACATATAAAAGGAGAAGACAAAATGTGGCAAGAAAGGAAGAATATGTAAAGGGGTTAGGGCTTAGTTGAGGGAAGGTATTGCATTTCGTCATACAGATGGGACTCATTGTACCCTATGCATACCTGTTCAAACAATGGCTTACTGTACCCTTCATGGCTGGCATTTGTCCCCAGAGAGGCAGGAATGGATTTGATCACGGAACCAAGAAGGGGAAGAAAAAGGAGACGAGTTTAAGAAAGCTCAATGGGACCTTCAAAAGTTTGGCAAAATGTCTCAAAAATTACCATTCCACCTCCTAGATATGGCCTTCTTTCCAATGATGAAAGCTCCAACATCAATCTCCTTTGAATCTACTCTTTTTCCCAAGATTGTGACCGTCTGAAAAATTATCCTTCTTGGATCCAAATCTTCCATTTTTTTGGACTCTTTCCAGAAGGGATTTTTTTTTAAAAAAATGGAGTTTGAACAAGCTCCATTTGGCAATTTCTACAGTTGGAAAACAAAAATATGTGTACTCTATAACAAATTTCAGAATGTCTTCAAACTTGGTTAACTCAGAAATCCTTGCTCATTTAGTACATAAAGATGTGAGTGAAAAGGCTTTGGATGAGGTGGAATAAGCATCGTGAAGTTTGAATAAATCTCCTTTTCCTCTCATCTCCCCTTTAAAATCACACTTGTGCTTTCAAACACAAGAATCAAGAGAAGCATGAAAAGGTAAACAAGAAAGAGAAATCATAAGGGACTTACTAAAGTTGAACTGTTTTGTTTACATTCCTATATGGAAAGATGATGTGTATGATTCATGAGACCTCAGTATCATAGTAGCTGAAAGGAATATGCATATATGTGTGTGTGTGTGTGTGTGTGTGTACACATATGTGTGTGTCAAAGTATGTATGTATGTAGGTGTATATATATACATATACATGTATATGTATATGTATATGTGTGTGTATATGTGTATATATGTGTATGTGTGTATATACATACATACATATATATATATACACACACAGAGGCCACAGGGTGAGTTGAATATGAAGGGATGATATCTAAAAAAATAAAATCAAATTAAGGGATAAGGGATAAGAGAGGAATATATTGAGAGAGGGAGAAAGGAAGAGATAGAATGGGGTAAATTATCTCGCATAAAAGTGGTAAGAAAAGCAGTTCTGTAGGAAAGGAAGAGGGTCAGGTGAGGAGGAATGAGTAAATCTTGCTCACATCAGATTTGACCTGCGGAGAGAATACCATACACACTCAATTGGGTATCTTACCCCACAAGAAAGAAGGAGGAAGAAGATAAAAAAGGGAGGATGATAGAAAGGAGGGCAGACAGGGGGAGGAGGTAATCAAAAACAAACACTTGCAAAAAGGGATAGAGTCAAGGGAGCAAATTCAATAAAGGGAGATAGGTTAGGAAGGAGCAAAACATAGCTAATCTTTCACAACACGAGTATTGTGGAAGGGATTTACATAATGATACACATGTAGCCTATGTTGAATTGCTTGCCTTCTTAGGGAGGGTGGGTGGGGAGGGAAGAGGGGAGAGAATTTGGAACTCAAGGTTTTAAAAACAGATGTTCAAAAACAAAAAAAAAGTTTTTGCATGCAACTAGGAAATAAGATACACAGGCAATGGGGCATAGAAATTTATCTTGCCCTACAAGAAAGGAAGGGAAAAGGGGATGGGAGGGGAGTGGGGTGACAGAAGGGAGGGCTGACTGGGGAACAGGACGACCAGAATATATGCCATCTCAGAGTGGGGGGGAGGGTAGAAATGGGGAGAAAATTCATAATTCAAACTATTGTGAAAATCAATGCTGAAAACTAAATATGTTAAATAAATTAAATTTAAAAAAAAAGTAAAATCACACTTGTGATTTTATTGGAATAGGAAACTTTCAGGGAAGAAACCTTTTCTACCAATGTAGATTAGCAATTGCTCTGCAAATGCCTAGCCTTAGAGAGTTGTCCAGGGTCACTGGGCATTAAGTGATTTGCCCTAGGTTACATAGCCTCTACATGTCAGAGGTGACACTTGAATCCAGCTCATCCTGACTCTAAGGCCAATTCCCTCCAATGAATTTCATTGCCTCTCTAGGAAGAGAGGAAAAGCCAGCAGCATACAATTGTGAAGCATAAAGAACAGTAATGGATTTTTATGACGTGTTTCTTCAAAAACTTTTATTTCATTCCTGTGGGTTCTGCCCCAATGGATATAGATCAGGAGTCCTCCCAACTATGTCAATTGAAACCAAAAAAAAAAGGCTCTCCAAGCCTTGGTAGTTGCTGAGGCTAAAAAATTCATTATCTGGTGGCCAACCTGCTGGCAATAAGCATCTGTTAGCTTAGCTGGTGCTCCAAGGACAGGTAGACAAGCCATCACAGAATGTATACTTGAATTCTTTCCAGCCTGATTGAACTTCCCTTGGCTGGTACTCACTCTTTTGGCATTCCTTTTGAAATTCTAAAGTGACCTCCATACTACCACCAGACACTGGATAGTAAAGAATGTTAGTGAGTGAAGGTATGTGCTAATAATATAAAAGGCCATCTCAGTTGACTTTAGCTTGTTGCACAAGTTATTTGATAGGTCTATTTAAATTGAGTTGTCTTCCTTTTTAGTCCTACATTTTTTATTTAATGCATTTGAAACATGTATCTGAGAAAGAGTTGCTAGGTTTCACAGGACTGCCTTAAGGGTCCATGAGTACAAAAGGTTAAGAACTCCTACTCTGAGATGAAGAATGAGTGAACTAGGCATAGTTTCTGTTCCTAGGGTAAGTCAAACCATGTCATTCCCCTACTCAAGAATCTTCGGTGATTCCCAATTACCTTCAGCCAGGCATTAAAAGCAGTTCACACTTTGGCTTCAGGCCTATTGCTCATAGCTTCCCTTTATACAATTATGCAGCTCATTAAAGCTGGTCTATTTGTTTTTCCTTAAACTCTGCCCTCCATCTTCCACCTCTATGCCTTTGTATAGGTGATTCCCTGTGACTGGAGTCCACATCCTTCTCACCTCTGTCTCTTAAAATGCCCAGCTTCCTTTAAGGCTCTGCTTATATGCTATCCCCAGTGGGAAGCCATTCCTAGTCCCCTGAATTGTTACCGCTCTGTCCCTCATCCTCAAGAGATCATGTGTATACTTCTACTTGTTGGAGCATGTTGTCTCCCCCATTAGACTGTCAGCTCCTTTTTGTATTCACATCCCAACTGTTTGGCAGAGCGATTGGTACATAGTAAATGCTTCACAAATTATTTTTCATTCACTCATTCATTTATATAAGTTGTATCCCACTACTCAGGTATATGGGGTGTTCAAAAAGAACTGGCACCTTTGGTATGAGGGCTCATTGAACCCTTTTCAGGGCTGCTCATCCGCCTTTGGTGTCTACCTGGAACTCAACTCTCACCTGTGCCTCCAAGAATTTATAGTGTGTTCAGTAGCCATATTCCAGTAAGTCATCTTGGCAGACAGGTTAAACCAGGTTGAGGGTAACTGACAGACCTCAAACTCATCAATCAGTTAGGGCGTGTCTAACCCAAACTTCCTTCAGTGGAATGGGCAGATGAGAACAATTTGTTCCAATGGCCATAAAGGCAGCTGAAGCAGGTGCTATGGAGTGTTTAGAGCTTAGTCAGATATTGAAGACACCAAAGACATCTACTGAATCCTGGGGTCATCGCCACTCATCCTGACTTTTGTCCTGCCACTGGATATTTCTATGACTCTGGAAGAGAGTTAAGCTGATGACTTTGTGCAGCTCTGTCTCACTTAAATCCAAGTCACATACAAGTCAAGACATCACCTGTGTTGTCATTGGTCCTCTTTGAAAATGAAGGACAAACAACGATATCCTACCAGTAGAATATAAGCTCTTTCAGGGTAGAAACTGTTTTAAAATTTGCTTTTGTACAGTATTCCAGAGCCTTGCATGATACCTTACATACAACGGGAGCTTAATAAAAATTTGTTGGATTGGTCTTGAGGTTCAAAAGCGTACCTCCCAACTGAGAATGGGAAATGTTGGTCTGTCCTTCTTGTCAGTGACTCCTGCCCTGTAATTCACATGTAGCTAAGCCCTGTTCCCTGAACTTCAGATGACTCTTTGGAGGTTGGAAGATTCTTGCTAGAGGAGCCACACAAGAGAAAGAGCTCTAATAAATAGCACAGCTGTTAACTCTGTTAAACTTTAGCATTGGATCCCCTGCCAGGCCAGTGGAAAACTGGAGGTCAACAAACTGACACCCCAGGCTTGGAGTTTTTCATTATATTGACTTTTCTCTCCTTTTTGTTCAGATTGGGAAGGGAAGGCAAAAGAAGAAACCTGTCATTTTCCCCTAGGGACCTGTTGGATGTCATTTACTTGGTCTTAAAACTGAAAAGAAATGAACAGTTGGGTGGAGAAAGGTCAAATGGAACATCTTGTCACCCTCCAGAGAGTCCATTGGTCCTTGGTCTTTGTTTATTGCCATTTGTTTGCTCATGAGACCACACTGGGAGCTGGCCAGCAGGATCAGCACCCTATGTGTTCTTGCCATAAATTAGATAGCAATAGAACCAGTCAGGCAACAAAGATTCATGAGGCACCTATTGGGTATACTGCATTATCCGTTGCCTTGTGGATTTACTATGATTACAATGACTACTGATTCTAATAATAAAGATGGACAGTTACAGGTTTGGGAGAGATGTTGATAAGTCACTCAGGCCATTCAGCTGTCCTTGAGCAGGACTTCATAGTATCTGCATGGTACATTGAAGATGTGTTCCAATAATATGCCTCAGAGCATTCAGAGAAGTATATTCTCACACTGAAAGGAGATGTTCAGTTTAATTTTTGTTATGGTGGAAAGAACATTGGATTTCGGAATCAGAAGACTTGGACCTGGATCTAAGCTCCACTATTTAATATGTTGGTGAGCTTGGGTAAGTCACTTGTACTCTCTAGGTCTCAGTTTCCTCATCTGTAAAGTGAAAAAAATAGATGGCAATGGATGACCTTTGAGTCCCCTTTAGCTCTAAATTTATGATTCAGCTAGGTGGTACAGTAGATAGAGTTTTGGGCACAGAGTCAGAAAGACCTGAGTTCAAATCTGGCCTCAGACACTTGCTAACTCTGTGACCCTGTGCAAGTCACTTAACCCTGTTTGCCTCAGTTTCCTCATCTGTAAAATGAGCTGAGAAGGAAATGGCAAATCACTTCAGTATCTTTGCCAAGAAAACCCCAAATGGGTTCACAAAGAGTTGGACACAGACCGAACAATAATAATGATTTCTACCTATGTGACCAAGGTTGAGTCACTTAGCTTTTCTGGGACACAGTTTGCTTACCTATGAAGTGAGGACTAGATGATCTCTAAGGTACATTCTAGCTCTTGATTGTATCCTCTGACCATACTATCTCCCACCAGCTACAAAGCCCAAAGGAAGGCAGACCCAGGGATCCTGGATTTAGAGCTGGAAGGAACCTTGGGGGTCATCTAGTGATCCATCCTCCTCATTTTATAGGTGAGGCAGCTGAGACAGACAGATAAAGTGATTTGTCCTGGGTCAAAACCAAGATCTCTTCCAATTCCATATCCTATGAGCCTAAGCTAAAACTTAACCATAGAATTTCATTTAATAACCTATAGTGAAAGAGGACACTTATGCATCTTTTCGGTCCAAGAAAACCTAAAATTACATTAGAGAAGTGGCCACCTCCTTCTACTTACCATGCATAAAACTGACCTTGGTCCTATTGCTGTTTCAGTCTTTGTACATTCTTTCTGCTTCTAAAAATCTAGAGCCAAACAAAAAAATGACACTGGGGTAAACTAAAGCAAAGCCATCTGCTAATTATACACTACAGCTTGTTTCCTGTAGGCCCAGGAGAGATAATGAAGGCCTTTGGGAGAAAATTAGCCTTTCCTTTTCCCCATAGCCAATGAGTTAGACTCTTGTCCAACAATTAATGTGGTCTCTGAGTCAAAAATAGACAACTAAACTCCCTCTGGGTGTCCCAGGCTCTCACAGTCTCTGACACCAAGAGCCACAGATTTGAAAGCTACAAGCATCTACCATTGGAGGGAATCAAAGTGGGCCACTGCCTCCACCAGGGTTCAAAGAAATTCATTGTCTAATGATAAGCCTGTCATAGGTCAGGGAGGAGAGTTTGTGGGAGGTAGAAATGAAAGATTTTCTTTCTTCCTTGAGGTATGCTGTAGCTAGAATTACAAACATGCTGGGTCAATTGCCCCAATTTGGGGACACCCAGGCCTCATTTAGAAATCTCTCCTTCCCTTGTCCCTCTTCCCTGTTATTGAGAAGGCAGGCACTGAGCTGTATTATTTACGTATTATTACCTTGGGATTTATGGAGTATCAGTGGGCAGTTTCAATTCAATTTAATAAGTATTTATTAAATATCTATTTGCTAAGCACCAGGGGGATACAAATAAAAACAGTAACAGTCAACTATTTACGTAGTACTTTAGGTTTTTCTGAGCACTATATTTATGTATATATGTATGTATATACATACATATATATGTATATTTTCCCACTTTCTCATCCTCCCTGAATTCATTTTTATGTGTTCCAAAAGTATTTCTGGTATCTGATAACATAAAATTCCTGTACCTGGATTGCACTTTCAAGTGGTACAACACCTTTACTCTAAAGGTTCAAAGCATTCCACACAAGAGGTCACATCCACTATTATAGTAAGCATGAAGATTTCAGGTACTTGAGTAATTTAGGTGAACGAAAGTGGACAGCAGATGTCTTACTCATGGAGCTGAATACTAGGGCTACCTCAACTAGGTGAGTTTAGAGAAGAAAACTGATTTCTGACAGTTCTAGCTTGGTGATGCAGATAACAGAATTCTGGACTTGGAATCAGGAAGATCTGAGTTTCAATCTTGTCTCAGACATTTACTGGCTATGGACCCTAGGCAAGTAATTTCATGTTTTTGGATCTGTTTCTTTATCTACAAATTAAGAAGACTGGACTCTAAGGTCCCTTCTAGCTCTATATATCTATGATCTTGAGACAAAGAGCTCTTTCTCTGCTATTTTTCCTTCATTGTTAGATGTTTACTAGTCACATTCTTGATGTTGGAAGGGTTTAGCACAACGTAAAGCAGGTAGGTGGGCTAATTTTGAATAGTCCTCCTCCCCTGCCATCCATTTAACAAGGTGAAAAATGTCAGTGGGTTTCATTGGGAGTTACTGACAACTTGACCTAAGTTTCAACTCTTAGGACAGTGGAGGTAGTGAAGGAAAGGAAAGAAGGGATCCTCTTCTCCAACCCTACTCCTGCTTACCTCAATATTTTGACCCTGGGTTAGAATCTCCAAACAGTTCCTACATTTTAAAGGTTTTTTATTGTTTGTTCCTCTGATGAACCCACAAGCTTACCCAGAATTCCAGGGTTATCCTTGCCTAAAGCCCAATCCACCAGATTGTCATGCTCTGTCTTTGACAATCCTCATTGTCTTCCCCCCAAACATTAGCTTATCGGCAACATGATTATACTTCAATTTTCTGAGGCCCCAATCCACAATGATTTGCAGATCAGGGAGAATTATCACAGGATTTTGAAACCTTAGAGTGAATAAATGAAAGCTTGCCCACCACTTTTGGAAGGTGGCCTAATATAGCAGATGACACCCTCCTCCCCAACCACAGAAAGGGGTCAGATGAAACATATTCTTTTTATCTGTATGTATGAATTACAACATGCATGTTAGTAACAGAAGTAATTTGTAGACATTGTTTGGCATGAGACATTAGGGGAGAGGGAGTAAAGGAAAAACCCAGGGTCACTGAGAATCAAGTTTTCAGAATTTTTTTTGTACTGACTGCCTGCAGTTATTCCACAGTAGATGCTACCTCTATTTTAGGGAGAGAGAGAGGACTCAAGAAGCCAGCTCTCTTTGTCAGAAAGCTTTTATTTTGTACTTGACAATGGCCAAGGGAGCCCGTTCTCATTTTATTTTGCTTGGGGCGCAGGTGAAGAAGAATGTAAACTTATACAGGGGTCCTTGACCTTTTAATAGTGAAGGGATTTCTCCTTTTCCACTAACCAAGGGAACAAAGAATTTTCAATAAGCTTCAGAAGAGATGGCAACAGCTGTTACCTTCTCAGTGAAGCAAAAAGAAGGGCATATGTTCTAATGCTCTGTTTCAGGCAGCCTGGGAGGACAGGTGATCAGTGGAAGTAGCCTTCACTGAAGCCTAACCCCACGATCCCAATGTCTTTTTTCAGCTGCATCCTTCTGGATCCAAAGCTGTGTGATACCATTTGCTTCTTATTTTCATGTACATTCCTTCTTTCCCCTTGATATATCTACCTCAGCCTGCTGTCAGGATTGGCCCTGTCTCTTCTTTGCCTTCAGAGTACCCATGGATGACCCCAAGTGGCCCTGTTCCTACAACACCAACCCAGGAAACCGTGCTCAGCATCAGGTGGATGCTCTGGCTTGCATTTCCTGATTTCAAAACAATATAATGAACATTTATTCAGTGCTGATTACACTAGGTAATAGGCATGAAGGGCTGAATGAAACAAGTTAAGATATATTTTTATACCTTAAAAAACATGATTTAAGAAAGAAATGAGGTACCAACCTAGATAGCTCTACTAGAATAAAATGGAAAAACATTGATGTTTCAGTTCTTTTTCCATCGTGTCCAGCTCTTTGTGACCCTATTTGAGGTTTTCTTGGCAAAGACACTAGAGTGGTTTGTCATTTCCTTCTCTAGCTCATTTTACAGATGAAGAAACTGAGGCAAACAGAGTTAAGTGGCTTGCCCACAGTCACACAGCTACTAAGTGTCTGAGGCCAGATTGAAACTCAGGAAGAGAAATCTTTTGACTCTAGGCCCAGCACTCGATCCACTGTGCCACTTGGCTGCCTGAACATTTATTAAGTGCTTCCTAAGTTGTCATTTGCCCTTCATTCTCAAAGAGGACCAAGGACATCAGGAAGGTGATGACTTGACTTGCAAGTGAATTGGATTTAAGTGAGGGAGAGCTGTGCAAAGTCATCAGCCTCAGTCTCTTCCAGAGTCATCTGGGTACGGTGGCCAGATATAGATCAGGACAACTGGAGATGGCCCTGGATGTAGTGGGAGACCTTGGTCTTTCCCAGGTCTCAGTTTTTCTGAAACAATGCCCACACAGTGATTAAGAGTAAGTAAGAAATGAGGCAAAACATGGCCTTTTTACCTAGTCAAAAGCTTACTTAGTAGGAATTTGGCAAAGGAAAGAAGGCAACCTAGACAGAAAACACTGAGAAATAGGGCTATATACATTAGAAGACAGGGATGGTTTGGGAATGGTCCCATTTGGCTGGATTGTAGAGTGCATGAGGGTGGGGAAAATATGAAATAAAGTTGGAGAGGTAAACTGGTGACAGATTTTGGAGGAGTTCTAATGTAAGAGTTTGAATGTTATTTGATAGACAATTGGGAGTGCCTAAAGGTTTTTGAACAGAGGAGTAACATGTACAGATTTTTGTTTAAGAAAAAAGTTTCCTGGTAATGATATGTGGCATGGAAGAGCATGGAACTTATCACACTAGTCCAGGGAGGTGAATATAATTCAAGAAAATGGAAATGGTCTGAAATACTTTGAAAAACATGGGCATTGTATAACATGTCTCACTGGAGACTACCCTGTAAAGTTGAACTGGTGAATGTGTCATGAGGTAGTAGGTGGGAAGAAGGAGGCATGTTTTATATGTGATATAAAAGTGAACTTAAAAAATCAAAAGTTGTGAAATAAAAACTATGTTTTATAAATGAGGGATTGTTACTAAAATAGTCCTTAACATTTCAAATCCTTTGACATGCTTTTGTTTGCCTTTGTAACATCTGAGAGAAATGGATGGGCTATAAGAAAAGGAAGAGGGAAGAGTGAAAGATAACCCTAAGATTATGTACATGGGAAACTTTATAAATAGTGGTGCCAAAGATAGATATAGTAAAGTCAGAAGGAGGAGAAAGTTTAAGTACAAAGATAATGAGCTTGGTTTTAGATAGTTCAGTTTGAGCTGCTGGAAGGACATTCAGGTGATGTATTATCTTTAGTTGCAGATACAGGTCTGGAGCACAGGACAGAGGTCAAGACTGAAGATTGGTTTGGGGATTCATCTGCATAGAGCTGATAACTATAACAACAATGTTGCTTGCAGTTGTTGTGGAGGTGTAAGGCCAATAATACCAGCACACAGGAGGGCTGCTAGCACAGATTTTTTGATCTGCTTTTCTAAGGAAAGCAATTTTAAGGGGTTAACAATCTTACTTTAATTAAACATACATATATCATTCACTTAGTTCAGAGAGAAAAGTTAGTACCCTGAACTTCAGAGGAAATACAAACAAACAGAAATTACAAACAGAAAATAACACAAATCAATAGACAGGCTTCTGTCTTACCATAGCAATACATACATAGTTACCAGAGAGAGGAGTACCAACATCTGGGTTTTCAAACCATCAAAGTTTTCAAAGGCTCCTTAATCGCTACTCAGAATCTCATCTGGCCAAATCACAGGAACAGTCTTCAAATAAGTAAGCCCCTGAAGCAAAATGCTAACCTCAGAGTATATATACACTTCTTCAGAGTCAGATGGCATCACAACCATATGACTCAAACTCATGTGACTTAGGCTTTCTTGTGTCTTAAGCAGATCATCAAAAATTCTTGATTCAATCAAAGACTCTTGATTGAGGGGCAGCTAGGTGGCACAGTGAGTAGAGAACCAGCCCTGGAGTCAGGAGGACCTAAGTTCAAATCTGGACTCAAACACTTGACACATTTACTAGCTGTGTGACCTTGGGCAAATCACTTAACCCCAATTGTCCTGCCTTCCCCCCTCCCAAAAAAAACCACTTGATTGAAATAATGGCAGGACTCAATCAAAGGCACTTACTTGATTACCTTAGTGCTGAGAAGCATTCCAAAAGAAAAAAACAGTGAAAAGTCCCACTTTGCTTGCCATTACAATAACTGAAGTGGTACTTCGAATTAGATCTACAAAGAAGAGAACTGATGAGAAGAAATGGCCAAAGAGAGACCTTCAGAATATCTGTATCAAGGGACTGGAGCATAAGAGTCCCCAATGGAGACAGAAAAGGAATAGTTAATAGGTAGGAGGCTAAGACATTTTCTGTAAGTGTTGGGGGTAAAGGTAGTGAAAAGAAAAAGAAACGGTTGCTAACGATCACTGTGAGGATAAGAGTAGAGCCAATAAAAGTGAAGTCAAGCAATAGCAAAAGTATAACAGAAGAAATAGCATAAATCTGTAGTCTGTGGAGTGATTTTCTGAGATTTTTCTGTGATGTTTGGCAGTCCTGGAGTAATAACAGAGCTGGTGCAAGTTTCCTGAGGGATGATAATTTATTGCTCAGGAATAGCAGATCATAATAGTAAGGGTTTTTAGGACATAACATTATTCTATTAGACATTAAAGTGGAAGACTATGGGGTCAAGTAGGGTTATGGAGGCAAGTGAAGTCTGAGTGGGCAGATGAGCTCTTGTTGTTTGTCCTTCATTCTTGAAGAGGACCACGATATCAAGAAGGTGATACTATGACTTGCAAGTAAATTGGATTTAAGTGAGAGAGGGCAATGTAAAGTCCCCAGTTTCATTATCTCTTCTGGAGCTATGTGGGTGTAGTGATAAGATATAGAACAGGACAATTGGAGATGCAATGGGAGACCTTGACCGTTTTTTTAAATTAAGGTCTTTTCCAGGTCTCATTTTGTCTGAGGCAATGCCCATTTAGTGACCAAGACTAAGTGAAAAATGAGGCAAAGAATGGCCTCTTTTATCTAGTCAAAAAAAATCAATCCGGGAGGCGAAGACCCTTATCAATTGGGGAATGATTTGTATTTTTATAAATTTGACTCAGTTCTCTATATGTTGGAGAAATGAGGCCTTTATGAGAGATACTTATTGCAAATATTTTCCTTAGTTTTCTACTTTCCTTACAATTTTGGCTGCATTGGTTTTATTTGTGCAAAAACTTACTAATTTTATATAATTAAAATTATATACCATATGTCCCCATGTATAAGATACACCTTAATTTTGGGGTCTGAAATTTTTAAAAAAATGTATTACATAAAGTTATTGAACTCAAGTTTTATTCATCATAAAATTCATACAACTCCTCATCACTGTCAAAACTCCCATCCATTAGCTTGTCCTCATCTGTGTTTGATGATGAATCACTGTCTTCATGTATGGCCTCATACTCAGTTCCATCTATGGCATTTGAAATGCCACACTTCTTAAATGACTTGACAACAATCTCAATCTTGATATTATCCTAGGATCTTTTCACCTAGGTACAAACTTCTCCTATAGTTGGTTTCTTTGCTCTTGCCTCTCATGGCCTTCTTCTGCTGTGACATTTTCAGTCGGGTTTCTTCTTCTTGTAGCCAGTCTTGGATCGTTTTCTCAGTTGGAGGAAGACGAAACTTACGTGCAGCAACATGATTTCCATTCACTTTTACAAACTGGATCACTTTTAACTTGAATTCAGCACTGTACCAAAATCTTTTCTGAGCCGTTTATGGGCAGAACATGGCAAAACATAACCTAATATAATGGTAACAAATGTGAAACAATGAGCACAAAGACAACAAGCGCAAAAAAGCAGGAAATGCAAGTAAAAAAATCTACAACCGCTGTATAAGACACATCCAGTTTTTAGACCCCAAATTTTTCAGAAAAGGGTACGTCTCATACAGGGGAAAATACAATATTTTACATTTTGCAGTGCTCTTTATATCTTCTTTCATCCTAAAGTCTTTCTCTATCCATAAATCTAACAGATAAACTATTCCATGCTCTCTCCATTTGCTTATACTATCACCCATTAGGTTTAAATCATGTGCCCATTTTGACCTTATCTTGGTATATGATGTGAGGTGTTGGTCTACACCTAGTTTCTGCCACACTGTTTTTCAGTTTTCCCATCAGTTTTTGTGAAATAATTAGTTTTTGTTCCATAAGCTTGGATCTTTGGGTTTATCATCTACTAGACTATTATAATTTGCTATAATGTAATTTGTACCTAATCTATTCCATTGATCCACCACTCTATTTCTCAGCCAGTACCAGATTGTTTTGACAATTGCCACTTTATAATAAAGTTTGAGATCTGCTACAACTAGAGCACTTTCTTTGCATTTTTTTCATTGATTTCCTTAAAATCCTTGACTTTTTGTTCTTTCAGATGAGTTTTGTTATTTTTTTCCTAGCTCTATAGAATATTTTTTATAGTTTTTTTAATATAGTTTTTTAATATTTTTTTATAGTTTGATTTAGATGGCACTGAATAAATAGATGAATTTAGGTAGAATTTGTCATTTTTGTTGCATTAGCTCAGCATGTGCTTACTTGCTTGCTTGATTTGTCCCCTGATTACCATTCCATTAATTCATTCTCCCATCCTCACATTAAAGTGTCCTAATCAAAAAGGGAAGTCTTTTTAGGGCATACCCTTTGCAAAAGAGGTTCCTCTAATGGTGGCAAAACCATGATGAACTGGTTTGGAGTGGTGGTCAGAGATTTCCAAGTATAGTTCCCAAAACTGGTGACCAGAAACAGGTAGTTAGTATCGAGACAGGTCACGACAGCAGAATTGGACGTATACAGGAAATCTGGCCAGACAGATTACTCAGCTCTATAGAGATACTTTAGGCAAGAGACCTGGATAGTTAGAAATAAGGACTGGATTAAGCAGATAAGGAAGGTTTGGAATGAGTTTTTAGCAGTATCAGGGAGAGCTCCCAGTGGGCTTGATTAGTTAGGGAATACTATGTGCTTAATGAAAGAAACACTTTATTCCTGGCAGTTGAACTCTTTTCTCCGTGGTCATCTGTTCCCCTAAGGTAGGTCATTCTAGGCTCAGAGAGGGATACAGGGATGTTAGAGCAGGTTTTGGCTGAAAAAGGAGGCTGGCGCTTCACCTATGTAGATCTCCTGGTGCCTTTGTCTAGCTATAGAACCAGTTCCTCTTAGGACATTTATGGTTCACCTAATTGTGGTGTGGGTCTTCTGTAAGCTTGGGTAATCCTTTTTTTTTGGGTGGGGGAAGAGGTGAGAGAGCTTCAGGTTTCTCATCAGTGTCCTCTTTCTCTAACACCCAGGAGCAAAGGCATGATTCTTGACTGCAGAAACTGTTCATAGCCTCATGGTATATCTTTTCCCCTCTCCTCTCACCCTAAACTCTTTCTTGGGTATTATTTGTTCAATATATTGCCTCAGTAAGGTTTTTCTTCCTGAGGAAGCCCCCACATTTTCTTTCCTCCCTTCTTTAAATACCCATTCCCCCAGGGCACAGCTAGCATTTATTTGTTCAGGGAAGAAATGAATCATGTTAGTTCACTTTAGGGCATTAACAATTGATCTCAGCTTAATGTGTTTTCACTATAATGCCATTTGATTTAATTTAATTTAATTTTAGAAATGGAGGTCTTAGGGGCCTTTGAAATCATCCAATACCACCTTCTCATTTTGCAAATGGGGAAATTAAGTCAAGGAGAGGTGAAGTCACTTGGCTAAGGCCTAGGTCACACAGGAAATATGTAGCAAAGTTAGAATTTAACCTAAGTTATTCGACTCTAAATTTTGAGTGCTTTTGGACCACCCATTCAGAGAGTCAGCCCTGAGACACAGTTAACTCCCAAAGTTAAACTGCATTAAAAAGCATGGAGTCCAAAAGCACAAACAATGTGAATGAGGAAGAAAAAAGACTTGTTTGACAGTTACTCAGGGAACACATCCAGCACTGATTCTAAAAAAGAAACAAAGAAATGGAAGTAGGAACAAAATTTCAAAAATGGCACAGACGTGTAAGACTTATGAGAACTTTAGTCAGAGGGTTAAAGTTCAGTATCAGCTGAAATTGCAATAAATGCTAAAGATAACAAAAATGGTCTTTTAAAGATTTATTGAGGATGAGAGGAAGATCAAAGAAAGAGTTGGGCCATTGCCAGAGTAGATAAGATGAGGACAAAGAAAAAACCCATGAGAAATATTTTTGTTTCTTTGTTTGTTTTCTCTGTCAAGGAGAATGACCTTTGGACAAGGAATCTTAGAATTCAAAAAAAAATAGCAGCAAGTTGAAACTTAAGATAAAACAGGAGGTGGTAAGAGAGCATCTAAATGGACTCAAGTCATTTGACTCAGATAAAGTATATTGAAAGGCACTGGAAGAAGACAGCTGTGGTTACTAAGTCACTGTTTGTCAAATGTACTGACTTTCAAAAAAGAAAAGAGAGTGAGGTCTGCCATTTATAGGTTGATGAGTTTGTCAGATTTCTGGCAAAATTCTAGAACATATAATTTAAAGGATGGTTTTGTGAACATTTAGAAAAGGAAGTGAAGATTCCTAAGAACCAGCATGATTTTTATCAACAGACTATGCCAAACCAATTAATTTTATTTCTTGACTTATTAGCCTAGTAAATGACAGGATCTATTTATCAAGGTGTTATAATAGATATTTTGTAACTGGATTTCAGCAAAGCATTTGATGCAGTTTCACATTCTATCCTTGTGGACAAGATGGGGAGATGTGGGCCAGATGATAATACAGTCAGGTAGATTTGGAATTGTTTGCATGATTAGATGCAAAGACTGATCACTAGAAAGATTCATGTCAGCTTGATAGGAGGTCTCTAGTGGAGAGCTCCAGGGACATGTTTGGCCCTGTGTTTGCCATCATTTTCATCAATGATATAAATGAAGTCACAGGTTATCAGAATTGTAGATGACACAAAGCTGCGATTAGTAGCTAACTCTTCAGATGACAAAGTCATGACTAAAAAAATCTTGACTGGCTAGAATAATGGTCAGAATCTAACTGGGTGACATAATGTGGATAAATGTAAAGTTGTATGCTTGGGTAAAAAACATGAACTGTACGAGTATAGAATAAGGAAGACGTGGCTATATAAGAGCTCATGAGAAAATTGGAGATTTCAGTGAATTACAAGGTAAGTATGAGTCGGTGGCATGATATATGATACAATATAGGAAAAACAAGCAAATAAAAAACAAAAATACCTAAGAAAAGTGTTAGGCTGCATACGTCCAGAATGACGGAGACGATTGTTCCAATTTTACTAGATATACTTACACATACATATTATCTGGAGTATTATATTCAGTTATAGACAAAACATTATAGGAAGGTTGTTGACAAACTGGAGTTTGGTCAAAGGGTGAGTGAGATTAATGTTGAAAGGATGATCACCAATAGCACATGAGGATATAGTGAATGAATAGGGTATGCTTAACTCAGAGAAGAGTAGTGGAGGTCTGGAACACAATAGCTACCTGCAAATATTTGAAGGGAATCCCACAGCTCATCTCATTGTCCCAAGATCTTTTCCCAAGTAAATAGGAAACTTTCTTATTTATACATTATTTATTGATTTGTTTATTTTTCCTTTTTAATGACATGTTGTTGATTGTTCCTAATCTAGAGACCCTCCCACCCCATCCTCCTAAATATATTTTAAATGTTTTAACAAATATTTCAATCTAAACATTTAGATAAAAAATAAATGTATTTTTAAAATTAATTTTTTAAAAATGAACATACATTTAAAAATCAGAGAGAACAAGTTTTTAAAAACTTATTTAGTGCTAATAGATGTGTAACCCTTTTCTTTTGGCCTTTCTGTTTTCATTACTTCCAGACTTTCCCATGTTACAATTACTTGTGGGCTGCTTTTTTCTTCTTCTGTTTCTTCTTGGAACATTGATCCAACGACTTTATACTCTGAGATTTCCCCACAAAATCTTCACAACACCCTATTTAGACAAATACTCATCTTTCTACTTCATAGCTAAGTTAACCGAACCACAAAAAAATCTTTTTTTTTTTAATGGTCTAAGGACTGTCACCAAATTTGTGATCTCAAATCACAATCCTGAAGCTTAGACTCTTCATTTGCTAAAGTGGCATGAGAGCTCTGATTGTCATCTTTGCTCCTTTGGATGTGGGGAAGATGAATGAGTCAATGTTGGATCAGTGCTTAGACCTCTTTCGAGAAGGAGGAAGAAAAAAATGGTGAAAATTTCACAGAATGGCATGTGTCCTTGAATCACAGAATCACCGAATTTCAAGTTTTAAAGAACAGGAGTAACCTTTTCATCCTGTTCATCCCTAAATGGGGATCTTTTCTATCATCTACTCAATAGGTGGTCCTTTGACCTTTGCTTGAAGACCTCTATTGATGAGGTTCTCACTACTTCCTGAAGCAGCCCATTCTACTTTCAGGTAGTTCTAATTGTGAGGAAGTTTTCCCTGAATTTTCAAGCCTAAGGCTACCTCTTTGCAATTTCTACCCATTGCTCCTACTTCTATTCTCTGGGGCCAAAAAGAATGAGTAATAGCATCATAGATTTATAGCTAGAACAGATCTCGGAGGTTATCTAGTCCAAACCCTTCATGTTACAGATGAGGAAACTGAACTCTCAGAAGTAAAGGGACTTGCCCAAGGCCACACTGGTTCTACCATGGACAGATATAGATACACTTATATATAATCAGCAGCTTTGAACGTTAGTACATGATTGTGTGCTTGAGATGAAAATAAGTAAACAAATTACTGAATGAGTAAACACATACATACATACATACA
>CM053626.1:216635631-216661578 GCA_028646595.1 Phalanger gymnotis | reverse complement strand
ATATAGATATAGATATATAGATATAGATATAGACACATATCTACAAACACATGCATATATACACATACTCATACACATGTATGTAAGACTGTACTATGCTTATTTCCTCCTATCATCTGTTTCTCTGAAGGTGAATAGCATCTTTGTTCATAAGCCCAAGTCTCTTTCCATGTTTTTCTAAATAAACCAGATCATCATTTCCTACACCATAGAGATATTCCAACCCTATCACATCCTATCAGAGGGATTGTCTATAAAAAATCCCCTCCCCCAACTTTCTGCATTCCTTCTGTTCTTGGCCACATAGGTTTTACTTATACAAGAAAATTTTAATTTAAGATAATCTAAATTATACTTTTTATACTTCAACAATGCTCTCAAGTTTAAGATCTGATATTGCTGAATCTACTTCCTTTACATCTTTTCCCCCTGGTTTCACTGAAGTTCCTTACCTTTTGTTCTTCCAAATGAACTGTTATTATTTTTTTCCAACTCAGTAAAATAATTTTTTTTAGTAATTTAATTGGGATGACATTGAATGCATAGATTAATTTGGCAAAGTTCATTTTAAAAATTATATTGGCTTTACCTACCCATGAACAATATTACTTTAATTATTTAGACCTGAGTTTATTTGTATAAAAAGTGTTTTATGTTTATGTTCATATAGTTCTTGTGTCTGTTTTGGCAGGTATATGCTCAGGTGTTTTATACTGTCTAGGTATTTTAAATGATCTAAAACGATATTGAATAATATTGCTGACACAGAGTGTAGTTTCTCTATTTTTCACTTTTGAATGAATCTACTTTAACTATGAGATCATGATTACTATCCCTGCTTTTTTTTAACATATTAAATTTTACCTCTACCTTTTATTTTTTCTTTGTGTATATCTCTCATTTTTATAATGTCTCCTGGAAGCAACATATTGTTGATTTCACATTTTTAATCTGCTGTTCCACTTTAAGGGTAAATTCATGTCATTCACATTCTAAGCTACAATTACTTGTATATTTTCCTCCTTCCTATTTTTCCTCGCTATCCTTCTCACCTTATTACACTATCCCTCTTTACTACTCTGCTTTACTTTTACCTGCTACCTTGCCCTTTTCTTCCTTAATCTACCTCTCCCTTTATGAGTTCTTCCCTTATCCTTTCCCCCGCCCCATCCCTTTCCCCTTTTATTTCTTTCTGAATTTAGAAGAATTTTATATCCTTCTAGATACATATGTTGTTCCCTCTTAACCCATTCCTTATGAAAGTAACATTCCACTACTACCTGCCCTCTCCCCACTAGCTTCTTCTGTGTCAATTTTTCCTTTTATGCCTCATTTGTATGAGATAAATACTCCTTTTTAATCTCTCCCTACACAGTTTTATTTTTTTAGAATCACCCCATCATACTTAGCTCAGCTCACACCTTTCTAACTACCCAAATAATGATGACAATCATAAGAGTACTGCTAATATTTTCACATACATGAAGTAAACAATTTGACTTTACCGAGTCCATTATAATTGGTCTTTAATGTTTACCTTATATTTCTCCTGGATTTTCTATGTAGAATTTTCCCTTAAGTTCTGGTGTTTTTGTCACAAAAACCTGAAAGTCCTTGATCTTGTGAAATATCCATTTTTTTTCATTCAGGATTATACTTAACTTTGCTGGGCAAGTTACCCTGGGTCATAAGCCCAGCTTTTTAGCTCTACAGAATATAGTATTCCAAGACCTACAGTCCTTCAATGTAGTAACTACTAGGTTTTGTATAATCTTTATTGTAGCTCCGTGATACCTCAATTGTTTTGTTTTTTTTCTTCTTGTTTCCAATATTTTCTCCTTAACCTGGGAGCTTTGAAACCTGGCTATGATATTCCTATAAGTTTTCCTCTTGAGATCTCTTCCAGGTGGTGATTGGTGGATTTGTTTTCCTACTTCTACTTAGTATTCTTGTTCTAGAACTTCAGGGTAATTTTCCTTGATAAATTTCTTGTAATACTGTATTGATTCTTTTTTTAATAGTAATTTTCAGGTAGTCTGATTATTCTTATATTATTTCTCCTCTGTTCTCCAGATTAGTTGTTTTGCTGATGAGATATTTTACTTTTTCTATTTTTTCATTTTTTTGATTTTGTTTTATGATTTCTTGGTTTCTTAGAATGTTATTAGCTTCCCCTTGCCCCATTCTAGTTTTCAAGGAATTTTTTTCTTCCTCAAGTTTTTGATTATTTCTAGTTGGTTGACTTGCTTTTTGTAATTTTCTTGATTTTCTTGGATTGCTCTGATTTTTTCCGTAATTTTTCCTCCATCTCTCTTATTTGATTTTTAAAGACCTTTTTAAGTTCTTCCAAGAACTCTTTTTGTACTTGAGATCATTTGACATCTCTCATTGAAAAAGGAATGCCCTTTTTTAGCTCCATTATCTCTCTCTGAATATAAACCCAGATCTTCTCTATCCCCATAATAACTATCTATGGTTGGGTTCTTTTTCCTTTGCTTATTCATTTTTATTCATTTAGTTTTATTTATTTAGATTTATTTATTCATTTTAGCAGTGATTAGTGTAATCAAGTCGTAATCTCAAGGTATGGAATAATTTCCCAAGTCTCAGGTCCTTACTGTTTTTTTTTTTCCTGAGGTCTGTCTCTCCTCTCCACTCCTAAGCCACAGCTAGGGCCTCCAGCCACACTGTTCTACAAATGATCTCATTCCCTGTGTTCCCTCTGGTGGCTGCAAACTACAGCTGTCCTCTCTGCCCCAGAACTGAAACCAGGGACTCTGCTGTCCCATAAGTGCCCACAGCCAATAGGGCCCCTGCCTCCCACTACTGCACTTACCAGGTGTGTGCAAGCTCCTTCTGTCCTCAGTGACAGTACAGCCAGGTATGTGTCTGGTCAGCACAGCTGTGCTTGGCATCCCTCCACAGTAGAAGGTCCTTCAATCTTTTACTACTCAGCTGTCAGACCCCCATGTTGTCTGTGAGATGAAAGTTTCTAGGGCTCAGGCTACCTCTCAACTCAGTTGCCCCAGGCTTGCTGTTTGTTGATTCTGCAGAGTTGGCTGGGAGGTGTTTGCAGTTCACTCAGGCCCTCTGCCCCTGGAGGTCGGGTCTTTCCTGGGGTCTTCGAAAGTTGTTTTAGGAGGGCAACTGCTTTACCCCATGTTTATTTCTGCTGCTCTGAAGTGATGTTTTGTCTTTTTTTTTTGTGGAGGAAGTTTGAAGAGCCAAAAGTTTTCTGGCCTACTCTGCCACCTTCCCAGAATCAAGTCTCATCTTTTAAAAGACTTTTCCAGTACTCTCAATCTTAGTGCCTTCCTTCTAAGATTACTCTTATTTTGTCCTGGATATAGCTTGTTTGAACATAGTTGTTTGTACGTGTGTCAACTCTATTAGAATGTGAGCTCCTTGAAAGCAGGGATTGGTTTTGTTTTGTTTATTTTTGCTTTTCTTTGTATCCCCAGCACTGAGTGTCTGACACATAAGAGTGCTTAATAAATGTTAGTTGACTGACTATTGAGTGAGCCACTGGCATTTATTGAATGAAAGAGTGACATAGATCTGTGCTTTAGTAATGTAACAGTTTGGTGACTGTACGGAAGATGTATTGGAAAGGGAAGAGATTTGAGGCAGGGAGACTAATTTATAGTCTAATGCAATAATCAAGTTGAAAGGTACTAAGAGCCTAAACTAAGGTGGTGGCAGCGTGAGTGGACAGGAATTGGTTATGAGAGGTGTTATGGAGGTGAAAGGCAGCTAGGTGGTGCAGGGGATAGAGCGCCAGGCTTGGAGTCAGGAAGACCTGAATTCAAATTTGACCTCAGATAATTACTAGCTGTGTGACCCTGGGCAAATATCTTAACCCTGTTTGCTTCACTTTCCTCATCTATGAAATGAGCAGGAGAAGAAAATTGGCAAACCACTCAAGTATCTTTGCCAAGAAAACTTCAAATGGGGTCACAAAGAGTCAGACATGACTAAACAACTGAATGACACGGAGGTGGAAACAAGATCTGACAATCCATCAAACTTGGAGGGTGAGTTAAAGTGAGAAATTGAGGATGACACCAAGAATTGTGAACCAGGGGGACTAGAAGAAAGGTAGTGCCCTCAACAAAAATATGGAAATTCTAAAAAAAAACGGTGGGGGTGGGGAGGTAGATCTGGGGAGGAAATATACTAAGTTCAGTAACTAAGTAGTTACAAACACTAATAGAAAAGATACAAGGGAAGAGAAAGGAAAGAAGGAACTTATTGGAAGGATCAAAAATTAATACCGAGTTTCAGATGTCTAAAGCATGTCCATTTTGGAGAAAAAAAAAGGAATTATAAGTACTCAGAACATGGAGTCAGTATGTTGATACAACTTAGGGTAGGTATTAACACACTGATTCGTTCTCTTCCTTTCAGGGAATGGGAAAATTTTCCCTTAGGCAAACTGTTAATAGTATTGACCTATCTACAGTTTGCTGGTAACAGGGCACATCAGGCGTACTTGGCCCACTCTCTATGCATGTCTCTTATTGAAATATAGATGTGAACGGTAGCTTGTAACCCTTAAAAAAAGTCTGGATACCTAGGATCCAAGCAAAAGATAGAACAATGTAGGCTTAAGTTTAGTCCAAAATTCAAACTTAAATTTGGCCCAGAAATTCCCACGTTTCTTTGATCTTTGAATTTTGCTTTCCAGGTCAGAAGAACAGCCAACCCTGACACATTCATTCTCAATTGGTGGCAAGAGAGCTTATAGTTAACACTAATGAGCTATGAACTGATGAAAATAAATAAACCCTCTGCTTTCCATTGGTCTCATGCATATTCATTATGTTAATTGTATCTCCTGAAGGGTGCCTATTGTCAAGAGCTGAGCTGGGGTATTAATAATATCCAGTTTGGGGCTAATGAGGTAGATTCATGCAATCACTGATTAGTTTCAGTCCCAGTGTTGTAAACATCTCATGCAGAAATTAGAGGAAAGAATAAAAGATCTTTGGATGGCATTTAAAACATGTCTGCTTCTTTTGACCTATAGCTGGACAAGGAGTATGTGATCTAAGTAGTTCTGCCATCATTACTCACCACTTAAAACCCTTTGGCATGAGCATAGAGGGCGAATTTGCAATCGCCTGTTTGGTGCTTAAAGGCAACAGGTAGGCCTTGTTGATTCAGATTTGAGAAACTGCTTCCTTTGCAGTTTCCAGGTTTGGGAATATCTTTAATGTTTCATTCTATAAAAAGCTTGAAAGGATGGAAGATCTAATCTCTATGGAAACTGTGAAAGTAGTGAATTATTTTTGGTGAGGTTCCAAGAAAATTGTTTACAAAGTTCCTAGGAAGGGGTAAGACAATGATCCTAACAAAGGCAAAGGCAGAAGGATAAGACAAGCCAGGCACATCTCAATGTTCTATTGTTCGGTGACTTGGTAAGCACTTAATTAGAACTTTTCTATGGTGTCTTCATTAAAGGGTCAGCTGTACACATGATAAAAACCCTTCCAATTGGCTAACATCCACCAACAAAAATGGCCATCAGTGGGGAGTATGGGTTCAATTTCACTCCCTTGATATGTGACCTCTGGAAAGTCATTAATCTCTCTCCATTTATGAAATGGAAACCCAGAGCATGCTCATTATCTTCCTCTACCTCTTCAGAAATACTCCCCATCTCTGCCTTTAGTCTTCTCCTAGGATGGTTTATGGTGACAAAACTGGAGCTGAACACAAAGCTTTTAACACAGGCTTTCAGGGATGCTATTGGCAAGTGGAAGGAGGGAAATCCAAGAAAGAGAGGTAAAAGAAGTAGGTTTCTACCATAATAATATTTACTAGATGCTGGGAATTGAGATGATCCAGGAATACATATTTGTAGAAACTCATAGTTTTTCAGCTATATGAATAATGTTAATTAATTAATTAAGTAGCAAGCTTCTTTTTTTGCAGTTGGACACTTCCAGTTCTTATCTTCAATTTCTAGGAAACTCCCAGAACTCTGAAGACATTGTCGTTCCTTCTTCATACAATCTCATCTGAAAATGTAAAATTTTGTGATATCTTAAATGTTTCCAAATACCCCTTCGATCGTTAGCAACTGTCTTTAGTGGAGCCTGACAATTTGGGATTCATCTGGAAAGAATTTTTTATCATTTCATTTTGACAAATCAATCCTTTCGTGCTCCTGCCCCTGACTCCTATCCTTTCTCTCCCTTTTCCCCCAGACTCCTCCTGTTTCCTTGCATTGAAGTTTCAAGTACTTTTGTACTTGAACTCCTAAATCTCTTTTCCTGTTTCTCTTAAGTAGGATTTAGATACTATATAACTAAGTAGACACAGACACTAATAGAAAAGATACAGGGGAAGAGAAAGGAAGTCGAAAGGAAGGAAAGAACTTATTGGAAGGGTGCAAAAATAAAACTTCTAAGGAAAAAATGAATGGCTCTTTTTGTAGACCTCTTTCCCGCTGAAGACTGAAGAGAAATACATGCAGAGGTATGGATCTCTCTTTGGGGTCAGTAGAGAAAGACTTACATTAACTTTGTAGGTCTCAAATTGTAACATTTTTATAACACTATACAGGCTGTTAGCCCTGGTATTTTATTTCCTGACACTAAGCCAAGAAAATATATTCTTTAAAATAAAGCTTTTCTTTTAAAGACAGTTATAACCGGTTGATTGGGATCTCACAAACCAACATTTTATTTTTGCCTTATAAACACCAAATGTGGCTTAGAAAAATGTGCATCTTACTACAGAACTAGAGCCCTTCTTTTGGTGCCCATCATGCCATCTTTCTATATCTGGAGTTGTTACTAATGGTTTAGAGTTTTACAAAGGACAGGAAGATGGACCTCAGAACCAGCCCCTTCGTAATTTGATTTTATTACAATGAAACATCATTTGGAGGAGTGGAACTTATCAATGATGGAAGATGAGAACAACATATTTTATTCATACTAGAGGTAATTTCTAAGCATCTTGAACAAGATTAAGAATCTGAATATAGGATTTTCTTGTGAAGAATTAGTTTAGAAGGAAGGAGGCACAAGGAGACGTGGAAGGGAGGAATTTCAGATTTCTTGAGCATGGAAATAGAATACTTGTAGGTGATGGGAAGATCAAGTGGATAACAATCCCTGTGTGTGGTTGTGGTGAAGGGAAGACTTAGATCATGGGAGATGACAAGGCTTATGAATTCAGAATACAGACAGGTATGCAGTGCCTTCCAGGCCTTTATAAATGTGAGCAGCCAAAAAAATCACTAGCAAGAAAAGTCCAAGAAGAAAAGAAGTTTACTAATAATAGAATGCAAAGGTTCTGGAGGGTATAGTATACGAAATGAAATCAACATGTATATTGAATTCCCCAAGAAAAGGCACAAGATTTGAGTCTAGAGGAAGACTTAGATGTTGAACATCTTGAGAAAGGAGGGAGGATGACCTGGGGCCAGTGTGCAAATGGCACTTGGATGTCAATGCGATGATATATCTGGATGAAGCAAAACTCAAATGAGTAGGTAGGTAGTGATGGAGGAAGAGAGAAGGTCAGGAAATGGCAGTGTGGAGCAAGGAGGGTGCCTACCCTTCCTCCGGGTCTAGTAGGTTAGAGGGGTGGATGAAAAAATGTTACTGTCTTTCCTACAGAAGAAATCTAAGGATAAAATGTCTTCTGAGGTGAGGCAGGTATCACAAGACAGAAAGAGGGAGGGAAGTTTGTTAGTGATAGAAAAGAGAGGTTCTAGAGAGTACAACGAAAGGGGAAGAAAGAGAGGGATAGAGACCTGTGAGGGATAGAATGGAGATTCTATGATTTTTGTTAAATTGAGTCTGGCAGAACTTAGATGACTTGCCCAAAATCAAAGAGAGAATTAATGGCAGCATCAAGACTAGAACCCAGGCCTTATGACTCCAATTTGTAAGCCACTTTTAGCATAACATGTGGTCTGGAAGTTTCCTCATCAATATAATGTGATGGTTGGATTAGATGATCTCTAAGGCCTCTTCTAGCTCCAGCATTCTAATTCTGCATACCCAGTTGACCAAAGCTTCCAAACACTTGCATTATATGGTAGCAAATCACCTTTGCTCCACTTGCCCAATCAGAATGGAGTGAAGAAGTAACAGACTGGGGTGTCCCTAGTGATAAAAGAGCAAACCTAGGTCTTATAACTAGTCCAGTTACCTTCAAGTCCCCTTTTCTTCACAGCCATGGCTACCTTATCTCCCCCAACCCCCACTACCATGCAGCCTGGATTCTGTAGGGTCTCATGACTCATTTACTGCTGTCATTAATCTTCCATGAGGGGTTTGATCTCTCAGATACTTCCTGATGGTCTACAGACAGGGGATCCCTGAGCCGTTCTTATCTAACATGGCACCAATGTCTTCAAAGAAATCCAGCTACCTGGCTAAACATGAAACCAGCTCCCTGGGCCTAAAATTTCTGTTCACACTGCTTAATCCCCACTGCCTTCTCCCCCTTTACAATAAATTTTCCCTTTTGCATTCAAAATAACTACTATTTCCTTTTTCAATCAAGTTTTTTTGAGTAGTCTCAACTCTCACCTCCCTCAACTGACTCTCCTCTTCTGGATGTGCCCTAACATGTTCATTCTAAAATGGTCCAGCAAAATGTGGTATATGATTGTGATAGAATACTGCTGTGCTATAAGAAAAGATGAGCTCAGTCATTTTAGAAAAACATGGAAAGATTTACATGAAATAATGAAGAGTGAAATGAGCAGAACCAAGAGAACATTGTATACAGTAACAGCAAGATTGTTTTAAGAATGACCTTGAGCAAATAAGTAATTTTGACTATTATTAATACCCAAATTAGCCATAAAGGACATATGAAGAAAGATTCTATCTGCATCCAGAGGAAGAAATGATAAATAGAAGTGTGTATAGAATAATTTTACATATATACACCTATTTGTGGAGTGAAGAGAGAGAAGAAAAAATGGGCAAAAATTTATATGATAACTTTATCATATGTTTAAAAGGAATAGCAAGTTGTACATAATAGATTTGCAGTTTCAAGTGTAATCATCTTTTTTGTTATACTGTGTTTTAGAAATACATATTTTATTCCATATTAAAAACTTAATTAGCTAAAAAACAACAACATGGTTTCTAGAATAGGAGATGATACTCCAGACTATACGGTCATAGATTTAAAAAGACCTTACAGGCCTTCTAGTTTAACTATATCATTTTACAGATGGGGAAACTGAAGCCCCAGAGGGTTAAGTGGTTGGTCCAAGGTCATATGGATATAAAGTGGCAAAACCGGAATTTGAACCCAGGTCTTCTGACTCTTCATCTAGCATGCTTTCCACTGAGACATAAAGTTACCCATATGTAGTCTGATCAGTTGAAAGTAATAATTTGTCCTGGATACTATACTTGTATTAATAGAAACTATGATTGTCTTAGCTTTTTAAATGTTGTTACATTAAAAAACAACATTTTAATTGTTATTTTTAATTACTCCCTTTGAGTTTGTAGTACAAACATACACACACACACACACACATACACAGAGGCAAAGCCAGGTTTTCTCCCCCACAATATATTATATAGCCACTTCTCTTCATAAGATACTTATAAAACAGAATTTTTCAACTCAAGTATAGCACTTTATACCTGACCCAATTTAACTTCTCCCCGTTCACATCAATCCATAGTTTCAGTCCGTTGAGATTCTTTTAAGTCTTAATATTTGCATCCAATGTACTAGTTATCCTTCCTCGCTCTGTGTGGTAAGCATACTATCTTTGCTTTCATTCATGTTCTGGATTAAATGTTGACTAGAAGCTTTCAAATCTCCCATCTATAAGATTAGGATATAGTATAACCTCATTAATTTGGACTAATTGAGAGAAATTCGTTTTCCATCATGAAAATTTTAAACTATAGGTTAAAGGTGTAGTTATAATACTTTCAACTACATGCGCTAAAGTTAACTGTGAGGAGGTGATTCTCAGCAGAAACTTTGGCGACTTGCTTTAATGAGATGAGAAAGGTTCACACTGAAAAGTATATAAATAAATTGTTGTTATTCAGTCATTTCAGTCATATCTGACTCTTCATGGCCCCACTTGTGGTTTTCTTGGCAGAGATACTAGAGTGGTTTGCCATTTCCTTCTCCAGCTCATTTTACAGATGAGGAGGCTAAGGCAAACAGGATTAAGTGACTTGCCTGGCATCACACAGGTAGGATGTGTCTGAGTCCAGATTTGAATTCAGATCTTTCTGACTCCAGGCCCAGCTCTCTATCCACTGGGTCATCTATAAAAATAGATGCTTCTTAAAATGTTTGAGGTAGTGAAGAATGTTTTCGCTCTTTTAAGTAGTTTCCTTGCAATCCTCTTTGCACTGTGTATAATAGCTGACATTTGTGTAGAACTTTTAAGGTTTGTAAAGCACTTTGCATACATTATCTTATTCGATCCTTTTAGCATACCTGACCTACAATCTTGCATCTCCAACTACCTATTAGACGTCTTGAACTTGATAACTCTTAGGTATCTTAAACTCAACATGTCCAAAACTGGACTCATTTTCTTTTCTCCAGCCCCAAACCCTCCCCTGACTCTTTGCTGCACTCTTCCTTCCCAGATTGGGGTTGAGGGGAAGGAGAAGAGGAGAGATCTCCAGTCATCCTGATCTATATTTGGCCACTGGACCAGATGGCTTCAGAGGAGAAAGTGAAGCTGGTCACTTTGCATAGCCTTCACTCATTTAAGTCCAATTCAGTTGCATGTGATGGCATCACCTTCCTGGTGATCATGACCTGGTGTCATGGTCCTCTTCAAGAACAGAGGATAAGCAACGACTTCCCTACTACTACTGAGGATACCACGCTCCTCCCAGCCACCCAGACTCACAAAATAGGTACCATCTTCAATTCCTCACCCTCTCTCACCCCCTATGCCACAATAATCTGTTACAAAGGACAGTTGATTTTACCTTCCTAATATATCTCATATATACCCTCCTTCTCTCCTCTGACACTGCCACCACCCTGGTGTGGGCCCTCATCACCTCAAACCTGTACTATGTCAATAGCCAGCAGGTTAGATAGACTCTCTGCTTCAAGTCTTTTCTCACTCGGGCCTATCTTCCATTCAGTAGTCAAAGTAATCTTTAAAGTATAGGTCTGACCATGCCTACTCACTATTATATCTTGAATATTCTCCTTCCTCACTTCCCTGCCTTTTTCCAAGTCCCAGCTAAAATCCTACCTTCTAAAAGAAGCCTTTCCCAGTCGCCCTTAATTCTAGTGCCTTCCTTCTGATGATTATTTCCAATTCATCCTGTATATCACTCGTGTGTACATAGTTGTTTTCATGTTGTCTCCCTAATTAGACTGGGAGCTCCTTGAGATCAAGGCCTGTTTTCTGTCTTTCTTTGTATCACCAGTACTTACCACAGTGCCTAGTACATACCAGGTGCTTAATAAATATTTATTGATAAACCGATTAACCAACAGTGATAGAGTAATTATTCTTCCCACCTTACCAATTGAGAAATTGAGACTGAGAAAGGTAAAGAGGTCACATTAATGAGTAATGAATGTGGGATTTGAACTTTGTTCTTTTCTGGGTATAAGTGGAGGCATTATACAATAGCTGTACATCGTAATGCCTCTCTGAAGAGAAGGGTTTATTAAATAAAGGTAAACCTCAGCCTATATCAGTTTGAATGATCAGATTCTAGGTTATTAGGGATAAATTCACATGGGTTTACTATATCGATCTCATAGAATCTTTAAAGGAGATTCTTTAGCAGTTAATACACAGTAGTTCCTACCCAGATTCCCTAAAATATTTAGAGAGACTTCTCAGTTGCTCTGAACTATGTTTAGAAAGATGTGTGATTTTATAACAGCAAAAGAAAAAGGAAGTTCTTAAACTATCTAGAAATTCTCTGAGAGTTGTCCCTTGTCTGGATGGCTTATAGGTAGGAATGCCTTGTTTATGTGATTGATTGGCTGAATGGTTAAAAGAAAAAGCTTTAAAAAATGTTTTTGAAGAGCAGAGGGAAAGTACAAAATGTGTTGTTCTCATGAGAGCAGCCTGAACACATCAAGAACTTTTCCCTTTACAGAAGACTGAAGCTCATTCATTCCAAATGACCTAGTTCTAGCCCTGACGCTGGCCATCTCAGGGAGAATGTAAGAGAATCCTGTTCACGATACTGAAAAACTGGTTTCTGTCTTGTACTAAGGCCAAGTTCTCTCCTTAGATAGGCTTGAACAATTGCTGTTGATACCTGTGGGAATTCTATGAGGGTATCTGAGGACGAGATCAGGCTCCTAATAGAAGCATACCTTTCATGGCAGTATGTCTACTGGTTAGGACCAGTCTCTATGTATTGGGACACCAGCAAGTGATTCTCACTTAGACTCAAAGAAATAATAGAATGTATATTTGATATACAACTCCTACACTTATACTAGGAGACTTCACCATACATACTGATATCCTTTCACATTTCCTAGCTTCTCACTTATTTTCATGATACCTAATCTCTTAGCCAAGGACCTTGACTCGTATTTTAACACCTCTGCCCTGCCTCCAATTTAGGGCATTCTTAGAGAGTTCCATGTTCTCCCCTCCTGTTCATTTCTATTCCTCTGATATCATCCCCTATTATTACTTCCTTCACTCCAAACTCTCATTAAGAGGTAGCTCTTCATGCCACATCAAACCTTTCTACATGCACTCTTAATATCATTCCCTCCCAACTTTTCCCACAGATCACTCCTACTATCATACCTCCTTCCTCTCTAATCTTCAGTCTCTCCTGTCGGGTCCTTCCTTGATGCCTAAAAATGTGTATATATTTCCTTCATCTTTAAAAGAAATTTTTACTTAATCTTATCATCTCTCCTAGCAATTGTTATATTTTTCTCTCATATTGTTAGATAAATTCCTTGAAAAATCAGTCTTTACTTTTTGCCTCCTCTTCTTTTCCTTTTACTCTTCTAAATCTTCTAAAAGCTGGCTTCTGTCCTCGTTGCTCAACTAAAACTACTCTCTGAAGTTACCAGTGATCTCTTAATTGCCAAATTGAATGGTCTGTCCACAATCCTTTTCCTTCCTGACCTCTCTACAACATTTGACAATGTTACTCATCTACTCCTCCTAGAAACCTTCACAATTCTGAGTTTTCTCAACATTACTCCCACTTAGTTTTCCAACCTGTCTGACCAATCCTTAATCTCCTTTACTGGATCTTCATCCATGTCATGTCCACTAAGTGTGAGTTTCCTCTATCAGTTGGAGAATGGCTGAACAAGTTATAAGATTGTGATAGAATACTGTTGCACTATAAGAAATGACAAACAGGATGGCGTCAGAAAAACCTGGGAAGACTTATATGAACTGATTCAAAGTGAAGTGAGCAGAACCAGGAGATTATTGTATATGTAGTGACAGCAGTGTTGTACAATGTACAAGTGTTAATGCCTTAGTTATTCTGATCAGTATGATGATCCAAGATAATTGCAAAGGACTTATGATGAAAAACAGTATCCACCCCCAGGGAAAGAATTGATAGAGTTTGAGAACAGATTGAAGCATAATTTTTTTCACTTTATTTTTCTTGCCTTTTTTGGGGGGCAACATAGCTAATATAGAAATACATTTTGCATTATTTCACCAGTATAACTGATATCACATTTCTTTGCTTCTCAATGGGTGGGAGGGAGAGGGAATTCAAGATTTGATTTTATAAAATGAATGTTAAAAATAAATAATAAATTTGAAAAAAATCTGTATTGTTCATTAACAATATAGTATGATTTAGTTCATTTTCCTCTTGCCCAACCTGACAGCTTGTTAAAATGGTTTTAAGAAGGAGGATGATGTGGGAAGAATATGGTGTACCACTACATTAGACTGAACCAGAAAATAAGTTTCCTTGTATTCCTGGAAAGCTGAAGGGTTCTTCTATGGGATGAAATCCCGAATATGAACTATGCCTCCTTTATAATTTTGTTCAGGACTGGTCCTATCTTCGGTCTCTATTTGGCAAGCTTCATTCTGCCCCTCTCCCCCACAAAATTCCCACTGTTCACATCAAAGTTACAACCTCTGATGCTTAAATGTCTGTATGATCTTGGGAAAGTAACATCCTCTCTGCACCTCAGTTTATTCATCTGTAAAAATGAGGGGGTTGAACTAAATAGCCTCTGAAGTCTCTCCAGGCTATAAATATACAACCCTCTGATCCTTTATTTGCCCAGAACTTTCTCTTCGACTAGTAATACATCTCCAACTGCTTCTTATCAGGCTGGTTTGTGCCCCATAGCGGTGCTCCATTTATTTACTTCTGTGTTTTCCTTGTTTTACAGAGTGCATTAGGGATGAACTTAAGACATACCTTCAGTCCACTACAGTGATTATGATTGACCCTCTTTTGCTGCAAGGAAATTTCTTGATTCTCTGGGATATTTAACTTAGTTCATTGGTTTTTTTTCTTTCTGAAAAATAATGGTAAGGGGGCTACAACCTTCAAGTTCTCAGGAGAAGGGCCTTTGTATGAATTTCCTTATTTGTCTTGTGGTTACTTTCCTAGAAATCAATATTGAAGTTGAAGCTAAAGACTCTTTTCTTAAAAAACACTATTTGACTAATAATAATAATAGCTAATATTTATATAGTTCTTACCACATGTCAGGCACTATGCTAAGTACTTTACAATTATTACCTCATTTGAGCCTCACAATAATCCTTGGAGGTAGGTGCTTACATAATAATAGTAATACATTAATGATAATTATTAAAGATAGACAATAATAAACATTTAACATGAATAATATTCATGTTTTGCTGACCCTGAGGCAAATAGGGGTTAATTTGCTTGCCCAGGGTCTCACTGCTAATAAGTGTTGGAGGTCCGTTTTGAACTCAGGATGACTCCAGGCCAGGCACTCTATCCACTGTCCCACCTAACCAGATATGTTGGAAGAATGTTATTACAAGAATCTCTCCTACACCTAGCCTCTCTTTTATTCTCTGGGCATCCCTGAAGGATTAGAAGGGGCAAGGGAAGGCAGGTGATTTAATCAAAGTGAGATCCTGGTCAAGGGCATCTCAGAGAGCAAGTTCCAAAAGCCTAGTAGGTCACCAACCAGACTTTCTCATATTAATTTTGTTCTTGCTTGATGGTCTTAAATGGCTATTTTAATCAATGCTTACACAATTTTTATTGCTATTGATATGAAAGTAGGACAAAGGTATAATAAGCATATTTTTGTTAATTTATCAGTGTCCTCATTTGTAACACATCCTTTCACCTTGCTCCCACTTGTTTCCAATCTCCAGTGAATGTGCTGGAAAATGTTTGATAACTAAAAAAATGCACAGCACAATTTTAAGTTTAATCTTCATCAATAACATGTTCTCCACTACTTTATTAAGTCTAGGCAATGAACAAAATAATAAACCAAGTCCTGATTTGTAGCCTCTGCTAATTACTGAGGTATAAATGTTCCCATGAAAATTTAACAATGAGCTCTTGAGATCCAATTCTTGCTGACTCTAGCACCCCGCTGCCAACCTCCTACTTAGTCCCCAGAAGATTGTAGATTTGGCTTCAGTTACTGTGACAAGGAACAGTGGGGGTAGGATGGGAAATAGAAAGAAACCTACGGGTCATATCCAAATCTCATTTTGGCTTATACTTTATAACTTATCAAGAGATTAATGTTGACTAACATCTTACCACAGACCTTTAGATTGACTGATGCCCCACTCCCTGTTCCATTTATCTTTATTTCACCTGCTCATCCTCTGGCAGATCTACTGAGGAATAGTAAAGTGGTCTTAATGTCAGCAGTTACAGTGGCCGGGATAAAACGATGAGAAGTTCGGAACTGAATGGACACAAACTTTATAAGCAGGCTCTGGTTAATCAGAATGGACTCTATAGTTCTAAAATTTTCTTTGGAAAGGTACTGGTTAGAGGGCTCAGTGCTTTCTTCTCCGTCTTGTTTTTCCTGTTTTGGGGGTTGAGTTGGTTTGCTTTTTTTATATATATATCTGGTCTTACCAGTTGACAGAGGGTCCTGTTTGAGACTGTTTGCCATGAATAGCTAACCATTCAAGCGCTCGGCTAAGTGAGAAGATAAACTCTTTACTATTGTTACTTTGCTTTACAGTTGGCTAGGTTGTGATAGGAAGGAAGCAGCAATGTGGAATAATGGTTTGGTGTCAGAGAGACCTGGGATTCAATCCTACCTCTGACATCTATTGACTATATACCCTTGAGCAAATCACTTAACCTCTCCAATGCCTCCAGCAACTTCCTGGGATTTGTCCACTCTCATCATCGATGACATTATCTGCTTTAATGGAAGTCTCTTTCACATCAACAAAATCACAGATCCTTTGCACAATGGAAGATGACTGGCAGTTGAGAGATAGGTAGTAGAATTCATTGATATATAGAGGAAATTACTTTTCCATTAACATTTTACTCTTTTCTCTTCTGTTATATTTTTGCATCTTTTGTATCAATTGTTTCTTAAGATGTAAAGGAGAATAAAGCTCTAAGACCATGACCAGGAGCTAGGAGAACCAAACCCCTCATTTTACAGATGAACAAACTGAGGACCCAGAGATCACATGGCCAAATATCACATGGATAGTATTAGAGATAGTTTCTCTGAATCCATAGCCAGGGCTTTTCCACTGTACCATATTATATCATCATCCCCTTTATTTACAGATGAAGAAACTAAGGTTTACAGAAGTCTTGTCTAGCCTGAGGTGAAGCTGGGAGTAGAAATGCAATCTTCAGTTTAACTCTTAGGACTTCAAGCCTTCAAGTAATTTTATTAATAACCTTATTTTCACTTTAAAGTTGTCAACCATACACATTGGAAGCTATGCACAGTAGGAACAAAGTGTCTGGGTATCAGAGATGATATCAAGATCTTGCCAGTTTTGTCATCTTCCTTTAGCAGTGACCTAAGCCCCAGCAATCTCCACCTTAGTTTTCAGAGGGTGGCCAAAGTAAAGAGGTTTATAGCAGTATAGCATACAATATGCTATTCAAAGCAGCTAGATGACATAGTGGATAGAGGGCTGGTCTGGGACTCCTCTTCCTGAATTCAAATCTGACCTCAGACACTTAGTAGCTGTGTGACCCTGGGCAAATCACTTAATCCTTTTTGCTTCAGTTTCTTCATCTGTAAAATGAACTAGAGAAGGAAATGGCAAACCACTCTAGTATCTTTTCCAAAAAAAAAAAAACCCAAACAAACCCAAATGGAACCATGAAGAATCAGACAAGAGACTTAATAATAATACCAACAGCAACAAAGTATGTAGTATAATGCCCTCACACCACCTCTGACACAGTGGAAGGTAAGATTAAGGTTAAAAAGTGTTTTAGTTCTAATAATTTTATTTGCTGTACTGTATTTATAGTATTATAGATTTTATGTGTTGTAAAAGTGAGTATTGTCTGAAATCAATGTTTTTTTTTAAATTGAGATGTTAGCACAAAAGGTCACTGAGTTCTAGGGAATTATTAGAGAGAAAAAATGTTTTGCATGTTATCAATTTTATTTTGCGTATTACATTTTATAGGTTATTTCATGGTTACTGTGTTACAAAAAATGCGTGTTATAAGAATTAATGTTTTGTTACAAAGAATTGTCTGCAGAAAACTGTTTTTTCAGCAACATCTAGTAAAGATTTTGGTTTTTGGTAGTTGTGAGAACCTAACCCTCTAGTTCCCATAGGTTCAGTGTATCAACATTATTATTTTTTTTACTTTCATGATATTTTCTAGGAATGTTACCCCTATGAAAGTTGAGGATTGACTATATCTCTCATGATTCTCAGTATATTATTCATTCAGATTCTCAGTATAATATTCATTCCACTCTACCTTGCCACATCCTGTAACATAAAAGCAAGTAACTAGGATGTAGGGAACCATTCTTTGCTCTGAGACAGCAAATTTTAAAAGCACTATGATGATGACAGCACTGCTCTTTCAACAACTAGAAATGACTGAGTTTAGCACCTAGTTAGCAAGAATAACTAGTTTGAATAGAAATCTACCATGTAATATGCTATCTTTCCATAGTAGCTATACCCAAGGTGAATTCCTCTCTAGCCTGGCCTCACGAGAGGCTGGCAACTTCCCTACTACCCTTTCGGCAGCCTCATGTTTTCCCAGGGTAACTTCCCAGAGGGAATGGAGTTCCAGGGTCTCCACAGTATTTTCTGACACACACTCAACTAAATCTGCCATAAGTTGTTGATTTGAGGGTGTATTTCATGCTGCTTGCCCCAGGCAAGTTTTGAAAAGCTTGCCTTAATGCCAAAGTTGCTGGTTCCAGCTTTGCACATTGCTACCTGTACATTATCCCCATTTAAAGGAACAATTTACGTAGCTTACTAATGGCTTATTCATGTTGCTGCAGCACTGTAACAAAAAGTACTGAAATCATTGACTAAAAATATACCTCCCAATGGGCACGCTGTTTGACTTGTGGTCTTCATACTTTGGGTCAATATGTGCAGGAATCTTTCCAGGCCCTCTCACCTTGTTCATTTTTTAAAGCATCCTCTTGCACTTTCTCCTCTTTTATCACTATCTGCCAACCAACCCTTTTCCTGTATCAGGTTGGGCTAGTTCCACCTGGTAAAATTCCTGGTTGGGAAACACCTGGTTCATGCCCAGTCTTGATTGATTGACAGTAATCCACTGATTATCCAAATACTCCACCCCTTATTTCAGCTGCCTAATTGGAACAGAACAAAATTCTTTTATTTTTGGAGACTCTTAAAATGGAATAGAATCCAGATATCTGAGAATTCACCTCAGCCAACTGTGTCTTCATAGACTAATGCATATTTGCTACACATTGTACATGGCTTGAATTCTATAGGTAAATCCGAATGGTAACCAGATAAGGAGACACTGGATGTGGCAAGGGTGGAGGGATGTGTATCTATAAGAGGGACTCTGATAAGGACCAGACTTGGAGACTTTTCTGATCTAGGCCATCAGGTATCACTGGCTTAAGTATGGGTTTGAGCTGTCCACCTTTTTTGCAACCTAAGTTGTAGTGAAATTTGGAATTGAAGTTTGAGAAAGAAAATCTTCCCCATTTTGGGAGCTAAAAAACATATGTGTCAATTCACATGAGCAGAAAGGCAGCCATCCAAATAAATAGTGTACCTATTTTGCCACTCAGGACAAGTAACAACGTGTGCCAGATGAGCGGTGAAAAAATATTTATTTATTCTCCAAGTATAAATATAAATAAATATTGCTTTACAAGATGACACTAACTATAGTTTCTATCTATGTGCAAGATGTCTGAACCACACTATGCACATCTTGTGAAAATGGTCTTTGATTTGATGTTACTTATTTGTAATAAAGGAGGGCTTTGCTTATTTGATGATGGGAAGATGTGTGAGGGAAGAGTGGAGGTAGTTATAGGGATAAAAAAGAAAATAAATAAAACAATGCAATAAAGCACTAAAATATACAAAACAGAGTAGAAGGAATTTCAGAAGAGGACACAGACGAGCAGGGTACTATCACATTAAATTGAATAATATACACTATACACATTAAATCGAATAATATACAGTTAATCCTTTCCACATTGCAACTTTCCCCATTCCAGTTTCAGCAGGCATAAGAAATTAAATGGGAATTTGCGGAGAGAGTTTTGCAGAAGCTGCAGACTATATGCAAAGGCTAGCAGATGACACTAAAAAAGTTTAGAAATTCAGAAATGCACAAAATACACGTATAATATTGAATAAAAACATATTTTATCTTTTAATGCCTATAATAATTCAGACTTCTCTAGTATGAAGGGAGGGCCAAAAAATTTTATGTGGATTTTCCAGATCATGGGGGTGCTGTGCCCATAACTCTCACAATACACTTAAATGAAATTTTTGGTAGCTCCCCCCCTTCCCAAACATGCTGCCACAACCCCCTGGCAGTTGTGATAGACAACCTCCTCCTGCAAGGAGTTCTCTCATTGGTCTGTGGAAGTTTGTGGGAAGGACTAAACTTGCATGAGTATTGGCTAACAACCAGGTTAATATTTAAATGTCAGAAACTGTCTACCACTGTTTTTTAATGAATTTAAATGGCGTTAGGGGAGGGAAAGGGGCAGGAATTGACTGGTGGTAATGCTTCTCCCAGTTACCTGCAGATGCTTTTTTTATTTCTTGTCACATGGCTATACTCTATACTTTTTACATTCCAGTGTGTCTGCAACTCCCTACTGATATTCAGCTTCCTAAATGAAAGGGATGAAAGTGAGCAAGAAGTAAGGTAACATATCTTTTATAAATACATTATGAATCTCTCATGGGCTAAACATAGATCATAGAATTTAGAGATTTTGTCCATTTCTGTGGGAAGAGACTAGAGAAAAGGAGACCAATTAGAAAGCTCTTGCTTAAGTCCAAATGAGCTACAGAGTGCTGGCAGTTGGAATGGATAAATAAATATAGATGTGGAAAGTAGAATCAATAAGACTTAGTATAGTTTGAAGATATATACATAGGATGGAGGTGGTGAAGGAGAGGAGGAAATGAAAGATGATGTGAGGCTTCTAGGCTAGGTGTCTGGGAATTCCATAAACAGAAATAGGGAAATTAAGAGGAAGTGTAGGTTTGATATAGAAAATGAAGAGCTCAGTTTTGGGCATGTTGACTTTGAAATATTAAGGGAACAACTAAGTAGAGATGTCCAGAAGACAGGACTAGAGGAATAGAGACTTAGGAGAGAGGTCAGGGCTGGAGATATGGAGACTGAACAACACGCATATTATTGCTTTGGCCCAGTTTGAAATGAAGTGTGATGTCAATACAATTACCAATTAGATCAGGACAACCATGGGATGAGTCATATTGGGTTGGGCCATGCCACAGATGGAGCAGATGAGAACAGTATCAGTGACTAGTCATTCTGAGAGTTAACATTCCCCCTCCTCTAAGTTCCTGAATGAATAGTGAGTTATAAGCCAGCTGCCTTGGAACCTCTGACTATGGCTCTTTTGTGTGGAACATGGAAATCTAGACTCTGCAGATTAGGTCTGCATGGCAGGAGGTGAGTATCAGGGAAAAAGGGAAGGGTTGGAGTGTCTTGAAACATAACTTGAGTTCATTCCATTTTGATGAAATCTTTCCTCTCAATCTCCAAATGATTCAGTTTGCTGGGGCACAACAAAAGGAACTCAACACCTTTGTCAAAGCAACCAGAGAAAGGAAACCTGGAGGCAAAGTTAATCATTTTTTTCTTCCTGGCTCTGGAGTCCAGAGATATCCAGTGACAAGGGAACAAGCATGCTTGTCATCACCTGCTCAGTCTCAGAAAAGTGCTGCAAAGATTGGAACATTTTTCCATGCAAACAAGGGACATTAAAAAAAAAACCCTTTAGAAAGGAATGATGACAGTACGTAAACTCTGGGTAAAAAGATCCTGGACATTGAAAGCTTCCGCCAGGAGCCCACAATGAGCTATTCTTTGGGGATCAAGAGGAGAAGGTCTAATCTTATCCTGTTTCACTGACTTATCCAAATAGCAACTGCCTGCCATGCTATACTTTCCCCTGAAAAGCTCTTCTTTGGTGGAAGGAAATACAGACTGAAAGAATTAATTGCGAACATCATGGACTCTTCTTTGGAGTGCTCAGCAATTCCCTAGGGGAGGGAGAGACACTTTGGGCATTAAAAAAAAGACCAAATTGTAACACAGCCAAGTGTTTCCTATGTTACCTTTTTGACAGCATCACCTAGTTTCCATAGTCATATAAGAAGTGGAAAAGACTGAATGGTCATATAATTAGTAAGAGATTTTTTTAGTGGAGGCTTAAATTGTCAAGATGGTGTAGTATTGACGTCCTTGGAGAGTGAGGTTAAAGAGCCATCATTGAGATGTTGATGCTTAATTCCTACCTTGATGTGATTTAAAGAATTTTTTTTTCTATTTTTCATAGAGAAGGGTAGTCCTAAAACATTTCAGCTATTGCTCTTTGGACATGGTCAAGGGAAAATTAAAGGAAGCCATAGGCCAGAGTAGCTATAGACATTAGGAAGCCCAGAAAAGAGATCCCCAGCCTACAATTAGTTCTTCATGTTTCCCACAATTAGGCCAATAAAATCATACCAATATTTTTTTCTGAAACATGGCCTAATGTTATGTTTACTGGGTACTGGGGCACCATAGTGAACTCACAAGGGTGCCAGAATATTTTAAATTTTCAAGGGAAACACAGTAATAATCACATCTGTTGGACACCTTGTGAACCAATAGCTCAAGGTAATTCATAGTTTCAACATTAGATCTTTATTTCTTTCAATGTTGTTTGCAAATAGAGAAATTTTTTTTACTTGTGATTTTTAGCTATGCTAGTAATAAACTTTCTCATTTGTGACATTATAACGTTGACACACTGAGTGTTCAACAGTTGTGGTGTTAAAAAGCAAATATTGTGTAAAAATCACAGTGTCCATTCTGATCCCAAGTTTTGAGAAGTTGTGTGGTAACCAACAGGTGAATACATCCCATTAGTAATTAATTATGGTTATTTAAGAATGAAATAAAATATTTTTCTTTTAATTTATATATATTAATTTTTTTTCAAAAGGCCACTAAGCTGTTAGGACATAAATATTTGTTTGGATTTAAGTACTTAATGAATGGAATTACTCAGTTTGGTTTTTTGGGAGGAGACACTAACAGTGCTGTAAACTGAGAAAGTTTGATAACCTTTGGTCTCATGGCTAAAATTAAGTCTTGGCTGGTGTCACCCATTTTGCTACTAAATTGGTAGATACATTGTTCAAAGAAGGCAGTACTGTCTGTAGCACTGAAATGACAAATAAACACTTGATGAATGAGTGAATGAATGAATGAATGAATAAATGAATTAACCTCTCTCTGGACTTCCCTTGTCTCTAAGACAGGGAAATGTTGCCCTGCCTTCCCCACTCTCTTCACCCAACCTTCCATCCAGGAGCAGCCACGAGAGGGATATTTGAAGCGGCTGTAGGAAATGAAAATTGAATATGCCTAGATCTTTACACTTATCTTCCATTATAGAATTCAAGTTCTTTAAGGCCAGGGACTATTTTTCTTTTGTCTCTATATTCCCAGGACCTGGCACAGTGTCTTGCATCTAGTAAGCACTTAATAAATGCTTATATAATAAATTGAGGTTGCCAGTTCTCCATCAGGCATGAGATTTCCTCACCACCACCACCCCACCATCTCCTAAAGTCTTCAACAGAATTGCAGGTGGTTGTAAGAATATATTCCTATTTCCAAATCTCTCTGTAGCAAGACCAAAGGAAAAGATACAGATGCCAGCCAGCAGCCCACGCTTGCATGGAGGTGGTTAGCAACAGCTCATTGGATGCTTCCCTGCATGAAAAAAGCTGATAAAAGATGAAACCAGCTTTTCAAAACCATAAAGCCCTAAGACAAACAGACACAAACCCTGATGCTGAATAGACATGAGGCCACACAAGGGCATGGCAATAGAGCCACTCTCTAAAGCTGGGACCCTACCATGACATAACAAAAACTTGTAAAAAGCAGTTCTCGCATTTCCAAAGATCCTAAGGTTAAACCCCATTCAGAGGGATTTGACTTAACATCCATGGTCCAGTGACAAGTTAACTGTACAGACAAGAGTAATTTTACAGAGTAATTAGTGCTTTCTGCCCAACCCAGCCCATGCCCTCTTAGGTTGGGCTTAAGCATTGCTCATTTTAACCTAGCATGACAGTAAAGCAAAGAAACCACAATTTGAATTATGACAAATATTGAATTCTTTTAAAAGGCAAACAACAAATGATAGATTTTATTACCCTCTATCTCCCCACCCTTCCAACACATGCCCTTGAGGATTCATTTAGATGAACTTGGAAGAACCAGGAGGTCCTAAGGATGACGAGGGATTTGTTCTAGGGTTCCATGTTCAGAGGGCACTCATAGTGCCTGCAGCCCTTCATCAATGAAGAGACAAATATTGGTACCTAGTCAGCAAGAACAGTGATAGGGATTAATTTGTGATTTCATTTGGTGTAGAAAATTCCCAGATTGAGGGAATTCTTCTTCTGCCAATGCATACGGGCACCTTCTCTACAAATTGTAGTTTTAGAGTTGCCCAGGAAACTGAGAAGGGGGAAGCTAGGTAGCACAGTGGATAAAGCACTGAGTTTGGAGTCACAAACACCTGTGTTCAAATCCAGCCTCAGAAACTTCTTAGCTATGTGACCTTGGACAAGTCGCTTAACCTCTGTCTTTGGAGAAGGAAATGAGAAATCATTCCAATATCTTTGCCAAGAAAACCCCATGGACAAAGGTCCATGGAGTCACGAGTTGGCACAACTGAACTGACTGAACAACAAGGATACATAGAGGTTAAATGACTTGCCTAGCATTTGTCAGAGATGAGTCTTTAAACCAAGTCTTCCTGACCCCAAGAACTCCCCTTGATCCACTGTTCCATGCTTCTTTCTCTGGCAAGAATAATTGATTAAAATAGGAAGTTATCAGATGGTAGACTGGAGAGAACTCCCTCTTTCCTCTACCCTTCTCTCCACCCTACTAGCAGCTTTTCTACCTACCAATGGGTTTCTTTCTACACATACATAGGTCTATGTCTACTCCCAATCCATTCACCTTCAGGTATAATTCCATTCATTCTGCTTACCTGAAAGGTTTGAATTACTTCCCCTTGGAGCAAAAGTTCCTACTTCATTGAGGTCATCAAGAGTTCTCTCTTCTCAAATTGCATAATTCAGACATTTTCTGTAGAAACCCCACCCTATCTATTCCTTTTCTCAGATGAAGATGCAGCCTTTCTCTTTGCCAAGAGAGGTCCCTCTACCCACATCCTTTATGCTATTCCATCCTATCTTCTCCAAGAAATTGTCCCTCGATCAGCCCTAATCTCTAATCTTCAATTGCTATCTATTGGCTCTTTTTCATGGTGCCTGCAAATACACCTGTGTCTCTGTTATTTTTAGAATGAGCTCTCACTGGAACCTACCATCCTTGCTTAGCATCTCTCCTCTCCTCCATGGATAATATTCCTTGAGAAAGAAAATTGTATCCTAAGCTGCATAGGTTGGAAGCAGACAGAGACCCATGAGTAGGTAGGCAAACTGCAAGTAGGGTGGAGAGAAGGGTGGAGCAAGGGAGGACTTCTCTCCGGTCTACCATCTGATAACTTCCTATTTTATGCATTTCCATGTCCTCTTCCCTCTCTCTTTTCTAAACCTTCTGACCCTATCATTCAATTGGCATTGCTCCCTCCAAATTTACCAATGATCACTTAATTGCCAAATGTAATGGCCTTTTCTCAGTTCTGATCCTTCTAGACCTCTCTGCAGCATGACATTGTTGATCCATTTCTCCTTCTGGGTACTCTTTCCTCACTGGGTTTTCATGACATATTTCTCTTTTAGTTCTCCCCTTGTCTGACAATATGATTCTCAGGCTCTTTAAATGGATCTTCGTTCATGTTATCCTAACTGTAGGTATCCTTCAAGGTTTTATCCTAAGTCTTCTTCTCCCCTTCCTCTATACCATTCTTGATCTCATCAACTCCCATGGATTAAATTATCAACCTATGCAAGTGATTCCAAGATGTAGATATCCAGCCCTGTAGTAGGAAGGCCAAATTTATAACCTCAAATATAATCATGTATATGTCTGGTTTGAAATCGCAAGGTATGAGAGATTCTCTAAGTAGAAAACAACAAAAAATTTATTTAGGCCCCACCGCAGCAGATCCGTGAACCAGCCTCCCCATTCCGACATCTTGACAAAAAGACTCCAGGCCCAGAAAGCCCGCCTCACAAGAGTAACCAGAAGGCCACAGAAAAACAAGATAGTATTTAGCCAAATCATTTTTACTAGCCTCAAGTCCTTGCTC
>CM053626.1:216597513-216635131 GCA_028646595.1 Phalanger gymnotis | reverse complement strand
ATCCAGGACCTGGCTGTGGTGCACAAATGGAATTTTGTGTGGGCTTCCAAATGCTTCTAATGTGAATTTTAGTGCCTAGACAAAATAGTCTTTGCCCACACACAGTCCTCTTGATGAATTAATTTTTGATAAATGTTGCTGGGGCAGAGAGGATAACAAAGATCCCCATATTTTCTAATTGCCTTCCTATTCATAAATTCTTACTATTCAAGGTGCTTTCCTGGGACCGATTCATTTTGCCTATGACGTAGGTGTAATGGGAATTACTAACATCACTTTTTAGATGAGTAAAAAGAAGCTTAGAGAAATGGTCTGGTTTACCCAATAAGGATCTAGACCTAGGCAAGATGACTAGAGCTTGGTCCCAGAGTGCTGAGTTTAGAGAATCCTGAGTTAAAATTGTGCTGACCACATGTTAGCAGAGTAGAAACAACAGATCTTAGCAGTTCGTTGGCAAATATAAATAATTAAAATTGGAAGCTACCAAATGGTGGAGCGCGGTGAGCTCCTGCCCATAGCTCCTGGCAATGACCTTCCTCACAGCACCATTACCTGTGCCTTTGCCTTACTCACCAAAAGAAGGTCTGCTTTGTGCTGCTTGTCTAGCAATACAAAATTTTGCTTGAAGTGCAAAAATTTTGATTCATGTATCTCTCCCAAAGTCATGGTTTAGCCATATTGGCCCACTTGCTATTTTTCATACATGCCACTCTATCTTCTGAGTTGACTTTCTCTAATGACTGGAAGAGTTTCCCTCCTCACTTCCACCTCTTGGATCCCCTGGTCTCCTTCAAGGTTAAAACTAAGGGCAGCTAGGTGGTGTAGTAGATAGCGCACCAGCCCTGGAATCAGGAGGACCTGAGTTCAAATCTAGTCTTAGATACTTCAAAACTACCTTCTGGTCTTGCACTTAGTGGTGCTTTCCATCTAAGGTTACACCTATTTCTCTGTGTTCAGAGAGTTTTGCTTCTGTCCTTGTGTCTCTCACACTTAGAATGGTGCTTACCCACTATTCCCTAGTATGGTAAGTGCTTAATAAATCCTTGCTGATTGATTTCTTGGTTGGGTTGCCATGCTGCATGAGAAGTCATGCTCTCTGCCTTCCAGTGCTTCCTCCATTAGGCCTGACCAAGGTCTTGCATCATACATGGTAACAAAGCATTAAAAATTAAAAACAGATCCAAACTGACAAATTCGTTTTGCTCTTTTCTCTTCTTGCTGCCATTTGTTGAGAGACACAAACACAGCAGGCTGGAGGGACAAGATCAGGGCCAAACTCACAATAAAGGATTGGTGGTTCTATGCTTAGAGGGACATTCTGGCAGCATGCTTGAGATCTGCCAATTAGGGCCACGTCTGTGATTTAAGCAACAGAATGTTGAGGCAGGTGTTGAAAAGATGGCGGTGCCATTAGCATATTGCTCGGAGAAGACAGACTGATGAATGCCAAGGGAAAACTCATTGAATCCAAATTCCACTATTGTAACTGAGAGCTGATGAAAGGTGATACAACTATAGTCATACTTCTGGAGCCAACTGTTAAGTGATGAAAAGGAATTTGCTTAAATCCTAAAGGTTTTTTTTTAAATTTTATTTTAAACCTAAGTTCTCTTTCTAAAAGGAATGGAGGCAAAGAAAGATCACATAACATAGAAAAAAGGAATGCAGATGGCAGAAAGATTCCTTTGTTGAAAGTTGAGAACTCTCTGAGTCTCCATTTTTTCATCTGTTAAATGGGGACAAGAATATTTGCATTATAATCCTTATGAGGCTATTATGAAAAAAGTAATATAAACTGTTAACCTTTGCTCAATAATTTTATATCTTTTGAGGGAGGGTAGTAGAGAGGAATGAGTTCTGGCCTTTGAATCAGGAGACTCTTGGTCCGATATTAGTTATACCAATTACCATGCGTGACCATGGACAAAGCCTTTCTTAAGCCATTCTGCTCCGTCTTTCCTTGGTTCTCAAGGCTCTTCTAAGTTTCATCATTGCCCTTTGTGTAGACCTCTAGCTTCCCTGAGGACAGGGATGATATCCTTTTTTCATCTTTGACTTTGCTCCCACCCCCAATATTTAGCACAACAATTAACATATATTAAATACTTGAGGAGGGCAGCTAGATGATGCAGTGGATAGAGCACTGGGTTTGGAATCAGAAACACTATTTTCATGAGTTCAAATCCAACCTCAGACATTTACTAGCTTTAAGAGACTCTGGGTGAGTATAGCAGTAAGGCAAAATTCATGACCTTGGAGAGGACCATGGGCATGCCTAAATGGGTCGGAATCACAAAGTATAAGGAATTCTCTAAGTAGAAGGCAGAGGAAGTATAACATTTATTTAGACTCCAGAGGATCAGATTCAAGGACCAATGCCCCCAATTTGATATTGTGGCGATAAGATTCCAAAACCCACAAGCCCACCTCATTGTGGTAACAAGGAAAGGTAACAAGGAAACACAATATTATAGCAAGGAACCAAGCCACACTTGTAACTTCCCCTGCTAGGGCTTTCCTATAAAAGATCACTCATGAATCCTAACTCTCCATGCTCAGCACTCTCTCCTGCAGCAATGCTGACTTCTAGTCCCTTAATCTTCCCAACTCTCTTTTGTTCAGCACTCTGTGCTCTGCACTCTCTCTCGATGCTGGCTCTCTGTTTCTGAATCCTGCTGCTCTCCACTCTGCTGCTCCCAGTCCTGGGCTCTCTTTTTATACAGTCCTAGTCATTATCTGATTGACTAGAACTCAGCTCATATACCACAGGCTCTGGTCTTAGCAACTCCCCTTAGGGCCCTGAGGGCTTCATGCCCACATTGGCTTAGCACCTAGTAAGTAGATGCTTTAGGTCTACTTATAAACAAAGATATAATTGAGCTTTTCCACCTAGGCCCACCTGAGCCCTATTGCTTCAGTTTCCTCATATGTAAAATGAACTGGAGAAGGAAATGGAAAAAAAAAGCACTTCTGCCAAGAAAACCCCAGAATAGGATCATGAAGAGATGAACACAACTGAACAATAACAACAAAGGTCCTTCAAAACTGTTAGTTGTGTTGAATTAAGAGAGGTTGTGGGTCAGCAGGAGTCACGGTCACAATTTATAGGGGAAAATGGAGGCCAAAGTGAGTCCCACAATTCTCGCATGAAATATGAATGGGTGATAGCCTTGTCTAGAGAAAGTGAGAAAAAGAGGTCGTTCATTTATGGGTCGTTGTGGGATAGTGGAAAGATCCTTGAATCTAGCATCAGAGAACCTGGGTTTAAATCTGTCACTCAGTACTACTACCTATGTGACCTTGGGCAAGTCTCTTTATTTTTCAGAGTCCATATGGAGTAGTGGGTAGAATGTTGGACTTGGAGTCAGAAAGACCAGGATTCAAATCCTACCTCAGACTGTTATCAACTATATGAACCTAAGCAAGTGACTTTGTACCACAGTCTCATCTATAGAATGAAAGAGTTAGACTCCATGGTCCTGAAGTCCCTTCCAAATTTAGAACTATGATTTCGTTATCTAACATAGTACCTACAAGTCATAAAAATCTAATATTCCCTATTCCGTTAGGGTCCAGAACATACACACAAGGAAGAGCCTAGAATCTAAAGAACAAAGCTCTAGACTTGGAAGTCAGAGTCTTGTTTCCGAGAATCTGGGTTCTTTATGGGGAAAAATATCTCTGAATTATTTCTCATGTAGACCACAGCCTACTTTGTCTATTCATTAGGCCAAGGCCTTTCTCTATACTTTCCGGTGCAAGATGCTCACTTAGCAATCAGATGTTGCTATTCAGATTCTTTGTGAGTCCTGGAGATTGTCAGAGAACAACACTGATGAAAGTAATTAGTGCTCATGGTTGTTAAAATAGGATTTTTTTTGCGTTTCTGGTTATATTCCAAAGGACTATATTGATTATATGGTTATTGATGCCAATTAAAACAAAGAAAGAAAAAGTTAACAGCCCCTGGTGAAATATTTAACAGCAAGCATGTCTAAACTGGAAAACTTTGTTTTATTGAAAGCTCAATGCTTCTCTGGAGTGAGCAGGCACCCTATCACTCTCACAAGAGAGTGGAGAGAAAGGAATTGGGGCTAATATGTAGGGAGGCAGAGAGGTACAGTGAAAGAGAACAACGTTTATAGTAAGGAGAGCTGGGTTTGTATCCTGGTACTGCCAATTACTGGCTGTGTAATCCTGACAAATCCCTTCACTCCCCTGGGCCTCAGTTTCCTTAGCTGAAAAATGGGGATAATACTCATACTAAAAGAGAGTTGTTGTGGCCAAAAATATTTCACAAATCTTAAGTTGCTATATAAATGTATAATATTAAGATGAGCAAAAAAAAAAACTGGGTAGGAAGAGTTAACTGAGTATGAGTCGTCATTCTCTACAACTGATAACATGTAGAATATTGGCTTAAATTGTCATGGGAGATAAGGGAATGGATAGAAGACTAGCCTTGGAGTCAGGAAGACTTGGGGTTCAAGTGCTGCCTTTTATACAAGCTGATTGTATGACCATGGGCCGGTCACTTGACCTCGAAGTCCTAGGCAACTCGATAAGACTACTTAAATTACAAACCAGTTGCTGATTTATGGGGTGGAGGGAGTTTCCACTCAAGAAGTTCTTCATACTAATAAAATCACATGTCCTGACTTTAAAAAAAATGTCAGCATTCCTCAGACAAAAATGAGGCCATTTCATTCCTTTTCTTAAAAACAAATAAACAAAGCAGTTGCTTCCTATTGCCCGCAGAAAAAGAACAATCTTCTCAATTTGGTATTTAAAGCCCATCACAGTCTGGCTCCAGAGTATGTTTCCATACTTATGTAATATTATTCCCCTCCCCACAGTATATGTTCCAGCCAAATTGAACATCTAGCTATTTGATGAACTTGACATTCATCTCCCATCTCCAATCTTAATTATAGTGAACATTTAGTGAGAAGAATATAACCAGCTGCCATTTCCATACCTTTCTATGGGGTATCCTATATGTCACTTCCTCCTTACCTCTCCTTCATTGAATGCTGAGCTTCTTTCATGGTTCTACTGAGAAAATATTGACATGAAAACCTAAGAAGAGAGTATAAAGGGAGCGGGGATGGTTACATGCTGCTGAGACATCAAGAAAGATGAGGACTGAGAAAAGGTCACTGGGTTTGGTTATTGAGAGGTCATTGGTAATGTTGGAGATCACAGTTTAATTTGAATAACATAGTTGGATCTTTGCTTTGGGAAGATTGATTTGGGCACTATGTGAATTAGCAAGATGGGAGAAAGTAGAAACTAGGAGCAATTAGAAATTTCTTTTAATACTCAAGGTAAGAGTTAATGGAAAACTGAACTATGATGGCAGCTGTGTGGAGAAAAGGATGAGGATGTCAGAGATATCGTGGAGGCAGAACAGCCAAGACTTAGCCACTAATTGGACATGGGCATGGGGGGGAGGGGAAGAATAGAATTGAGAATGACTACATTTTTGAACCAGAGTGATTAGAAGGATTGTGGTTCTTTCAACAGAAATTGGGTGGTTTGGAGAAAAGATGAAATTTAGGAAAAAGTTATTGAATTCTATTTTGGACATGCTGAGTTGGCGATGGCTCTGGGTCATCTTAAATGGAGATTTCTAGCAAGTAGTTGATGATATTGGACTGGGGCTGGGAGTCACATGCATAATGTTGATATTTTAAGCCATAAGAGCTGATGGCATCATCCAGAGAGAAGATGGAAGGAGAACTAACGACGGACCATACAGAGTCATATATAATTTTGAAATTATTTACGTGGAAGATACCTTGTTGGAGGAATGCCTTTAAGGTGGAATTCTTTCCTACTGAATCAAATCTTTTTTTTAAATTCTATAAATAATAAGCACAGTGGGATAGTGTATCCTTTCCCTTGAATCATGTAACTATAAATATGTGGTCTATTGTAGAATAATCACTGAATTGTATTTAAAAACTCTTTAAAGGAAACAAAAGAGGATCTAATGTCTAAAGAAAAATCCACCAACTGTAATGAGAGTTCTGTCCTTGGTAAAAACAAAACAAGACCAGTAGATAATGGTAATAGAGAAAGTGGCAGAAAAAGTAAATAAAAGCATGGAATCAATGAGGAATCAAGTTCAATACAAAAATCCTATTACACATAGTACAACCAAATGCATAGATCACATGTAGTAATATGGCATATGAGCATATAACAATAAATTCCACAGAAGTAGTCATAACAGATTTTACATACTAATATAAATATTACTTTTGCAAAAAAAAAACCCAAACTCATACATTTTAATAGCAACAATATGTGGCAAAAATAAACATATAAAATGTATTACAGTGGCATACAAAGATACAAAGCACACATCACAGAAATGCTATCAAAAATTATATTTGGGATACTGGGATTGGGATATCCTGTTTTTGGGATATACCAGAAGGATGTCTGGTCATTGGTCTAATGATTCTGACTCTTCTACCTTGACCTCATCATCTGGACAGTTGACTATCCTTTAGTCCTTAATCTGAGGTTGTTGCTATCACAATCTCCTCTCGGGGCACCTCTGTGACTGGGATATACTTGGTTGAGTTCATACCAATAGATAATTGCCTCCTTATCCTACCTAATCCTAACTTTCTGAGTTATTACTGAGCTCTATCAGTCTCTCTGTGGTAGACAGTTAAGCTCTTTTCTTTTCTGAGCTCACTTAGCAGACTGATCACCATAACCCTCCAATGACTCATCAGAAAGTCCCCGATAAGTAATCAATAGTTCCAGTGCATGATCTTCACAGTGTCCTGACCATTCCCTGGGAATATCAGTAAATTCACAAGTTTCCCCACCTCTCTATGACACGGTAGGACTTTCCATCAATTCACTATTCTGTTTGTGCCATGCACACCGGGGATCCTTGTTGGACCTCTGTCACCTATATGAAGATCTTGACAAATGACTTCATTTTGTACAACTACTTGTTTCTACCAGAGATTTTTTGACCTGAGACCACAGTCTGATGTTAAGTCTCTTTCAGTCTCTCTTTTGACTGAAACACATCCTGGTTGCACATTCTTCCATTTTCTTTAACTCCAAAGCAGAAACCAAGGCAAATGTGGCTCTTTTCCAAACATGAGTAAGTATGAAATAAAACCTGTGACATCATTATTGGTAGCATTATATACACGTGCTACAAATGCCATATGCTAATTCCACTGATATTTCTGCTCAGATTTTAAGGGTCTAAGCCTATTTTACAGAATACCAGGAAATGTTTAAGCTGTGGGTCTCTCTGAGGATGGTAAAATGTGGTCTAGATTTCTTAATTGCTGCAAAGGCCAACATCAACTTTAGCAATCTGCTTACAGAGTCTCTACCTTGATCAGAATAAATTCTAGTTAAGAAGTCATATACTGAAAAATGTTTTTTTCCCATAACACCTCAACGGTAGTTTCTTGTCAGGTATACCTTGCATACCAAGTGAAATATGTGGTCAGTCACCACTAGGTTATGGCTCATGTTTTTACCGCCTCGTTCCTGAGACAGAAAGTCAATGCAGACAAGCTCCAACTCTTTGCCGATGCTCATATACTCTAAGCATGAAGAAAAAGCTGGTAAGACTTTTCTTTGGCTACATTGAGCACAGCCTGCAAACTCCTTATACATACTTCCACTCTGGGTAAGTTAAATTGGTTTCTCAATAATTCAAGGGTTCTTTCTTGACCCAAATGTCCCAAGTGATCACGTGATGCCTTTGTTACCACAGAACAAAATTTATGTGGAGCACCAATTGTTTCTTCTCCCACAGGATGAGTTAGAGCCCAGTATACCACTCTGTTGCAAAGCACCAACAAAACTAAGAATGTTCATGGAGTTTACCAAAAACATCCAAGTGGTTAAAATTAAAAATAGAAAATAAGATAAATCTATATCAGAAAAATAAATTAGATAAACTGCTATCGTAAAAAATAACCAGACCAAACTGGATTCTTGAGTAATTTTCTATCAAAGATTTGAAAAACAAATAATTCTAATGCTGTGTAGCAGTTTTCAAAAATAGAAAAGGATAATTCTCTTTCCAGTCCTTTCTTATCAGATAAAAATAACCCCGAAGCTGAAACTAGGGAGGGTAAGGCAGAGAAAAGGGAATTTATAGACCAATATGCAAAAGGTGAACAGTTTTGCCCAGGTTTGAGAAGGTAGATGGAACTTCAGGCGTGTCCACAGACAGACAGTACAGTCTATCTAGGCCTCAATGGGAAAGACTAGTCAGTTATCCGAGGCATATGTCGATCATGGACATAACAGTAGAAAATGAAATATTGGCAAATAGGATACAGGAAAGACCCAGGTATCATTCAGGAAAGCTACAGGCTTGGGCTAGATGTAAGGAGTTGGAATTCAGATATAGGTTACAAGTTACATGCCATTGGCAAAGACACCTCAGTAATTGAAAGGCACAGGCTATGGCATCATAGTGTACTGTGTGAAGAGTCAGGAACCAGAAAGTGGGCAGTCAATAGAGACAGGAGCCAGAGGCACATCCAAGGTACAATATGCCAATAATATCAATTCTGAATGGGCAAGACAGAAGCTGAGAGACTTAATATTCCTGGAAAATTATGAGAAAAAGGACATAATGTTCTTGGGACCCAACAAGGTCTGAAGGTTGGTAAGCCCGAGCAGTAAAATTCTGCCTTGAGACATAGAAGCAAAATCGTAGTCAAAGATCAAAATAGGCCAGAAATGGGAGATGTGGCTCTACCTCTCCAATCTTCCTGATTAGCTACTGTTGCTCCTTTATCCTTTCAAACTGGTGGCATTGGATTGAGTGTGTTCGGATGGCAGAAAGGAGTCCAGTTTGATTTGAGTGTCAGTGTGTGTAAGGAGTTACGGGGACAAGACAAGACTGGACAGGAAGGTTGTTGGCTGGATTGTGAAAAGTAAGACATGAGGTTCACAAGACGGTAATACCTTCTGGGGTCACTTCTCTAACTCCCACTTGCATTAGGCCAAGTACCTAGAGGGGGACTAACTACCACTCTCTTGAAATTCTAGGGGTAGTACTAGGTTTCTAATACTAGTACTAGTTTTCTCTACTTTGCCTCTGCTACTCTGTCTGGTTTCAGCTACAAGAAACAAGATTCCCCTGTACTGAGTACCCCCAGTTTCCCTCTCCTCTTTTCTACCCCCTTTTGTGTGCTGTCTCATCCCATTAGATTATAAGCTCCTTCAGGGCAGGCTTTTTCTTTTTATTCATTTTAACCCCAGTGCTTAGCACAGTGCCTGGCCTGGCATGCTTAATAAGTGTTTATTGGTTTGCAGGGGATAATATTGTTGATCATGAGCCTCCACCAATGGACTTCCTATTAAAATCAGCCAGATGCCTCACTTAGCTTTCAGCAAAAAGGTATTTGTCAACATGGTAAGAACAGTTGGTTTAGCACATTCTCCAATAAAATATGAGGCACAAATACATATGGGTTCATGGGGAAAATGGGCTCATACTTAAGAGTACAATGGTAGTGAGGCACACATGTAGGATAGATGTGTACCAAAGGGATATTTCACAACTCTTTATAGCATGAAAATCCTTTCTTGAATCTATAGCCAGAATTCTCTGCCATAAGAATTCATGCTCTTTGGAACTTCCTCTCTTAACAAATATAAGAGGTGCTGAAATATCCAAAGTGTTGAATAACCTTTTTGAATCTCATGGTTTATCCTGGTGCAGCTACATAGGTGTTTGTGTTGATGGTACAAAAGCAATAGCTTTACCAAGGTGCTGGTGCCTTAGCGACAATCAAGGCAATGGAACTAAATTGTAGCAGATACCATCGTATTCTTCACTGCCAGGGACTCATTGTAAAATGAAAATAAAATACTAGTTTCACTTAAAAATGTCCTTGGAGAAGCAATAAAAATTATTAATTTCATTTTTAAAAAAAGAAAAAGAAGCTTCCTCTCTTTGGTTGACTGTCATTTTACATCTATTTGTCTTCATTGTGTGACTCTGTCCCCAGCTAGATGGCCGTCTCCTAATTCTGCTGAGAAATAAACTCTCTTCTACCCTCAAGTATTATTCTTTCACAGGGGTTTGGCTCTAACTCTTGAACTGGAATTCTCAGCTTTTAAACTTGGAGACCTCCACTATTAGAATGGACCACCACTCTTTTGGCTTACTGCTGAAATTCCTCCATCCAATTAGTTGTTCTCTTCTAAACCCAATAAAAGAGGTCAATACCTCATGAAAAGATCACAGGGTTTAGACCATCTTTTTAAAAATCACATTTAAAACTTCATCATCTCATTACTGCTGATTTAATTAAGACAGGGTGATGTGAAAGCCCCTGCCTTACAAAGTCCGTAAATATGGCAGACAAGGGCAGGTTGCTATCTGGCTCAGGGTTGATTAAATTCAAATAGTGAAGCAAACAGTTTGTCTTTAGGAGTCTCTCAAATTGGCTCTTTCTGGCATCAGTGTCTTCCTTTCAGTTCCTATCACCTGGGCTTTGCCATCACTGACTTAGGTTCTCCATGCTTCTTTCAGGACACTCAGTATTTGTTTCCACTGGTAAAGCAACCCTTCACTCCTTCTGTTACCAGAGTCTCAAGGCCCACCTCTTTCCATCAAGGAGCAAAAGACCCTTGGGCAAGACCCGTTGAGGAAGCATGAACCAATAAACCAATGCTCCAAGTTCTATTTGGACCTGGGGCAAATTACTTCAGTACATTACCCCATTAGTCAAGCATCATACTCTGAGAATAGACTTCTGTTAAATGAGTCTCAGAATCCTAGTTATTTAACCTTTCTGCTTTAGATGCAGGCTTCATCACTGCAAGCCTCATCCCTATTCTAATCAACCCCACCCCTCCCTACTCCAATAGATGCAGTTTGCCCAGCTTTCTGGCCCACTCCCCTGTGGTCTCTGGAGTCAATCAGAGTCCTTTCTCTATTCTAAATAAGTACTTTACCTCCTTTTTGGCCAACATTCCTTCCACTCTCTCACTTTAATATAAATCTGATTTCTCTTAAGGATAACGCTTTCCTCTCTGTTAGAAGCCACTCCTCCCAGTTCTGCTGACTCAGAGGATGAGGAAAAGTAAGTATACTTCTTTTTATCTACTGCTACCTCCAGAGCATTCCTCTACTACCATCTCTCAATGGCCCTTCCTCTTAGGGGATCTATTCAATCCACGGCCCAACCCTAGAGAAGTAAGGCCTCTGTCTGACCCTTTGTGACTGTTTCCACTGTTTCCTCTCCACCAGCTCTTTCCCATCTGGAGCTCAGTCCCTGCAGTGTTGGCAGGCCAGGTGACCTGGACTTCCACACCAAAAGTGCAAGCTGTAGCTCGCTCTCTAGTGCCTGTTAGAATGTCTGGCCATGCCAGCTGGCTCTCAGCTGTAGGCACTTTGGACTTGGTTGCCCATTCTTGAGTTCCTGCCAAACCTTTGGATCATGTGCTAACGCTCTCCTCTGTTATTACAGTCTCTCATCCATCTGGACAAGCACAGCTACTAGACCCCTCAGGTTATTAGAGACAGGTTACTCTGGGACTCAATTGCAGAATCTCTCACAAGACTACCTTCTCCAAATCCACAATGATACGCACATATCTGAAATCATTCAGTTAATCTAGTAAGGGTATTTCCCCCTGCATCATGCTCAGCATTACAATACCCCGTGTCCTATGAGGATCCTCAAACATTTCTTCAAACACTATTTAAAACACTTGTCATTCTTCAGTAATAGGTTACGCTACTCCATTAGAGGTATGGCACAGTCCAAGCCAGATCTTACCAGTTTAGTTATAATTCGGGCAACAAAGACCTCTTAAAATGAAAATATGTTGGGGAGCTGCGTCTGTGTGCGTGGCCAATCTGCTAAGCTTCCTGGGAGTTCTGAGCATGCCTCAGTCCACTGGGGAGAGGTCAGTGATGAGTTTGTGATTCGGGGGCAGGAAAGGCTGCATCCTCCTTCATCCCTAACAACAGGCATCCAGAGCTTTTGAGAGGAAAGTGCTTCACAAACCTCAAAGTGCTATATCTATATCTATCTATCATGTATCTATATGACACATGTTATGTTGTTATCAATATTATTATTCTTTATTACTTGAGATCACTTCTCTCCCATTACTGTCCTTCACAGGAAATGATTGAAAGCCTTAGAAGAGGAGTGATAAGATAAAGTAATCGACACCCTCCTCTCCAATTAATAAAGAAAAAACAAAGTTCATGGCAGCAGTCTAAAGATATAACGTATTTATTGCTACTCTAGAAATTCCTGAATGCCTCAACAGCCAGGGAAACAAAATCACCATAAATTTGTTTTGTTCACATTTTGTCTGTACCTGCATGTGTACATGTCTCCTATGAAAGAATGTAAACTCCTAGAGGGCAGTGACCTTTTTGTTTTTGTCTTTGTGTCCCTGACACCTAGAACAGCACAGGACATATAAGAAATGCTTGCTGATTAGTTATTTGACATTACCAGATCTCTAATGTCTCTCTTACTATGTTAAGTGTTATCTGGTGAATGAGGAAAGGAGGAGTCTGGGAACCTGAATCAGAATTTTAGAGTTGGAATGGGCTTCAGCTGCCATCTGGTCCAACCTACCATTGAAAGGAATCCCTACTATAGCATACCAAACAAGTAGTCATTGAGACTCTGCTTGAAGATCTCCAATGGGGGGTGGGGAGGAGGGAAACCTACCACATCCTGAAACCAATTTTTCTATCTTTGAGCAACTCTAATGCTTAGGAAGCTTTCCTGGGCAGCATCAAGCCTACATATGTCTCTTTGCAACTTCTACCCATCATTCCCTGTCCTGCCCCAGGGTCCAAATGGAACCAATCTAATCTTGACCCTTCAAATGCTTGAAGATAATCATCCTGTCTCCCATACCTCTTTTTTTCAAAATTTAACACATCCATTTTTTCAATTCTATTCTTATGTGAACTAAAGGCCCTTCACTCTTCTGGTTGTCTCCCTCTGTACATCCTCCAACTTATCAACATCCTTCTGAGACTGAGAAGATGTTTTTTCCAGTGTGGGATGAAATATAAGAAAAGACTTATATGTAGGGTCTGAACAAAATAATGAAAAAGGATATAAGTTGGAATATTAGCTACTGGTGGGGAAGACATGTTAAGAATACCTAATTTGAGGCAATTTCCTAACAGGCCTTAGAACTGGTTTCTTTAAAGCTGATTTCTTTAGATTTGATACAGTGGACAATAAAAGGGATATAGAAACAGTGTCCATTCTAGAGATGAAGCACTGACGGGGACAAATCAGTGGGTAGAGAGATAGTATTGGGCAGTATAGTTAAGATCAATAGAAATGAAACAGTCTAGGGATTGGTAATAGGTATAGAGGAACAAAGTCCTTTGAGTGTAATTTGGTTCTCCAAGCTTCTATACTTTAATCCTTTTTTTCCTTTCTTAGAAAGAAAAGAGTTGGGGAGGGAAGATGTTAGGTACATCCAGAAAAACTAGCTGAAATTCCCATATTAGCAAGGGGTCACAAAGGTGGAGAGATAGGGAGTAGCTGGGTAAATTGGACGTTAAGTTCAAGGGGAGGCAGCATGCTTGAGAATAATTCTGTGAAGGAGAACTATAAATTAAATATTTTGGGAACACAGAGGGAAGGAGCTCAGCCTATCCCTAAGACACCCCCCACATTGTGTAGGTTTCATACAGAAGGAGCTTAATTTCCTCTTTAATGTTGCTGTTAATTTTGAAAAATGCCTACTCCAATAAGACACTAAAAATGTATAATAGGAGCACGTGGGTTGCTACACAATTGATAATTTTCAAAAGAAAAGGCTCGTATGTTATGTGTTATGATGTTCCAAACACTGGCTGTGGGATGCCGGCATGTCTGCTTATTATCATTGCTCCCACTTTGCATGAATATAAGGTAATGGCTCCCACCTCAATATCTTAAAGCACTTTAGAGCTCTTCATTCTGCCAGCACTTTTGTGAGGTTAGGTGCCAGTCCTGGTTAAAAAAGAATGCCAATAGGAATGGCTTAAAATGGGAAACAAAAATCCCTAGGGATAGACTTAGGGATTAAGGGTGAATAGAGAATGATCAGGGATGCTAAAGTTAGGAGTGTTTGTTATTTTTCCCCCTTCTTTCCCCCTTATCTGCCCAGCACAGAAGTAGAATTTAGATACAGTGGGACTTTGCCAAAGATATATTCATAAAGACCTATTTCAGGTTTGCTAACTTCACTTAATCAAGTCATTCAATTCATTCAACATTTACTCCTCCATTGTCTACTATATGCTGAACAGTTTGCTAGTGTCAGGGAAAAACCCCAGTTAGGAAGGGGTTCATAAATTAACAACTATTTATTAGGGACCTGTTTATCAGGGTCCTATATTAGTAACTAGGGATACAAACACTGAAATGGAAAAATCCCTGCCCTAAAAGGGTTTACATTCTATTTGAAGAGCTAATATGTACACGAGCAGAAACAAAATTAATTCATGGCAATTTGGGGTATCAACTTCATTTAGGAGGTAGAGTTTGAGCACAGTTTTGCAGGAAACTAGGCTTACTTAGAAGCTAGATTGAGAATTGAATTTATTCCAGGAACAGAGGACAGCTTGTGCAAAGACATAGAGATGAGAGACAGAATATCATGCATGAGAATCAGTAAGACATTTTGGCGGGACTCATGAAGAGGAATGGTGTAAATCAGCTCAGAAGCATAGGCTATATCAGTTTATGAAGGACTTTCTGTGTTAAATAGGGAAGTTTATCTTTTATTCTAGAGGCAATGAGGTTGTCATTGTAGTTGTTGTTAAGGGTCAAATAGTTTATTGTTCTTGTTGTTGAGTTGTTTCAGTCAAATCTGACTCTTTGTGACCCCATTTGGGATTTTCTTGGCAAAGATATGGAGTGGTTTGCCATTTCCTTCTCTATCTCATTTTTATAAATGAGGAAACCAAGGCAAACAGAATTAAGTGACTTGCACAGAGTCACACAGCTAGTAAGTGTCTAGATTTGAACTCAGCGAGATGAATCTTCCTGATTCCAAGCCCAGTGCTCTATTTGCTGTAACATCTAGCTTCCTGGCAATAGAGAATCACTAACACTTTAAAAGCAGGGGAACATGGTCATAGTTGTGTTTTAGGGATATCACTGTGTCAACTCTATAGATTAGAGAGAAAAGAAACTTCAAGCAGGAAAAAAACTCAGAAGGTTATTGGTCCTGAACAAAGGCAATGACCATGTAATTGGAGATGGGGGGAACAGTTGGGAAGAGATATTTCAGAGGAAGAATTAATAAGATGTGGCAATTGATGGCTCCATAGGAGCGAGGGAAAGGAATAAGAATGGTTGTGCTTTAAATCAAAACTGTTCCCTAATTTCTTTATCCTGAATTTTTACTTCTCTAAGCATCTCAGCTCTATTTGCTTCTTTCATGCTTCCACCTATCCCAAGTGGTCTATCGTGACCTTCAGATTCTCCTTTCTCTCCTAGCCTAGGTGGGAACAAATCCTTTTATCCTCATAGGATCACAAAGTCATAGGGTTTTAAAGGGATTTTACAGGTCATCTAGTCCAACTCTGCCTGATGCATGAATCTGATCTATGACATTCCATACAAAGAAGTGATTCAGTCATTTATAAAAGTACACTTCTGGCTTAGAGCCAAGTCAGAAGATAGGGTACAAGTCCCAGTTCGGATATTTATAAACTTTGGGATCTTGGGGGAAGACCCTTAACTCCTCTGAAACTCAGTTTCTTCAACTGTAAAATCAGGATAAGATTCTTACCTCATCAGATTGGAAAGAGCTTTGAGAGTCATAAAGCACCATATTGAAAAGATTAATCATTATAACACGAGTGGGATTTTTCAAGGGGAGCTTTACTAGGAAACAAAGGGAAAAGCAAAATTCAAAAACATGAAAATGATGAAAAGATATTGATAAACCAGAGTATCCAGAGGAGAACAACCTGAATCCTGGAAAACCTCCATCTCAATACCACATGAGGACTGGTTAAAGGAATAAGGAATGTTTAACAAATACCCTATACCTCACTGGGTCTTCATAGCCACCCTAAGGAGTAGACAGTTAATAAACAAGAAACTAAGGTTCAGAGAACTCAAATGACTTTTCCAAGATCACGAAACTAGGAGGTAGGAGAGCCAAGATATAACCTTGGGTTCTCTGGATCTCAACTCAGTGCCTTTCTGAGGATCCTACACTGGTTTGGGTTAACGTCCGTGCCTAGTCCCTTTAGTGATCACCTCGCTATCCTTGACCTGTGCTGTATTAGCATCTTCCAGCAGCCAACATCAGACTATTATCTCTTTCTATTTCAAAGTTTGAAATACCTCCCATTAAATTACTGCATCTTACTCTGAGGAGCATCTCGAGTTCTTGGCTCATTTGAAGAGGTTTGATGACTGATGTACCTTGAGCTCAGATACTGATCAGGAAATCAGCCCTGCTCACTCTCCTGGGCTCTCTCTAATGACTGATTTAGGTTACTTCTTATCAAGAGGAGTGGCTTTTCTTGCAGTCTATTTCTCTAGGTTTGCAATTATGAAATACTTTATAATACAGTAACAATAGCATGGTTTTCAAAGGGATACCAAAGAAATGTAAGTCATAATTTCTGCTCTCTTTGGGTTTATAATCTAGCTGGAGACAAAGAATTTAGGATTATAGGCTTATAGCTGTAGAGCTGAAAGAGACCTCAGAAGCCACTTGATCTAACCCCATGATTTTACATTTGAGGAAATTGAGGCCCAGGAAGGTTAAGTGACTTGCCCAAAGTCACAGAGATAGGAGAGATAGAATCATTAATTTAGAGCTAGAAGGCACTTGAAAGTCATTTTACAGAGAAGAAAACTGAGTCAGAGAGATTTAATGACTTGCCTGATGTCACACAGCTAGTTATCTAGCAGAGCCAGGTCCTCTGACTTCAAATTCAGTCCTCTCATAATATGTGAAATTCTGGATGAGGAAACGCATAGTGATTTTAAGGCTAAAAAGCCATCTAGTCTCATTTTATAGATGAGGAAACTGAGGCCCAGAAATTTTAAGTGACTTGCTCAAGGTCACACATGTAGTAAGAGGCAGAAGCTAGATTTGAAGTCAAATTCTTGGACTTTAACTTCCAGGTTCTTTCCATCTTGCCACATTGCTTCTTTTACCAGATTCTTTTATTCAGATTCTGTGTTCTACTTGAAAGTAGTCTAATCTACAGAAGAAATCACAGCTAATCCAATTAAAGGTCAAAGAAACCCTCCTTTCTCTCATCGCCATCAATACTTTACAAGAATAAAGTCTACATTCTCTGATATTCACAGGTCACCTCCTGGCCACATCTCTGTCGCTTTTATACTTAATTTAATAAACTGAGTTGAATAAATTTGGGGAAATTACTATGAAACTGATACATCCTTTGGCCAGAAACTCTAACCTCACTGTAGATTGCATCCAAATCTTTCTCCACCAGAACAAGTTTTCCTCTCCAGTTACCGGGTTATCCATTGTTTGGAGTAAGAAAACACCAGAAGCCACCACCCTCATCATTTCCTCTAATCTGACTATAATCATGTCAGAGAATGAGCCAAGGTTTATGCAGGGTCTGATGTCTCCTGTTCAAATCAGTAACACCACTCACTCTAGCCTAAAATGTCTGGATCTCGAACATGACCATGGAATGCCTACAAGGACTCTTCTCTGAGTGCCAAGTCTTGAATCCCTACATTCCTCTTCCAGATTAAATTTGCCCTACTTGTGCTCCTTCCAGCCCAAGCTGTGAGGACTTTCACATCACATATACTATGTTTTTTTGTGGTCCTTCCCTGCCCAACTTGGGCACCTGTTGAGAGACTTGTGGCTGCCTAGCTCCAGTATTTCTTGGCAGGACAGAGGAATCCTGGAAAAGCAGCACTTCCAAAGGACAGAACCCACCGCAGAAAACCAGGAAGTCTAATTTCCGAAGTCTGTCTCGAAGGAGCAGTCACTCCCCACCTATCATCCTGTGTCTTCAGTGGTCATTTCTGCCTTGTTCAGACCACACTGGCTTGGGATTAGGCCAAGGTAAACCCAAGGAGTCTACTGTAGACCACAGCTCCAGCTCCAGTTCCCTTTTGGTCTAGATGGTTCCTAGTAATTCTTAATCTTTCCCCCTCTGAATATTTTTTTTTCAGGGACAAGCTTAATTCTTTCAGATTTCTGCTTCTTGACTTAGCCGCAATAAGTTGCATTTAACTAAACTGTTTTTCCCTTCAAATTTCTTTATAAAAAGCATGCTGTTCTAGCAATGAACTTCGAACTATTCTATAGGATTTCTACCCTAGTTTGAAAGGACTGAGTTGTTGTTTGGACGGATTCAGACAAAAGTACATATAAGAGCTGAAGTTTTTAAAATATTTATACACTTTGACCTATAGACCCCTCTACTAGCTACATGCGCAAAGACTGTCAATTCCTTTTTTTTCAGCAGGGCAATTGGGGTTAAGTGACTTGCCCAAGGTTACACAGCTAGTACATGTGTCAAGTGTCTGAGGTCACATTTGAACTTAGGTCCTCCTGATTCCAGGGCTGGTGCTCTACTCACTGTGCCGCCTAGCTGCTGCTTCTCCATTCTTTTCTTAAAGGACCTTACATACACCAAAATATTGTGGTAGTACTTTTTGTAGTAGCAAAAAAAAAAAAAAGATGGAACAAAGTAGATGCAGATTGATTGGGAAGTGGCTAAAGAAATCATACATAATCCATGAATATAGTATAGTATTATTGCGCTGTAAGAAATGATGACTGAAAAACACAGACAAGCATGGGAAGGTATATGAAGTGATGCAAAGGAAAGTGAGTGTAATGAGAAAAGGAATATACACTGCCACTATAACAATGTAAATGGAAAGAACAACCCAACAATGAAACCTGAATGCTGTGAAATCATAATGCCTGTGCTAGTCCCCAGAGAAGAGTTATGAGAAGACAGTTTCCTATCTTTGCAAAGATGGTTCTTGGATGTCGAACATCGCACATAATGTCAGATTTGATCAATATGATGGTTTGATTTATTGAATTCTTTTTGAAAAATTCTTTCTTGTAAGAGATGGTATTATAAGAGGGCATTAAGAGAGGGATATCTTGGGGAATGAAGGAGGCTTAAGAACAAAAGATAGCAATTTTAAAATTCAAATTAATTCCCCCCCCCCTAAAAAAAGCTAATATCCTCCAATGACCGAGTCTGGTTGATTTTCTCTGTGTCCTTTGCCCCAACTCCCTTGGAAGATTCCTTGTGTGTTGAACTCTGGGCTACATTAGTGGCCTGAAATTAGCATCCTCTCTTCATGGCTTTTCTTCAATCAATTGTGGGTTGATCCTAGCTAAATATTCATACCTTACTTGAGCTCCTGGTTTGTTTAGTTTATATTTGCTGAATGACTAGGATTTTGACTTAATGACAGGATTTTGAGTTAGAATGTACTCCAAACTCTTCATTTTCCAAATGAGGAAACTGTGGCTCTGCAAGATTAAGTGACTTGCCCAAGGTCACACAAATAGCTGAGTCAGAATTTGAACTCTGGTCTTCTGACTCCAAATCTAATGCTCTTTCCATTCTACTGGCCTAAGTCCCATTAGTAGAGGTAGTTGATATATATATATATATATATATATATACACACATATATACACATATGTATATATACACACATATATGTGTGTCTACATATATACATATACATATATGTATACATATACATACATGTATGTATATATACATACATATATGTGTGTACATACACACAAAGATATGTATATATACATACACATATATATACATATATACACACACATATACATGTATATGTGTGTGTATATGTATATATACACACACACACACACATATATACACACACATATATATTTAATCACAGAATTTGAGAGTTGAAGGAGACCTTACCAGCCATCTAGTCTGACCCATACATGAAAGGAGTCCCCACTATAATATACCTGACAAGGAGTCATTCAGGCTTTTCTTGAAAATCTAAAAGGAGGAGAAAACCCGCTACCTCTCAAGGTGGTACATTCTACTTTCGGAGAGTTATTGTTAGGAAGTTTTTCCTGACGTCGAGCCTACATTTGCCTCTCTGTAACTTCCGCTAATTGCACCTGCTTCTGTTCTCAGGGGCCACACTCTTCTTTTATATGGCAACTGTCTTGTCTTCTTTGGGTTAAACATTCTCACTTCCTTTAATCAGTCTTCATATTGCATAAAACCAAATCCCTCTGCCATCATGCTTGCCCTTTTCTTCATACTCTCTAATTTATCAATGTCCTTAAACTGCAGCAACTAGAATAAATCAATTAAACAACAGCATTTATTAAGCACTTATTACATGCCAGACACCATTCTGGGTGCTAGGGAGACATAGAAAAAGTGAAAACGATTCCTGACCTCAACAAGCTTACATTCTGACAGGGTTGGTAAGGTGAATTTTAGTGTAAGGTGGCTTTTAGTGCGTGTAAGGTGTATTTTTGTTATTATTTCTTAGAGTTCAATTTCCCAGGATCCATGGCCATAATAATCTCTATTTCCCAGGCACATGGTTCAAAACATCTCCACCATGCTTGTGCAGCATTGTATGATAAATAATATAAACATGTATGCTGAAATTGTAAATATCCACTGCTACTATGCAGTGAGATACATGAATGAGGTGATGTAAACTTGTGAGGCTCTTGCTGGCAATACGCCTTCTTTGTCTGATGCCCTATATGGGTGGGCACTGGTCAGTGGGTTGGGGAACTTTTCTGTTTGTGCCTTGACCAGCTCCCCTCAAGGCTTAGGCGGGGACCCTATAGGGTTGAATGCATAAGCTGGAATGCTGTGTGCATTGACCGGTCCTCATCAAAGCTTGGGAGGGGGGAAATCTGTGTGTGCCTCAGCTGGCCCTCATTGAGGTTTGAGGGGATTTAGGGGGATGCACAAGTTGTGCCTGTCTCGATTGACCCCATTGAGACATAAGGGTAATTACCCCTGCTTCTCGCTGGCCTCTGTGAGAAGGGTGATTAGGGAATGCTGTAGGAGTTTGTGCTCATTATAAGCAACCTCTGTGCTAAAGGAGAAGACTAGACTAGAATAAAGTAAGATTATTAACCCCTTGGAAGCTGTCTTTCCTGTCTTACCAGATCAAGAGTGAATCTGTGCTAGCAGCCATCCTGTGTGCTAGCGTTATTTGTCTTACAGGGAGACATATTTATATGATACACACAAAGTAGATACAGGGTAACTTTACAGAGTAAGGCACTAGCAATTGGCAGCTAAGTGATGCAGTTGAAAGAGCATCAGGGCTGAAGTACGCATAGCTGAGTTCAGATCCAGCCTCAGACATTTCCTAGCTGCATGATCCTGGGCAAGTCACTTAACCCTGTTTGCCTCAGTTCCCCATCTGTAAAATGAGCTGGAAAAGGAAATGGCAAATCACTCTGGTATCTCTGCCAAGAATACCCCAATTGGGGTCACAGAGAGTCACACACAACTGAAGCAATTCAACAGCAAACAGAGCTCAACTTAGGCTGTCCATCTGCAATTCCTGATTTTTACTACATGACTGGCTCACCTCCTTTTCCAAATAAATATATGTTTGTATATATATATATATATATATATATATATATATATATATGTATATGTATATGTATATGTATATGTATATGTATACATACATATACATATATATACACACATACATACATACATATATATACGCATACATGTACATATACATATATCTATGTATCTATATGCATATATATGCACCTCTTCATTTTCTCCACAAGTATGGTACGATATACTTTATCAAAAGCATTGCTGAAAATCTAAGTGACCTATAGCCATCATATTCCCATCATCTTCAAGTCTAATCCTGTCAGAAAAGGAAATAAAGTTATTCTGCCATGACCCTGTTAGTGAAACCATGCTGGCTCTTTGTAAGTACCTGTTCCATTTCTAAATGTATGTCAGTCATCATTTTAATTAACTGTTCCAGAATTTTCTCAGGAATTGAAATTAAGCTCACCAGATTATAGTTTCCAGGCTCTTTTCTCTTCCTTTTTTTTTTTTTTTTGGAAAATCAAGACAACGTTTATCCATCTCCATTCTTGTGGCACCTCTCCTATTTTCCATTATTTTCCCAATATTACTGACAGTGGTTCAGCAATTAAAATATCAGTTCTTTGAGTATTCAAGGCTGCAATTTGCCTGGGTCGGGTGACTTGAATTCATCAAAGACAGCTGAGTTCTCTCTTACTAGATCCTTACTTATCTCATATATCAACTCTCTGCTGGACATTTTTTATTCTGTCATTTTCAGTGACAAAGTTATCCTCCTTGGCTTGAAAAAAACAAAAAACAACAGAATTAAGTAACTCAGACTTCTTTCTGTTGTCAGTCATTATTGTCCCATCTCTCCCCAAGCAAAGATCCTATCCCTTTGGTCTCCCCCTTTTTTCCCCAATATCTCTTTAAAAAAATACCCAACTCCAAACCCTTTTCTTCTCCTTATATTCCGTTGACAACTTCAATTCATTCTGAGCTTTAGCATACCTGATACTGTTTCACAGGACCATCACACATTCATCCCTAGACTTGCTTACATTTTCTATGTATTTCTTTTAAAAATCTGAGTTGGTTGGTGAATTCCCTATAGTTCCACATGGGTCACTTCAGACTCTTTTCCCTTCTCATTGGAATTGTTACTTTTATGTCTTCAGAATTTCATTCCTGAGCATCTTCCATCCCACAGGGGTTCAGGGGCTATCGGTAACATTTTAATCAAGTTAATAAGCATTATTTAGTTCCTACTATGTGCCAAGCACTGGAGATACAAAGAAAGACAAAAACAAAGCAAAAAAAAATCAGCCCCTATGCCGAAGCAATTGACAGCCTTATGGGGGAGATAACACATAAATAACTATGTAAAAACAAGATATATACAGGATAAATTGGAGATAATCTCAGAGCCAAGGCACTGAGATTAAAAGCGACTGGCAAACACTTCTTACAGAATGTAGGTCTTTAACCAAGGCTTGAAGGAAACCAGGGAAGCCAGGAGATAAAGACAAGGAGGGACAGAATTCCAAGGATGAGGCACAGACAGTGAAAATGCACAGATTTAAGAGATGGAATGTCTTAGTCAAGGAACAGCAAGGAGGCCAGTGTCACAGTACCACAGAGTATATGGGCAGTGAATGAGTTGTAAAAAGACTGGAAAGATAGGAAGCAGCACGATTGTAAAGGACTTTAAAACAGACAGGATTTTACATTTGATCCTGGAAATAATAGGAGACCACTGGAATTTATTGAGTAGAGGGTTAATTGAGTAGAGTGATATGGTTAATTCTGTACTTGAAGAAGATCCCCTCATTAAATGAGTGGAGGATGGACTACAGTGGGGAGAGACTTGAGGCAGAAAGACCAACTAGAAGGCCATTGCAATCATCCAAGTGGAAAGTAATAAAGGCCTACACTAGGGGAATGACTAGGGTAGGTTTACATTAGTGTCAGAGAAAAAAAGTAGGGAATATATGAAAGATATTAAGAAGGCAGAAACAATAGGACTTGGAAACTGATTGGATATGGGGTGGGGGTTACAGAGAGAAAAAGGTTTTGAGGATGATACTTAGGTCATGAGCCTGGAGGACCGCGAGGAAGGTGATGTCCTCAATAATAAAAGGGAAGTTAAGAAGGGGACAATTGAGGAGGGGGGAGATAGAGTTCAGTTTGGAACATTTTTCGTTTGAGATGCTTGCAAGACATCTAGTTCAAAATGTCCAACAGGCAGTTGATGATGTGAGACTGGAGTTCAAGAGACAGAGATTAGGACTAGGTAAATAGAACTGAGAATTATCTGTATAGAAATGATAATTGAATCACAGGAGCTGATGAGATCACCAAATGAAATAGGATAGAGGGTGAAGAGAAGAGTCCAGGAAAGAGACTGTGGGACACCCACAGTTAGTAGGCCTGACTTGGATGAAAATAAAATAAAAGATTCAGAAGTAGTCATATAGGTAGGAGGACAGCCACAAGAGAGCAGTGTTCTTGAAAACCTAGAGGGAAGAGAGTATCAAAGAGAAAAAGGATGATGACAATGTCAAAGGTTGCAGAGAGGTCAAGAAGGATAAAAATTAAGGAAAGGCTATTAGATTTGGAAAATAAGAGGTCATTGGTAACCGTGGAGAGAGAATTTTCAGTTGAATTATAAGGTCAGAAGCCAGATTGTAGAGAGTTACAAAGACAGTTAGAGGAAAGGAAATAGAAGTGCCAAGAGTAGATAGCTTCTCAAGAAGTTTAACCACACAAAGAATTGGAAATCAAGGGGATGCCCATCATTTGGGGAATGGACGAACAAGCTGTGGTATATGAATGTAATGAAATACTATTGTTCTATAAGAAATGATGAGCAGGTCAATTAAAAGAAGAAAAACCTGGAAAGACTTACATGAACTGATGCAGAGTGAAGTGAGCAGAACCAGGAGAACATTGTACACAGTAACAGCAACATTGTGCGATGATCAACTATGATAGACTTAGCTTTTCTCAGCAATACAATGATCCAAGAAAATTCCAAAAGACTCATGATGGAAAATGCTATCCACATCCAGAGAAAGAACTATGGAGTTTGAATCCAGATCGTAGAATACTATTTTCACTCTTTTTTATTTGTTTTTTTTTCTTTCTTGTAGTTTTTCCCCTTTGTTCTTTCACAACATGACTAATGTGGAAATATGTTTAACATGATTGTACATGTATAACCTATATCAGATTACTTGCTGTTTGGGGGAAGGGAGAGGGAAGAAGGGAGAGAAATTTGGAACTCAAAATCTCAGAAAAATGAATGTCGAAAATATCTTTACATGTAATTGGAAAAAAACAAAATAATATTAAGTGAAAAAAAAGTTTAGCCACAAAAGGGAGGAGAGACATAGGATAATAACTAGCAGAGCTAGACAGATCAAGTGCGCATTTTTGAGAGTGGAGGAGGCATGAGTGTGATTGTAGGCAGTAGGGAAGCAGCCAATAGAAAGGGGGAGATTGAAGATAAGTGAGAGTGGGAATAAGAGGCAGCCATCTGAGATGGGATGGAATGGAATCATACTTCTTTCCTCTAAAGCTTTTGAAATCAGTTTCCCCAGAATCATAGGGTCAGACTATGCCTGGATTTCCCCTTTTTCTCAATCCTCTTACTCTACCAGTGTTGACCTTCAGCAGCTCCTTATACAATTGAAATGGCTTCTGGCCCAAATACTATTCTTCAGCCTTTCTGTTGCTAGGATATCCTCCCAAGGAAGTAGGTGGTTTGTCCTCTTCCTTCTTCAAAAACTGTAATTTTAAGGAAATCGTCCTTTTGCAGAAAGTCCAGTGCCCAAATCCTCAATCTTGGGAACTCTGAGTGTCTTGGGAATTCTCAAACCTGGGATAAACTTAAGAAGGTGGTCAAGGATGGGAGGTCCAGGAATTTCTTTCTCTGTCTTGTCACATTCATTTCCTTCAAGCCACCATTTTCTGCTCCTGAGGAGGAAGGCAGAGTAGAGATCTATCCCCTTCTCTTCCTTAAGAAAAAAAAAACAACATTCTTAGCCGAGTCGTTTCATAGATCATTTTTATAGGGAAAGGAGAAACTATTTTAGTTAGTCCATCCATGCGAGTCTCAGTAACCAATCATCTTGGAGGCAGTCTCAGGTTTTGGGAACCAATCAATCATCACTGATCCTCTAATCAATACCTTTATGAAAGGGAGTAAGAATATACATCTTGCTCTGAAAATACAGAGCAGAAGTACCTTCTTAATTGGGAAGGATGAGAAGACAATAAAAATAGGGGAAAGAAGGCTAGACATTTTGATTTAACCTGAGAGGCAATAGGGAGCCATGATACTTATGTAGGGAGGTAGTAGGATGAAAACAGTAGTAGAAGAAGATAAATCGAGCAGTTGCACATAAGATGGGTTAAAAGGAGAAAAAGCTGAAGACGAGAAGTCCAACAAAGTGAAAGTTACAATAGTCTTGCTAATAGCCATCCACCCTGGCTATTTTCTTGCCATTCCCTCTGCTGTACTCTCAGGATAATCAAATCTCCAGAGACAAAGCCTTGGATGCTATAATCTAATCATCTCTGGAACTCTTGCCCTGGGACAGACGTGTTCTAACTGGTGAGTCAATGAGCATAAACTTGAGCTGTCTATTATTTCCAGTGTACTCCTCAGACTGCTAGACTGTGCTTCTGCCATCCATCTTTTTCCTCTTGCTATTTGCTTTGCTTCCCCATGGGTAGCATTCTCCTCCCTGACTCTATCTCGTGCTCTGGAAACTATAATTAAATCAATGTGATCATTGCCTTTGGAAAGGGCCCGTCCATTGATTTCCCTCTGGTTTTACCTACCGTCCATTGAGGTAGGGAAGTGGTGCAGTGGATAGAGTATTGGACCTAGATTCAGGAATCTGGCCTCAGACACTTACTAGCTATGGCACTTGACTTCCATTTGCCTTAGTTACTTCAACTGTAAAATTGGGATAATAGTGCATACGTTCCAGGGTTATTGTGATGATAAAATGAGATAATATTTATAAAGTGCTTAGCAGAGCTCTTACACATAGTAGGTGCTTAATAAATGCTTGTTCCTTTCTTCCTTCCTTCCTGTCTTCCTTCCTTCCTTCCTGTCTTCCTTCCTTCCTCCCTTTCTTCCTTCTTTCCTTCCTTCCTTCCTTGCTTTCTTCCTTCCTTCCTTCTTTCCCTTCCTTCTTTCCTTCTTTTCTTTTTTGCTTCCTTCCTTCCATTCTCTATGACTTTCAGGACCATAATGCTCTTCCCTGGTCTCCATTTCCGTTTATGTGTTGTTGTCTCTCACTATTAGAATGTAAACTACCCGAGGACAGTGACTATCTTGCTTTTGTATTTATATCCCCAACACTTATAGTATTTATCACATAGTTCATGCTAACTAGATGTTTTCCAATTCTATTCAATAATTCAGGTCTAAGCTCATGACTGAAATATCAGCCCAGACAAATACTTTCTTATGGTAGGAGTAGAAGGAGCACCATTCCAGCTTGTGGAGCTTCTGATTTCCAACTTCTTTTTCTCTACTCCTCCCAATAGTTCACATCCCTTGGAAGGCTAATAAAATCCCATTACCTCTGAATATGATATTAAATTTGAAGAAAAAGAAGCTGTGTTTATACTTCCTCTGATATGAGAAGGTAGGCATCATTGCCACCCTCCTACATCCATGGACATCTAGGTTTCTTTTCTTTTTCTGGGATGGAGATACTAATCAAAGTTAAGTGACTTACCCACGGTCATACAGCTAGTAAGTGTCTGAGTGCAGATTTGAACTCAGGTCCTTCTGACTCCAGGGCAGTGCTCTATCCGCTGCATCACCTAACCATACATTTCACACATTTACTCAGATATTTCTGCCCATATAGGTAGTGTGTTGGATGTAGAGGTTCACAAATTACAATGTTTGATATTAAAGTCAAAATTTCCCATTCTTCATTTCCCCAAATTTTCCATTCTTCGTCTTTGTCCAAGATGGAACTATAAGCATTTAATTTATAGGATGCCTGAGCCAGCTTAAAGAGAAAGATGCTAGCAGGGCTAGGCAGTGGGAAACCTGGAGAATCATAGCCTCAGTTCAAAATTACCTAGTGCTGCAATGGTTATGGAAGCTGTTCATATTTTCACCCTGCCTGCTGACTGAAGAGGGAGACCTTACGTTGGACTTCCTCCCCACCTCCCGTCTGGGTCTCTTCAGTCTCTTAGATAATTCCTAGAAATCAGCAGCAACAGCAGAGGCAGCCACAGAAGTCAGGGTGCCTGCTACATCTCCCTGCCCCCTCCCCCAAGTGGTTTAGGATCTGGATGGAAACAATGGGTGACCATCCATTGGTAAACCCCCAGCCTGGTGCTCTGTAGGTGTCTTGACTCAAGGGGAATGTTTAGAAGGAGACTGAAGTGGTTGGTTTGACTGAGTTTAGTTTGGATCTGAAAATGTCATACTCGGATCTCCTAATGTATATTCCAATGACTTTCGCTCCATTCCAAAATAGGATCACTTTGGGCCATGGCTTAGCATTATTTATTGCTATTAGCAGAGCAGCAACAATTTTCAGACAGCTTAATCCTCTTGCTGTCTGTTAGCTGGCCAGGGTCAGGACCCCTGACCACCACCAAGTGTCCAATGACGCACAATTCTAGTATCAACAGTTTCTCTCATTGAAGTGGCATCCTTCTTCAGCCAGCACAGAGATGGGAGGGCAGGAACCCTTTCATAGGCTCCAGGCACACAGAAAGATACATGTACACACAGACAGCCCATATCCCAGAGTCCTTGTGTTCTGCACCAGGACCTCTTCAGTTGATTAAAGATTGATGAATACCTTTTGTTTTCTACAGACAACAGAGAAGAAAGACACTGGTCTATTGTGATACCTGCAAGTTCTGGGATCCAAATGAACAGATCTTTATTAGAGAGGGGTACTGTTCTTTTGGTATCAACCGTCCTGGTCCATGGCAAAGAAGGTCCTGTTTGAGGATAGTTAAGAGGTACAACAGCTTTTGCTGAGCTACCCAAAGTTTATTTCAGCAAGAAGATGCCATACACAGAGGAACCAAGCCGAGTCCTGGACTAAAGGAAAGTCATTGGATTCAACTGAAATTTTAATTTTTCAAGCCTCGTGTAGTTATCTAAGGCATGAATAAAAGGTTTCTCACAGAAGCAGCAATGTGGTGGACATAAATGAGATAAATAGCAGTGAAGGTGTCCAGTAATTCATAAGACAGTCTCTGGTAATAACACTGGTGACCTCTGATGTCTATATCCAAATGCAGAACATATGAATAATAAACAAACAAATGAAAGCTAGAGTTCAAACAGGAAGTTTCCTAGGTATTGGGATTCAGTGGGATGTAACCAGGGGAGTGCTGCTAAATGTTTAACAATTGGCCTTTCGTGGAAAAAAAATTCATACTACACTCTTTCAAGTTTAATCTGCTTCATTAACAATTTTTCCATCACTTTCTTAGGTCTAGATAATCACCAAAACAATAAATCAAGCCCTAATTTGTAGCCTTTCTTGATTTCCAGTCACACTGAGAATTTAATAATTGGCTCTCACCAGCCAGTTCAAGCTGGCCCCAGCATACTCTAGGATGCAGCCCATGATTGAAATATGGCGTTAAATCATAACATCACAGATTTAAAGCTGAAAGGAGCTTTTGAGATCATCTGGTCCAACTCCCCATTTTACAGATGAGGAAACTGAGGCTCAGCGATATTAAATTGCTTGCCTAGAGTCACGCAGGTATCATGTGACAAAGCAGGAATTTGAACTCAGGCCCTGTGGCTCCAAGTTCAGAGCTCTAAAAGGATATTCCTTATTCAAAAGGAACAAATTGAATAAAAATGGAACAGCTCTATGAACTATGCACATACATGGTATGTAAAGGCTAGGTGGAGGATAATATCAGAGAGAAAGCACTGAGCTCCAGAGAAGGCTTACCACCTCTTTGTCTCTCTTTGTTCAGCCATTTCAGTTGAGTCTGACTCTTCATGACCCTATTTGGGGTTTTCTTGGCAAAGATACTGGAGTGCTTTGCCATTTTCTTCTCCAGCTCATTTTATAGATGAGGAAACTAAGGCAAACGGGATCAAGTGACTTGCCGAAGGTCACATAGCTAGTAAGTGTCTGAGGCTGGATTTGAACTAAGGTCTTCCTGACTTCAGGCCTGGCCACCCAGTGGTTGCCCTGTCTCTTTTATTATTAGCTCTTTTCTGTAATTTCACCTTCTGAGCTGGGAGAAGTACACTATTCCTGAGTCTCTTGATCAACTTCTCCCCTCCCCCACACCCAAATACAATTTTATATATACAATGCTATTCTGCTGCCTCTTTTATCTAATCTTTTCCTTTTAAATAAGGCATTTCTTTCCATAACCATATTTAGTCAAAAATCACATACTCCATCAAGTTTCGGCAATACCTATGAGATTAAATTACTTCTTTGCTTTCAGATCTCTAGTTCACCCCTACTTTTCTTAGGTCATTTGTTTTATTGGATTTTATTATCTGAGAAGTTCTTGTCCTCTGCACTGACACGCTTATAACTGTGTGGCCTCTGACTTGGCAGGACTATGGTCAGCCTTCTCTCTTATCCTGCATTTTCAACTTAAAATCTTCAATCAGAACTGAAAGTCTCTGAGTAAATACATATGTAGCACATTTCCTGGTATATTCCCCCAATGTGGCACATTACAGTGGTAGGTTGGGCGCTTCCTCAGATTCTAGGGTACCCTATGGGTGACTACTTTTTTTTGGAGGGGGTAGGCAGGGCAATTGGGGTTAAGTGACTTGCCCAAGGTCACAACAGCTAGTAAGCCTGTCAAGTGTCTGAGGCCAGATTTGACATCAGATCCTCCTGAATCCAGGGCTGGTGCTCTACTAGCTGTGCCACCTAGCTGGGTGGCTACCTCTAACTCTATTAACCCATGAACCTTCCCACAAAAATCAGGCAATTAAGTTTTTAACACAGAAATTTACCAATATGTCAAAATGAGAAATATCTAACTATAGCTACAGACACAGATATATACAGCTGCAGAAATAGATAATATAGATAAATTATTATCTAATGGGACTTCCCATCTTTCTTGGGAGCTTTCCCAAACATTTCCTAATTTATAGTACTATGATTGCTCTACAATTAGCAGAGGTCTGCCAAAGCCCTAACGCCAACAGAAGACATGATTCAGCCATAATCCGTGAGGATTTCTCTAGGCTTTTATCTCTTCTCTCTACTGAACCGCCTCTATTTCACCATTCCCGAAAGTGGTGATAATTAAATGAGAGGGAGCCGAAAGTAATGAATAGAAAGCAGATTTCAGAGTCAAGAAAACCTGGCTCCAAGAGCTGCCTCTGACACATACCAGTTGTGTAACTAGAGCCCATTAAATTAAAGGAGGTAATGTAAGCAAAGTGCCTTGCAAACCTTCAAATGATATGTAAATGTCAGTTATTATTATCATGACTACTGAATTCTCAGTGTCCCTGGGCATCTCTCTAAGCCTCCAGGTCACAAATCAGTTTCTAATCTGTATAAAAGGAGAGAGTTCCCCAACACTAATCATATCACAGGTCTAGACTAAAAAAAAAAAGGTGTGTGAGTGGGGGGTTAATATTACATGTATTACCTACTTCACATGGTTGTTATAGGGATAGTGCTCCATAAATCATAAAGTATTGTATAAGTGATTATTATTCTGTTGGTACAGCGATGGGGAACCTTCAGCCTCAAAGCCACATGTAGCCCTCTAGGTCTTCAAGTGTGGCATCCCCTTAATCCCCTTAATAATATCCCCTTAATAAAATTATCCCCTTATAAATATAATATAAATATAAATCCCTTTAATATCCCTTAATAAAAGAATTTGTTCTGTAAAACTTGGACTCAGTCAGAAGGCCGCATCCAAGGATCTAGAGGCCACATGTGGCCTCAAGGGTGCAAGTTCCCCTCTGCTGGTAGTACTAAGCAGATAGCCCCTTTGGTACTATAGGTCAAATCCATTTGGATTTCCCTCAGCTTAAAGGCATCATCTCTGACAACCAAGCCACCAGGATTTCCATGGGTGACTCAAAGGGAGTATCTTTACTTCTCCTTATCTTCAACTCATCTTTATGGCCATATCCACACTAAAAACTTGCAACCGCCATGCACGATAAGCAAAGCCCTCCCAGAACTCACATAAGGACAGATTTTGTTCCTGAGAGAGTGGAGGTGTCAGTGTCCTGATCAACCACTTACTATATAGTCAAATTGTGGTGGCCCAATGAGCCACCCTCCAAGGGGACTGACTGCCCTTTCACTAACTCTGATTATTCTTCTATATAGAAGGCAAGTTAACCAATCATACCATTCATTTTCTGTGTGACTTGGGACAAACCAATTAACCTCTCTAGGCCTCAGTTTCTTTACCCATAAAATGAGGGGATTGGGTTAGATGATCTCTAAAGTTCTTTCTAGCTCTAAATCCATGATCTCATAATCCTGTGATACATGCTTGTGAATTAGAAAGGCAAGGAGTTAATAGGAACCCATCTCTTTAAACATCTTGGCAAAGAAGGAGCATGTAAATACAAACGAATATAAATCTAAACCTTCAACAAAACAACCAAGCCTATGCAAATGTAAAGTACAGCAAAAAAATTTGGGTGGTCCAGGAAGAGCAGGCATTCTAGAATTGCTCTTAGGTTCAGTTGAAGTAGACAGCGTGATGGAGGGGAAAGGACATTGGACTGGGAAGTGCCAGGTCTGTAATAAATTAGCTGCACGATCATGGACGAGTCACTTTAACTCTTGGGTTCCAGTTTCCTCCTCGAGGTAACTAAGTGGCACACTCCAGGCTGGGCCTGGAGCAGGATAGACTTGAGTTCGAATTTAATAGCTAAGTGATCCTGGACAATTCATTCAGCCTCTGTCTGCCTTAGTTTTTAACTGCAGAATGGTGTCAATAATATTGGTGATCGATAACAATATTGATGAGGAATGCACGACCCTCACCCCTTTTCCCATTCCTCATCTCATCAGTATCACCTATCTTCCAAGGTTGTTCTGAGGATCAAATGAGATAATATCTATAAAACGCTTAACACAATGCCTGGCACATGGCAGGGGCTTCATAAATGCTTGCTCCCTTCTCTCCATTCCCACCCCTTCCCTAGGTTCATTTGTAAAATAAGAGCATTAGCCTAGATAATTTCTCAGTACCTCTCAGCTCCACCATTCTACGGAAATATGTGACATTTCCTTAGGAGACATAAATATTGCTATATTTTACTCTGAGACATCTTTGCATATTGGCCTTACTGAGGATTAGATTAAAGGGTCCTGCTGCTCCCTAGCCCTAATATTTTGTCATTGAGCCCAGTGGCTGTTGTTAGAGGCCCAACATGTTTGGTTGGATGCTTTTCTCCTTGTTGGTCTTCAGCCACGGCAGTGACTGATTAATGGTGTCCTTTCTATGGATTGCACGGTGAGGCAGGAGATGGGATTTCAAGACCCTCCTGAACTACCCTCGATTTGCCTCCCTACAACCTCATACATATGTTACACGTGATGCATGAGCTCAGGGCTGAACCTGTGCAGTCTTTGTTCGTGCTCACATTAGTTTCTTCCAAAATTGAGCAACCTAAAACCACTCAAAAGAAGGGAGAGCTCACATGACAAGGGGAATATAGTTTAGCCTTTATTAACTCAGATCCCACTAGTTCAGAGCTCCTAATTCTGTGGACTGTGGGCAGATTGAAGTTTACTGTTGTTATTCAATTGAATTCAGTTCAGCAAACCTTTCTAAGTTCTTAGTTTGCACAACATATTAAAAAAAGAAAGGACTTATTAAGACAATTAATAGTGATGGCAAGGGTACAGAGGGCTGGCTAAGCCTATTTTGGACAGGAACTTTTAAAGCATGTGCATTGTTAGCTACCTGGATATAATGGATGTGTTAATTACAAGTGGTTCTTATCTACTAGGCAATACTTTGTAATGGTAATTTGGGATACTTTTTGTCTTAGAAAGTAATCAAAATGCATTTCTTTTACCTGTTCACCCCACACCTAGCCCCAGGAACTGGGAAATAGTGGTAGAGAGTATTGGCGGAAGGATTGGGGGTGGGATGAAAAGACTGTGTGAAAGCTACCCAGGAAAGGATTTTCCGAGATCCCTGGAGGTGTGTGGCTCAGCCGGAGGTCATCCCTGCCCCATCTTGCAGTTTGGTCTAAATTCATGACTTTTTATTTTATTTTCCATTTCTCAAATAGCTTTCACCTCAGGATCTTAAGAAACAAAGTGAAGCCCACTGAGGCAGTCTGATCCAAGCAAAGACATCTTCTGGGTCTCTAGTTTTCTTCTCAATCAAAGGGTGCTAATTGTATTAACCTGTATTAACCCTGACAAGATTGATTGGCAGCTGCAATGTTCCTGGAACAGAGGAAGTCAACATAAAAGCATTCTGCATGCATACCTTTGTCTCTTACCCTGGTGGTCCTCCAAATACTCCCACTGGCTAACCTCCATTGCAATGTGTGTCTCTTTTTTCTCCCACACAGGGAGAGCCTGGGGTAGGTTCTTTTTTTTTTTTCTTTTTAAGTGCTCACAGAAAAAGCAAAGCCCACAGGCAGGTCCCCTATCACCAAGAAAAAGAAAACTACCAAAACCAGGTCAGTCCCAGGAAATCATCCTAAATCTTTTTTCTTTCTTTCTCCCCCTAAATCCAACGACATGACATCATTCTTCAGTAAACTCATTTCATTTTTGTTTCTGTGTGGCTTTTGTTTTTGTTTTTCTTTATTCCCAGAGTGCTCTCCGTCAAGCAGGTATGTGTTTGGTGTTATTGCAAATGATTCTTGGATTTATTTATGCCACGGGCATAAATAACCCTTTCTGAAGGCACGTCATGGTTCTGGAATTTTAAAAGGGAAAAAATGAGAGACAGGGAGCCCATCTGGAGGAAGCACTGGCAGGCAGACACATGCCTATCTGGACAGACAGATGGGCAGGTAAGGCTCCTTTGGATGGAACTGAGCAAAATGTAAAGGCCAGACCCTTTCTCCCCCTCGAGTGCCCCTTACATACCAAGAAGCTGATTTGGTCTTAAACCAATCAACTGGGAGTTTGGCTTTGATCTGTAGTCCACAGAAGAGCCAGGAGATTGGTTTTAAACCTGGGTTAGCCCAGATCATCCCTAGTCCTCTGAGAGTAAGCAGGAAACCAACATGATCCTGAGGATTGGAAGGAAGGGGTGTCAAACTAAAAACTGTAATCCCCTCTATAAGTTTCTGAGGAGTTTTTACAGCTGTCTCCAATGTAGGCATCAACCTTAGAACTCCCCCACTCTCCCCAGTATTCTTCATACTAGAGATGACCCTAAAAAAGGGTAACATTTAGTTCAATAAACTCATTACTGAGTTCTACTCCAAGCTAGGTATTCTGTGTATAGCATGGAGTAAGATAGGATTTCTACTCTTGACAAGATCACAACTCACCTTATGGAGAAGTGTAGGGAAGATAAGACAAGGACTCAACAAAAAATACAAATTAGAACATGAAATCTTCATTAAATAGATATAAGCTATAGGTCTTCTGGGGAAATCAGGGAAGACTACATAGAAGTAAGCCTTGATGAAGAGGGAGGTGGAAATGTGGGAAAATGCAAAGGAATCCAGTTGGGCCCAAACTTGGCATTTGGGATCTGACCTACAGAGGTCACAGCTAGGTCTGGGGGGTCACCTAGGACTCATTGGGCAAGGAACATAAATTGCAGCTGGGTTCCAGGACCCTGATGTCTCAATACTGTGTCATTGTCCCAACTGATGCTACTCCTTAGAATGTGACACTGCCATTTCTAGGGGCCAGGGAAGGCTATGCCAATGCATGGGGACCAACGCCTGCTCTGGCCTCCAGCCTGTGTTCAGCTCTCTCTGGGATCTCTCTGAAAAGAGAAAAAAGGCCAACTTTCAATGAAAACTCTTTTTTTACAGGCTTAGCACAAAGGGTAGCTACAACCCACAACAGCCCAAGTCAAGCAATCCATCTCTAATCGACAAAACCTTCATTGGAAGACGCTATCAAATTTTCAGTGGTTTAACTCTCTGTAAGCTGGTCAAGTTGATCAGTCCCCTACATAATTATTCATCTATGTACATGCTGTGTCCCCTCTATAAAATGTAAGCCCCTGGATGGAGATATAAGAAGGAACTGTGATTAGGTCAGTGTAGTAAACACCTGGTATGGGAACTCCTTCCACCAAAGCAGATCACCCATCATCTATGACTTGGTAAATAATTCCACTTAGTTTTGATGTCACTTTTTCTACTGGGCTCTTTGTAGAGTCTTGAATCTATCTTTCCTTATACGTCCAGTCTTTCCTGGGCTCCTGATGCAGACATTGTTGTCAATTGTTAAATCCCAGGGATGTGGCTGAGACACCAGCAAAAGAGTCCAAATCCTCTGGCCCTCTGAAGTTCATGAGGTCCTTCTCTGACCAAAGGTGGAGTGGGAGGAGACTAAGACAGAGGCTCCGGCTTTGTCCTCTGAAGCAGATGCTTCTTCAAAATAGCTCTGTCTCTTCTCTACCACCAGACACTCACTCAAATCTCTGAGTTCTGTAATGGTCTGCTATTTTATAGACAACCAATGGGGCATGACCAAGTTTCCTCAATTAGTCTGACCACACTTCCTGTGTAATCTACTTCATTTAATGCTTTTCAAAGACATCTGAATTGATCAAAGACCTTTTTCCAAACTTAGTCTAAAGCCTATGATTGATTCAATAGAGATGTATTCCCACGTGACGAACGTAGGAAGATGCGTTTTGTTCCATGTAGTCTGGAGATTATGACATAGTGATATATTTTAAAATATTCTGTAAGTTTTTATAATTAAATGAAATAATATTTACAAAGCACTTAGCACAGTGCCTGCCTCATGGTGGACACTTAATAGATGCTTATTCCCTTTCTCTGCCTCTTTCATTAATCAAAATTATACCTGGAAAATTCTGGGTGACAGTTCAGTCTGTGAAGATGGTGTGGTCCAGTACCATTTATTGGTTAAATTCTCTAGATATTCTGAGCTCTGTAGCTGCAATATGGGGATTTGTCCTGTTAGCTTCTGATTCTAACCATCAGATCATATATTTCAAGGTATTCAGAAAGTGCCAAGTCTTCTGGTGAAATATGGCACAGAATTTGACACTTCCTTGAATAAGCTATATGGATCACTGAGTCTTTCTATTATTTCTGCTGGAGAAAACCAAGTCTTGCATTTCCATCACAAAAACTCATCCTCTCCCATAAACCAATCTATGTGATTCAGACATGTTTTTTTGTTGCTGCTGCTGCTATTAGACGAACGGGGATTCTTTCTGTCTCAGCTCTCACTGCTTTGCTCTGCTTTCCTCCTACTCACCTTCTGCTAGTAGAAAGTGAGGAAAAAAGGGAGAATTTCTCTCTTCCCAGGAAGGTGCTGGAGCCAGTTAAAATAGAATCCAATTGTTAAATTTTCAGTGTATTTACACCTCAGAAATTGGCAAGTATTACAAATCAGGATTTGATTTATTTTTTGTTGGTTGCCCAGATTTAAGATAGTGATAAAGTTGCTAGTTGTTAATAATTTAGATTAAATTTAAAAATGTGTCCTGAGGGGCAGCGAGGTGTCACAGTGGATAGAGTGCAGGAGTCAGGAGCCAGGAGCCAGGAGTTAAAATCTGGCCTCAGACACTTATTAGCTGTGTGACCCTAGACAAGTCACTTAACTCCAATTGTCTCAAAAAAAAAAGTCCTGCATTTATTTTTCCCCCTATGGAGCCAGTTGTTAAGCATTTACCAGCATACCCTTCCCACTTCCTCTTCTACCAGGCTCCAAAGGAGATTTTTCACATAATAAATGGACACTTTCTCTTTTTTTAATTTATTTCCTTTTTTAAAAAATTCTTTTTCATATTTAGTTTACAACACTCAGTTCCACAAGTTTTTGAGTTCCAAATTTTCTCTCCCTCCCTTTCCTC
>CM053626.1:216538629-216597013 GCA_028646595.1 Phalanger gymnotis | reverse complement strand
GATACCCCTTCTGTGTCCCCAAGACTAGTCATTGGACGGTTCATTTGGTCGGCCTTGTCTCAGAAACGTAAACTTGTAAGGAAAAACTTCCTAACCATTAAAGTTAATACTGGAATGGCCTTTTTAGGGAGGTGGTAGATTTCCCCCAGGGTGGCGGCTTTAAGTAAAGGAACAAGGTATAGATGGTGTCCTTTTTCAGTCATGGCCCAGATTAGAAGGCCTCTGAGGTCCCTCCCAATTCTGAGATTCTGTGAGAGAAATTGTCAGTGGGGGCGGAGAGTCTGGCCTGTGTCTAGCCTAGCCCTTAGCTGAACTTCTCTTTTGGAATCTTGCAAGCTTCTACTCTAGGGAGCAATAAATGGTGCATTGCACAAATCCTGTGTTTTGATCTGAGTGTAGCCTCCAACTGAGAAGATGCTGATCAAGTGAAGTTGAGTCTTGGGGAGGGAGACAGGGCCTGGAGGAACCTGCAGAGCTGGCCTTAAGGGCTGCCAGAGCACAGGAAAAGACAGCAGGAGCCCAAAGCTAACAGAATGGAGCCCTGCACACAGCAAGGCATATTAAAGAGTGAGGTGCTTCTCCCCCTTCCCCTTTGAAGACAAGCCCAAAGTTCCCCATGCTTGGAGGTATTCAGGAAGCTGCATGCCATTCATCTGGCTGTGGTGGAGGGGATTCATGTAGAAAGTGCTGGGTAGTTGGTTCTGTTGACCTCTTGACGTCCTTTCCAACTCAGATTACAGTCTAAGAATTCTGCGATGCTGTTCAATTCTAAAGTTCTCTTCCCAAGGACAAACATACAGCTGTGCATGGGAACAGTGTGAATGCTTCTGCTATCTAGAAACTGGGTGATTCTGGGAAGATTTAAGGCTCATGAAACATCTGTCACTGACTTTCAAATACTGCTTTTTTGACAAAACTCAGGATGCCTTTCAACCAGTTACTCTTCTCCCTTCCCCCCAGAACCTTCCGTTCTACCCCTTGTGTATCTGAGGGGAAATTCAATCCTTATGTTTGGGATGGATTTACTCCTGACTCATCAAAATGCAGTTTTGTAAGACCTGATTTTTGACATAAGCTGGATTCTTTCTATCTGCCTCTGAGTCTGGAGGTCTTCTTTGGCTGGAACACCAAGGCTCTGGTGGGATTGGGGGCGGGGATTTAGAGAGAGGGGAGAGACTGATAGATTTTGACCTGGAGCTCTTTTACTGGTTTCTCTCACTTGCTTTAAACCAAAGTCTTGAGTTTTAAAATATTCACCCTGCCTCCAGTTTCTTCCTTCTCTACTCTGTCCTACTTACAGCAACCAAAAGACTTCCATCCTTCCATGGGTGATTATCCAGCCAGTGTGGGTGCTTCCTGCACAATTGACACTCACAATTCTCCCACGCTTTCAAGTCCCATCCAGTCAAGAAGCGTTTATTTAGCACTTACTACTTTCCAAACACTGCGTTTCTCAGCCAGCATGACTCTTCTCCGTGTCTTTCTGTCAATCCTCTGTGGCAATTCTCCTCAATGTGCTGGAAACCTTGCTCTGGCTCTTTTGATAAGATAAGTGGAGCACTTTGGCTTGTCCATCAGTCTTGCTCCAGAGGTTCTCATGGTCTTGTCATACATTTCCTTGATGATGTCTTTTCTGCCCCTTCTCATGCTCCACTTGTCATGGTTAGCAATTTGTGGCAGCCCACATTCTCCCAATTTGCATTTTTCCATTGCTCTTTGGGAGAGTAATATTTCTAAAATATCATTTTGTGCATTCTTTGCTGCCCCCTTTACCCCCCTTCATATGACTCCAAAACATTCAATGACTTCCCCTTGCCTAGGGGATGAAGTCCAAATTCCTTAATGTTGAATCTAAGGTCCTTTAATCTATTTCCCCACATTCATCTCACACAATTTTCTGACATAAGCCTTGCACTGCAGCCTCAGCATCTCCAAAACATGCCAGTACATCCCTCTCTCTTTCCCTTTGCTTATACTATTCTTCCTGCTTGAGATTCCCTTCCTATTCATCTCTATTTATCTAAAGTTTGGATTTATTATATCTAAAGTTTAGACTCATTCTAAACCTACATACCCTTCAAGCCCCAGATCAGCTCCTCCATGATGCCTTCTCTATTGACCCCAATCCTCAGTACTTCTTTTAACCTGACCTCAGGAGTGTGCTGGACCCAGCTCCCAAGAGCTGGTGGTTAAAATTTCAGTGTGAACATTAACACCTCAGAAATCAGCAAATGCTTTAAATCTTGGCTTGATTTATTATTTTCTTGATTTCTAAACTTAAACTAATGGAAAATGTTAATAACACATATTAATCTTTAAAATGCATCATTTTTTCCAGAGAGCCAGTTGTTAAACATTTACCATCACATATCTGCTTGAATTCCTGTCCCAGCCTCACCTATTATCTATAATAGTGGTCTCCAACTTTCTTTGATTATATAGAAGAACTTTTTAGCACACTTTTCAATTGACATATATTAGTTTTTACCAATCAGCTCCGGTTTCTGGCTATGTTTTTCACAGAGTAAGGAATAGCTATCGAGGGAAATAATTTAGTTCAGTACAATAAGCATTTATTAAGCATCTACTCTGTGCCAGCCCTGTGGTAAGCCCTAGGGATACAAGAGGCAAAAGACAATTCTCACCCTCAAGGATTTTAAAATCTAATGGGGAAGACAGCATACAAACAAATCTATGCAAAGCAAGCTGTATACTGGATAAATAAGAAAGAATTAAAAATAATACAAGAAAAAAATCAGGGTTCATAAGAGAGAATGGAATATGTAGATTAGTGATTAGTTCTAGAGACAAAATGTGAGGAGACAAAGGCAGTCTTGGAATCATGCTCAGGTGGAAGTAAGAGGAAAGCCTTCTTGGATTTCCATGGCAGGTGTGTGGGGAGAGATTTCTGGGGCCAATCTAAGGACATGAACCCTAGACTCTATGTCAGCCCTATAGGCAGGGGTGGGGAACCTGCAGCCTCGAGGCCCTATGTGACCTTTTAGGTCCTCAAGTGCATCCCTTTGACTGAATCCAAACTTCACCGAACAAATAGCCTCAGTAAAAGGATAATAAATAAAAGTGCATCCCTGCACTCTGTGGCAGAGTGGTATCTGCTTTTGGAAGATGGGAAGACTTTGATGATGCCCTAAGGTAAATTTCTTACTTAGCATAATTCTTGAGCCCCATTATTTTCTCCACAAAGAAAGAGGGTCATGAAGAAGACACCAGAGTTTGAGTAAAAGCACGATTAGCAGCTAATTAATATTTAGCTAATAACTTTAGCTAATTGCTATTTCACAGTTAAAAGCACTTGATGATATGTTTGTGTGGGTCTGTGTCACAGAGCTTTGCAAGTCCGAATTTTAGTCCTATCACAAACAGGTTTAACAACCTTGGAAAGACACTTGCCTCTGCCCATGAAAGACAAGGATATTTCATCTCTGAGAACTATTTATGTGTGTGTGTGCATGTATGTATGTGTGCATGCGTGTGTGTGTGTGTATATGTGTGTGTGTTTGTGTGTGTATAGAGAGAAGGGTACAGGAGGAGGGGGCAACACATAGAAGCATTGATTAAAATGGCATACAATCCTTTGGTTAAAAAAGGGGGTCATTGATTCCACTTTCCTAAGAGATGGGGTGATGTTTCGTGTCATTGGGTACATAGAAGCAGGCCCTATCCTTCTCAAAGCACCATTTCATCTTTGTCCAACCCCATTCCAAAGCTCATCAGCCCCCTCACAACCAAATGAGAGCTGGTCAGAGGTTGTCATTTATCATACAAGAATGTGTGTCTGCTTGGAGTCACAAAGCCCCCACCCCTGCCGGCATTCATATACTGGCAGACATGAACACATACACGCACACACACAAGCACACACCTTTCTGTTCCCCTCGCTTCTGGGTATTCTCTTCCAACTCAGCACAGCCACTTTGTCTTCAGAGGCATCTCTGTACGCTTTTCGCATGATGTCATCTCTTACAGTTTGCCCAGCCAGGGAAACTTGTAAATCTCCCTACAGGGCTGCTTTCCAATGGAGAGAATTTGCAAATAGCCCAGACAGCTCTCTGCTGAGGGGGATTTTGGAGGTAAGGAAAGGATTGTATCTCCTCTGAGGAGGCAACATGGGATGGTGGAAAGAACGGTGGTACTGGAGTCAGAGGACCTGGGTTCAAATCCCTGATCTGCTGTTTACTACTTGTATGCCATTAGGCAAGGCAGTGGTCTTTTCTAGGCCCTGACTTCTTCTGTAGAATAAAGAACTTGGGATAGATGACCTCAACACTGCCTTGTAGCTCTAGTAATAATATCTAGCATTAATATTGTGTTTTAAGGTTTACAAAACACTTTACAAATATTACAGCTATCCCACATCACCATGGTTTTAATATATCACAGGGTTAGCATAAGGAATTAAGTAGGAATTTTTGTGGAGTTTTATGGAAACCGCAGATGACATGCAAAGTCCAGCAGGGAACACAGAAAAAGTTTAGAAACTAAGAAATGCATAAAATATGCCGTAGTATTGTGTCATATCAACATATTTTATCTCTTAATGCCAGAACAATTCAGACTTCTTCTTTGGTATGAAGAGAGGGCCAAAACATTTTACGTGGATTTTCCAGATCTCAGGGATGCCTGCCCCTAACTCCTGAGTTGTGGAAGGGATAATTATGTTTCATTTGATCCTTCACAACAACCCTGGGAGGTAGGTGTTATTCTTATCCCCATTTTACAGATGAGGAAACAGAGGCAGACAAGTTAAGTGACATTCCAGGGTCACACAACTAGCAAATGTCTGAAAGCAGATTTGAACTCAGGTCTTTCTGACTCCACTCCCAGCACTCTATCTGCTCCAAAGATAGGTCTTAAGGAATATGATACACCACTATCACCAAAATCTGCCATCATGTCAATCACTCACATATTCCTCAGAATTCTGTGTTTCTAGGAGTGCTCCGTGAAGAATAAATTAATGTCCACAGCCTTGGGGAAAGGTCCAAGAGTGGTCAGTGACTCTATCCACTGCTCTGGAACAGAAACAAATGGGAGACTTTACATTTTAAAATGCAAATTTGGGAGCTATTTTTTAAAAAATTGATTAATCCTTAAAAATCTTCCTAAAAAGTGATAGCTGTCTACAAGCAGAATAGATTGCTTAGAAGGGTAATGAGATCCTCAAGGAAGCAATGTGGTACAATGGTCAGGGGTGTGCTGGCGAATGTTTAACAACCAGCTCTCTGAGTGGAGGGGAATGTACTGATGCCACATTTTTAAATTTAATCTGCATTATCAACATTTTACTCATAGCTTTCTGAAGTACAGCCATTGACAGAGTAGTAAGTCAAACCTAGTGGATGGCCTTTTCTGATTTTTGAGGTATAAGTATCTTAAAAAGTTAACAATTAGCTCTCAAAGGGTGATAAGTTTTGTTCTGCTGTTTTTCAGTCATGTCTGACTCTTCGTGGTTCCATTTTGGTTTGCATTTCCTTCTGTAGCTCATTTTTTTTTACAGATGAGGAAACTGAGGCAAACAGCATTAAATGACTTGTCCAAGGTCACACAGCTAGTTAAGTGTCTGAGTCTGGACTTGAACTCACAAAGATGAATCATTGTAACTCCAAGCCTGGTGCTCTATGCGCTGTACCACCTAGCTGTCCCAGAGTTGGTATGAGCTAGCAGCTCCAAAATACCTCTGAAAGAAGCATGGGATTTTAAAATAGATGACTGGGGTTTGGGTCTTGTCTCTGTCCTTTATCACTGTTGTGACCTCAGGCTATTCATTTGGTCTCGCTAAACCTATTCATCTGTGAAATGAAAACGTTGGACTTGGTATTGAGCTTGGCCCCTAAGGTCTGATCCGGCTTCAATCTTAAGATCCTATGATTCTCCTCCTCTCTCCACCCTCAGATCTTTGAGTGGATGCCAAGCGACCCGGTACTGTTTAGACTAGATAACCTCCAAGGTTGCTCCCAATGCTGACATTCTGTGATTCAAGCTTACTTTTTTCTTTTAAGTAGCTTAGGGTTCAATATTCGTCAGATGATTTAGTTCCTGTGAAGTTACATATATTTATAATATGGGATATTTAAATAAATAAAACCAGAAAGACAGTTTTTTTGCTGTCGTTGTTCATTTTTAAATTAACTAATTAATTTTTAGTTTTCAACTTTCACTTCTTTAAGATTTTGAGTTCCAAATTTTCTCCTCCTCCCTCCCCTCCCCCTATCCCAAGACCTTGTGCAATCTGATATAGGCTCTACATGTATGCATTCATATTAAACATATTTTCACATTAGTCATATTGTAAAGAAGAATTAGAACCAATAAAAGCAACCATGAAATAGAAGAGACAAAAAAAAGAGAGAGAGAGCAAATAGTATGCTTCAGTCTGCATTCAGACTCCAAAGTTCTTTCTCTGGATGTGGATAGCATTTTCCATCATGGATCTTTTGGAGTTGTCTTAGATCCTTGCATTGATAAGAAGAGTTAAAAGACAGTTGTTTTGAAAAAGAAAGATGAACCGAGACATTCCTTATGAAATTCATAGGAACAAAGCACTCTGGAACTCAATCTACTAGCAAGCATTTTTTCAGCCCTTACTACGGTCTTCAATACTCTATTAGTGGGGAATACAAGAAAAAAGCATAGACCTTTGTCCCTGCCCTCGGGGAGTTTACAACCCAGCTGAAGAAACAAAACTAAAATACACAAAACAAACACGTACTGACGCAATTGCAGAAAGAGAAACTTGGATTCATAGAATTTCTGTACTAGAAGGAACCCATCAAAATTATCTGGTCCAATCTCTATCATTTGAAAGATAAGGAAATTAAAAGAAAGGGACCTGCTTCTCAGGATCCGTGCCCTTCAAAGACCTTTCTGGTCGGTGTTTGGGCCTGCCAAAAAGAAAGGTAGATGGCTAGTTATGGAATAAGACAAATGGTACAATGCTGGGTAGAATTCATCTCCTCTGGTCATGACAAAACAAAACATATGTTTTGTATCAGGATCTTGGGTGAAGTCTTGGGTTATAAATCACTTTGTAATGAAGAGTCTGTAAGCAGAGAATATGTGCTTAATATTCTGCTTTGCGCCTTCTCCATTCAGCTCTTTTCTTCAGGGAATTCAAAACGACTTTTAAATAAAGATTACCTTTTTATCCTGGCAAGCTTAGATGGAAGGAAAGTTTACTGTTATGTCTTTGGCTTTAAGGGTCCATTGACTGAGAAAACAGGATGTTAATAGGGAAAATAAAACAGAAGTAGATTGTCTGCTTTATTTGGCCTTTGGCCTTCTCTAGAATGTCACCTTACCACCGATCAAAAAGTAAGTAAATGAATTGTTTGTTTCTGTCTTCTATTCTTTGATCATCTCTCAATTGGTACCATATTCCAGCCTTGAAAAGAGAATGTACTACTGCGAAGAAGTATTTGATTTGGAGTCAGAAGGCCTGGGTTTAAATCCTGCTTCTTTAGTATTGTCTATGTGACCTTGGGCAAGTCACTTAACCCCTTGAAAAATAAAGGAGGTGAAGTGGATGACCTTTAAGGTCCCTTGCAGTTCCCAATCTATGTTTCTAAGGACCACTTGTTCCAGCACTCAAAGCAAATAACAATCTATGTCAAATGAATTACAAAGAATGATTAGAGGTAGGGAAGAGGGAAAGGGAGAATGGGGATTTGGGGTGGGATTTTGCAGCAGGCTTTTATTTATCTGTGGTCTACTTCTTATTCAGTTTGTAGACAATTTAAGCCTGGATTCTTTGACCTTTCTTCTTCCTAGTCTTTGGTCCCATTACTTTTCAGTTACATTGTCTCCAGAGGATACAAGAAAAGAAAAAAGAGAGGTTGATGGGATCTTAGCTTTAGAACCAAAAAGTACTTTAAAGACAATCTAGTCTAGCATACTCATTTTCAAAAAAAGGAAACTGAGGCTTAGAAAGATTAAGTGATTTTCCCCAGGTTATTAAAATAACCTTTTTGTTGTTCAGCTGTGTCAGACTCTTCATGACCCCATTTGGGGTTTTCTTGGCAAAGATACTGGCATTGTTTGCCATTTCCTTCTCCAGACCATTTTTTTTTTTACAGATAAAGAAACTGAGACAAACAGGGTTAAGTGACTTGCCCAGAGTCACATGGCTAATAAGTGTCTGAGGCCAGATTTAAACCCAGGAGGATGAATCTTTCTGATTCCAGGGCCAACACTTTATCTGCTGCTCCAGCTAGCTGTCATATAACCTTTACAGAGTCAGGATTTAAATCTAAGTGTTCTGATGTGAAATTTAACACTCTTTTCACTATTAAACAAAACTCAATCAATTCCATCTCAGTTTCTATAAAGGTCTTACGAGGAAGAACGTGGAAGCTAGTGAAATGGCTGTCACAATGCTTTGGGTTGGTCTAAATTTTACTTTCCCCATGTTTTCTCTTCTTGCCAATTTGTGAACTAGTCTGGCATTTATTAATCATCATGGGATTGTACTTTGTAAAGCTCATCCCAAATTCAAGGAAATAGGATCCTGTAGCAAAACATAACAAATCTGAGCACTTTATATATCCAAGAAAAAATAAGCCTGGCTCTTCAAAGTGCGATGTCTACCAAGGGAGTTCTGTTACCAATGAGTCTGTCGGGACGAATAAAGTCAAACCTTACATAAAGACTGTTCACATTGCTCATCCTCTTCTCCTCCATCGTCCCCAAACTGTTTTAGCCCCATTTCTGTCCACGTATGTATCTTACACTATCACAGCAGGAATTACCAGAGGAGGAGAAAACAGTATGAGGGAGAAATGACAAATCAACCAGTCAACAAGCATTTCCTAAGCTCTTACTATGTGCCAGGCACTGTGCCATGTTGGGAATACAAATATAAGCAAAATAATGATAGCCCTTGGCCTTACAGAACTTATATTTTAATGTAGAAAGACATTTAAAATCGAGATGAAAAGCATGGTGGTGGGGAGAATAAAACCACTCCAGGTGGGAGTGAAGTATGAGAGAGAAGAGTGAAAGCAGAAGAGGAGAAAGGGGTGGGGGGAGGCTCTGGCAAACATGGCTAGCTTGGGCACTTCCTCAAAAGTGTTTTCAAAGGAACTCAGTAATAGGAAGAGGGGGCCCTAGGGAAAGAGGGATCTTCTAGGGGAGATGGCTGCATAAGAAGAGGAATCTCCCAGGGTCAGAAGGCAACAGAAAAAGAGACATCTTCCAGACTGGAGAGGAAAAAAGGAAGGAAGGAAGGAAGGAGGGAAGGAAGGAAGGAAGGAAGGAAGAAGGAAGGAAGGAAGGAAGGAAGGAAGGAAGGAAGGAAGGAAGGAAGGAAGGAAGGAAGGAAGGAAGGAAGGAAGGAAGGAAAGAAGGAAGGAAGGAAGGAATATAAGGAGGAAAGAAGGAAGGAAGGAATCTAAGAAGGAAAGAAGGAAGGAATGTAGGAAGGAAGGGAGAGGAGAGGAGAGGAGGGGAGGGAAGGGAAGAGAAGAGAAGAAGAGAAGAGAAGAGAAGAGAAGAGAAGAGAAGAGAAGAGAAGAGAAGAGAAGAGAAGAGAAGAGAAGAGAAGAGAAGAGAAGAGAAGAGAGGGAGGGAGGAGGGAAGGAAGGTAGGAAGGGAAAATAGCATTTATTAAGAACCTACTATTTGCCAGGCACTGTGCTAAACACTTTACAAACATTATGCCACCAGCGGCCGTGGGGCCAGGATAAAAAGGATGCTGCAGAGAGTGGAAAGAATACACGGGCCAGGTGGAAGAGTATAGCACAACTCCGTTTGTTAAGCTGAGGGAAAGGGCTTATATACTTTTTAGGCAAGCAGATCAACAAGTTCTCACGAGAAATATTTGTTACATTGCGTGATTTCCTCCTGATTTGTTCCCTTTTTGCCACAACAAAATTGTGTTAGCAGCCTACAGGTGGTGTTTAGCATGTGTGTGCCTAGGGGGTTTGGAGAGTCTATACGCTGAGTTATCAGCCCAAGGGCAAGAGCAGGCTTCAGGGAAAACCTGGCCTGTATCTTATCCCAGAATGGACTTTCTCAGAGCTGGCCCTCTACAATATTACCTCATTTGATCTTTACAGCAACCCCAGGAGGTAAGTGCTATTGTTACTATCCCCATTTTAAAGATGAGGATACTGAGGCAGACAGAAAACAAATGACTTGAATCACATAGTTAATAAGTATCTGAGGTTGGATGTGAACTCAGGTCTTCGTGACTACTGGTCCAGAGTTCTAGCCACTTTACCACCAATATGCTTCTATACCCTACCTTCTGGGGAACAGTGAAAAAGTCCAAAGAGTGAGGAGCTGGAAAAAGAGTGAAAGATGAAGATGGCTTGGACACTTCCTCAAAATGGAGGTTTTTGGAGGAACTCACCAAATGGAGAAAGACAGCATAGAGATGGAGGGACTTTCCAGGGTGAGAAGGCTGCTGTGGAATGGTGGAGAAGTTCAGAGAGTCAGAAGTAGAACTGGGAGAGGAGAGGCAAAACAAGCCTTGTTTAATCTGCCACCTTGGACAGTTAGCTTCATGATGCTCCGTGACTCCTTTTTGCCCATACTAATATAATCACACACATACACATGCATAAATACATAAACATATATGTGCACACATATATCTCTATCCATCATCTATCTATCTGTTTATATTTGTTATATGAACATTTTAGTTGCTGGAAGAGGCAGAAAAAAGACTTTGAATAAAAAACATTGAAGAAATATGTTCCCTCAGATAAAAATACTTGAAAGACATAGACTATTCTGAGGATCTGAGATAAAACTGACCCCTCAGATAAATATGCTAAAAAGATTTGTTTTAAGGAAGATCATTGATTAAGTTAAACGTGGTTGTAGTGCATAGCGATCATTCAGTTCCTTTACATATGACCGTTTTTAAGAGTTATGAAGTATTAAGCTGACAAACTATAAAGCAAGTAATTTTTGAAAGACTTTTCATAGGAAAATTATACAGGGTGTCCCAAGGAGTCTTAGTGTGGCTTTAAGTATTAACATCTTAAAACCGCACTAAGACTTTTTGGGACACACTGTAAAATAACTGTTAGGGTCATACCTGGTGGGTTTTTTGGTTTGTTTTACATTATAAATTAGAGTCAGGTCACTAAACACAAAGAAATCCTAATTTGAGGCATTGGAAGTTGCAAGTGAAGAGTGAGGCAAGAAGGGAAGGCAACTAGAAGAATCAGGGAAAGAAGGTCAGCTCAAGAGGTCAGGACAGAAAACACAGTGGGTAATGGAAAAGTTGTTTACATAAGAGACAATAACAGAAGGTGCCAGGAGTTGGGTTTACAGGGAGGTTCTGTAGCTGTTTTGCTAGGAGTTGTGCTGATTACAAGAGAGGTGTTGCTTTGCTGGGAGCTGATTGGATGGAGAAAGGCTAAGTCATCTGTGAGAGCTGACTTCAATTTGACAAGATCTGCAGCTTCTGGAATCTGACTAGACGAAAGCACACTCCTCTGCTACCTGAAGAAACACCTGCCCTCTAGTGCCATCTACAACCCATGAAAGGAAAAACACCTCAGCAGTATCTGTTGCCCCTTACTGACCTCTATAGCTTCAGAGAGGGGGAAAGGAAAGGGGAAAGACAACCATTTTGAGCTATCTGGATATATTTTGTTAAAAGAATACAATGCTTCCTCAGAACCTTGTTAAGCATGGCAGTATGATAGAAATACTTGATGTGACTTCAAGCAGCCCAAGATCAGCACAGAAGTAGTTTTATCCAACAAAAGAATGTGAGAATCAGAAAGAATGAAGATAGGGGGAAGTGGCTTTGCCCAACCAGTGACTCAAGGATCAGACTGTTATCTAAAAGCTCTCTAAAGAGACCAAGAATATCAAGCCTATCAAGGGTCATGAATTGCACACGGGCTTCACCACTCATGTAACTCCCTGCTAGGTTCCTGTGAGTGTGTGCCCACTCTCCCCCACAGATGCCGCGTGCATTATTGTGAGAATCTAATCCAGTTTTATGGTTGACATATTTTGGTTATTCTTGCTTTTGCCTTCCATTGAGTTCATTATGATTATTTCTGTTCTTGCTTTCTAATAAAAGAATGCTATGATTATTCCTGTTTTGCTTTCTATTGAGTAAATATTACGAGCATTGTTGCTTTTGCCTTCTTCTTTAAGAAATGTTTCATGATTTTGACCGTGACTGACTTTTGTACAAATAGGAAGTATACCAGTGATGATACAGGAGTTATAGTGGTGAGTAATAGGAATATACTCCTGCCCCAGTACGGTTGCCCCTAGGACCATGAGAGAGTCGAATGTAATAGCATCATGGCTGCCCCTCTGGAGATACCACCCTAACCTACAGGAGCAGATGCAGGTGGGGTAATGAGGTAAGTCTCTGCCCAGAAACAGAAAACCTGGAGAGAGTTAGGACAGGTGCCACTCCTGAACTATATAAACATATTATCTTCTTTATTCTGGTCACCTAACTCTATTCTTCCCTTCAGCTCCTCAGACTTAGTGTTTCTCAATATAGCTTTCAGACACATCAGACCTTTTTAGACTGATTACGTCAGAGGTTTAACCACCGGTGTCATACGAAGAAGAAATCAGGTAATCATTCCTTTTTGAGGGAAAGAAGACTAGAAACCCTCAGAGAAACAGATGCCTTTTTTATTATTCCTTCCTTCAATTTTCTCCATACAGTTTTGCTTTCTATTTGCTAGTCTGTGCAGCAGTGTAGTATGAAGCAAAAGCATTTACTCTGAAGTCAAAGGACTCGGGATCAAATCCTGCCTTTGACACATACCCATATGACTTTGGGCATGTCATTTAACCTCCCTGTGACTGAGCTTTCTCATCTAGAAAATAAGAGGATTAGGCAAGGTGGCCTCTGAGGTCTCTTCCAGATCCAAACCTGTGGCATTTAACTGACACTCACCAGCAGCCTTTCGTTTTCTAAATTACCTTGACCATTTTTGCTATATACTATTTTCAAAATGCTCTGAAAACCACATCAATTCTACTTTGGATTTAGCCTCCGCAGCAAAAGAAATCATTCTATCACCTTGACAAGTTTATCTCCACAACTAGAACTGTTACTTTTTCTTTCTTTCTTTCCTTCTCTCTCTCTCTCTCTCTCTCTCTCTCTCTCTCTCTCTCTCCTCCCTCCCTTTCTTTCTTTCTTTCTTTCTTTCTTTTTCTTTCTTTCTTTCTTTCTTTCTTTCTTTCTTCCTTTCTTCCTTTCTTCCTTTCTTCCTTCTTCTCTTTCTTTCTTTCTCTCTTCCTCTCTTTCTCTCTTTTTCCTTCCTTCCTCCCTCCCTCCCTCCTTTACTTCCTCTCTCCCTCCCTTTTTTCTTTCTTCCTTCCTTCTTTTCCTCTTTCATTCTTTTCTTTTTCTTTCTTTTCCTAGGATCTCAGTGTCAGTAAGTCTCTCAGACATGATGAGATAATAAGCACCATTTGATCCATCACAGTCTAATACCCTGGAGTTTCCATCAAGGTGTTTTCTTAAATAGAACAATAGTCTCCCTTTACCCACCTATCTGGAGTCAAAACTAGGGCTCGTATTGAATAGAACTGAGGTTTAAAATTTGGTTTCAAAAACTTGCCTTTTGTACTCAAGGGATATGAAAGTGATTTGCTAAACCATGAGTCAGATGCTGGAGGAGGGTAACTGTGTAGATAGACAAAGCAGCCATTATATGCTCAGAATTTTCCCTCATGCAGCTTTGGGCACTTGAACCTATTACATTGAGGGGAAGTGACCAGGGCAGTGGGGTGATCCCTGGTTCTTTTTGAAGAATGCCATGGGATCTTTCACTACCGCCCGGGGACAAGCAGAAGGAACCCTGATTTAATGTCTCCTTTGTGCCAGGGGTAGCATTATTAGATTACCCATTCTCTTCCTTACCCAGTTGCATAATGGTAGCCCAGTTCCTATATGTAATCTGGCTGACCGTGACACCCCACTTCATTTTATTCCTGGGTTAGAGAGATTTGTGACAGTTGGTTTTCCCAAGCCAGCAGGGATTCAGAAAGTCGGCACATCGGGGGTCTGATGACTTTGAGGTAAGATCCTTTCTGTTTGGTGAACAAGAGACTGACTCTCTCTCTTTCTCTCTCTTTCTCTCTCTCTCTCTCTCTCTCTCTCTCTCTCTCTCTCTCTCTCTCTCTCTCTCTCCCCTCAGGACATTTTCACTCCATTTGACATAAGAGTCATTTTCACTCCTTTTGAGGTAAGAATGAAGGGAAAACAATCTATCCTCATCTAAAATCCAGGAATGCCCTTACCCCTCAGTTCCTCTTTTAAGATCAGAAGCTACAAGGGCTCTTAGGGATCACTTAGGGATCATTTAGTCCAACCCCACACACCTTTCTAGACAAGACTCCAAGAGTCTGAATATTTCCAAAGCCACACAGGTAACTTTCAATTCAATGCTCTTTTCATTTGATCATAGATTTAGAACTAAAGGATATGATTTAGAAACCACTGAGCCTGCCCCCTTTCCCTCTCATTTTATAGATGAGGAAACTAAGGAACAGTAGTTAGGTATCTTCTGCAGGATCACACAGCTGATAAGCGTCCGAGTGAGGATGTGAACCCAAATCTTTCTGACTCTTAGTCCAATGTTCTCCCTTCTATACCATGCTGGATAAAAGGAAATGGAAAAACTACAAACTCTATATTCCTTCCCCCCATTCCAAGATCATGGAGTTAAAATTAGAAAGGTTTTAGGTCTTAGAGGTCTTCTAGTCCAACTCCTTCATTTTACAAATGAGGAAACTGAGGCACAATGATAGTAAGTGACTTGGCCAGAATCCCGCACAGCTAACCAATATCTGACGTGGAATTTGAACTAAGTCTTCCTGATTCTAGGCCTAGCACTCTACCCATTACACCATGTTGCTTCTACATATCCTATGAATGTCTGAACTAGCTGGATTCCTACACAGGAAAACAAAAGGAACTGCATTCCTTTGACATAGTCATTGAGCTTATAGAGCACCTGCCAGGTATAAGGAAGAGAAGGGTAACACTACCCTTGTACAGGAAGGTCCTCATCTATTCATGCCCAGACTACTGCAATAGCCTTCTGGTTGGTCTCTCTGCCATATGTCTTCCCCCATTCTAGTCCATCTTGCATTTAGCTACTAAAGTGGTTTTCCTAAAGCACAGGTCCAATTTGTATCCCATACTTCCCATCCACCCCTGCTTCCCACTTAATAAGCTCCAATAGCTCCTTATCAACTCCAGGATGAAAAAGAAAATCCTTTTTGGAGCTCAAAGGCCTTCATAACCTAGCCCCAACCTGCTCCCTTTTCAACTTTATTAAAATTTACACCCTCCGCTATTCAGTGAGACTGGATTCCTTGAGGTCTCTCGAGCAAGATGTTCTGTCTTTGGGATGCAAGCATGTTTTTTTGGCTGTCCCTTGTGCATGGAAGGCTCTTCTTCTTCATCTGCCCCTCCTGGCTTCCCTGGTTTCCTTCAAGTAAAATCTCATCTTCTGTAGGAAGTCTTTCCCAATCACTCTTAATTCTATTGTCTTCCCTCTGTTGATTATTTCTTGTTTATCCTTCATATAGTTTATTTGTACGTAGTTATTTTCATGTTGTCTCTCCTATTAGGTCATGAGCTTCTGTAGGGCTGGGATTCTCTATGCCTTTCTTTGTATCTCTAGCATTTAGCACAGTGCCTGCCACATAGCTGGTGCTTAATAAATGTTTATTGACTGGCTGACTTTTCTCAGCCTTTTGTATTACCTCCATAGATGGTACCATATTTGCAGAGTCAATTGAATTTCACTGGCAACTGTCAATAACCTACGTGGATAGGTCACCTTCATTCCCCAAAGCAGTTGCCCTCAACCCCCTTTCAACAAACCAAAGCTGAAAGGCCATTTACTTCACTTGAGATGTTTTACTATCCTAAGGAAATCTCCATTAAATGAACTTGGCATTTTCTCCAAGTCTATGGCCCTAAGTTCAAATGTTCACCTGGGTGAAAAGACAAATCGCGAAAGTCATTAGGGTAGCATTGTCCCTCTACTAGACTAATGAAATTGTGGCACTTTAAATGGTTAAAAGTCAGCAAAAGATGGCATAAAACAGTCCTTCAAAGGAAAGTCAAGAGCAATGAGGCTGAGCTGCTGGAAAGAGGAAGACTTACTACATTCCCTCCTGTTACCTAGGAGGCCTGCTCAGCTCATTAATCCTTAGAGTCATTTTAATGACTTACCTTTCTATTGCTCCTTCCTGCCAGTCAACACAAAAGACTTTGCAGACATTGGCCAATTCCAACCCTAAATCACTTCTGAGTAACTTGAATCACTCTTGGAAGTTGTAACCATTCTCCTGGTCCACTGATGTGATTTGAGAAATTGCTATTTCTGGGTATCACGTTATCCTGATGGTCTGAAAGAACAAACAGACCTTCCAAAGATGTGTAATTTGTGACCAGGAAGGGAGTAGAGCCACATCAAGGTGGTCTTGCCTAGGTCACCAAAATTCAGAGGGTGCAAAGATTTACATTAGGTGACCTTCTGCAACCTTTTTTCTTCCTGCTACCTCAGTCTTCCAGGGCCTCCACTATGGATGTGAGTGTCCCAAATATTTCTCCTTTTTACTAATGGGATGATGTCCTGGGATCTCTCCCTTCAGTGTTCCAAGTATCCTCTACCCTTGCCTTCATTGACTTGAGGGCATTATTTGGTACTATATGGCTAAATGATAATTTTTTTTTGTGAAAAGTGGGGAAGGTTCATGTCCTACAGGCTCTACAAGAGTCAAAAGAAGGATCTTGCAGTTTATTAATCTGACTGCTACCTTAGACCAAATTGAGATGCTTTTTGTCCAGCAAAAGTTCTGCCATAGTTAACGTTGGTCATATCTAGAGAACTGTATTTAGTTCTTTTTTTAACCGTATTTAGTTCTGAGCAACACATTTGAGAAAGGTCAAGACAAGCCGGAATACATCTGGAGGAGGGCAACTAGAATTAATGTCAAGATGGTGAAGTGAGGAACTGCTTTTCAGAAAAACTGCTTCCTCTGCTCTCTCAAAGCAAGAAATGTGCCAAATACAGAAATTAAAATTATGAAAAGAGAATAAACAACTATGCCCCATGCAAAATTATCTGAAATGGTAGCAGAGGAGTGCATGAAACACAAATGCCCTTTAACAATGCCCATACCATCCTAGACCCAATATGATTGACCCTGACTAGACTACATTTTGAGCTTAGTGGTGTTGGCAGCTTCTATCCTGTCCCCTCTAAGAAGTGATCCAATCTAACCCCTCAACCTTGCCCCTTAATTAAGGGAGAATATTAAATATTAAATGTGTTTAGTCCCATGATGGAAAGAGTGGGCACATGGGGAGAAGGGAGAGACTAAGAAGTACAAAACCAGATCAGTTGCTGAGGTGAGAGATTTCTTTGCTGAGGGAAAAAGTTGGGATATAAAACTAGCTACAGTTATTTTCCTATTGAGTTTCTTTTTAACAGTTTTGTTTTATTCTAAACTTCCATTTAAAGCAGATATTGGGGACTGGAAATGAAACCATGAATCTCTACTATATCCATCTTGACTTTTCTTTTTAAGTATATAATAAACTGAATGTTACTTCAAAGGCTGGCCTACTCATCTGTGTTTCCTTCTGAATTTCCTTCTGTTCATTTTTAAAGTTCTCCAATAATTCTTTTTTTTTGACAATGTTATTGCCTTCCAAATTACCCCCCCAAAAGAAAAAGAAAATAGAAAAAATAAACCTTTGTAAAAAATGTGTATGGTCCATCAAAACAAATTCACTAAATGGCCATATTTGAAAATATATATCTGATTCTGCACCTGTAACAATCACCTCTCTGTCAAGAGGAGAGTACCATGCTTCATCAGCGGTCCTCTGGCAATTGTGGTTATCACTGCTGGGTAAAAGTTCACAAGTCTTTCAAAGTTGTCTTACAATGTTGTTATCTTACAAATTATTCTCCTGGAACTGCCCACTTCATTCTGCATCAGTTCATAAAAGTATTCCCAGGCTCCTCTGAAACCATCCCTTTCATTATTTCTTATAGCACAATAATATTGCATGATATTCATATACCATAATTTGTTCAGTCATTCCCCAATGGATGGACATCTCCTTAGTTTCCAGTTTTTACCACCACCAAGAGCTACTATAAATAGATCTTTTTGTACATGTGAATCCTCTTTCTTTGATGTCTTTGGGGTATAGGTCTGGTAATGGTGTCTCTGGGTCAAAGGGTAGAGAGAGCTTAGTAAAATTGAGGTATACTTGCATATTTCATTCCAGAATAACTAAACCAATCCACAATTCCACTGCTAGGGCATTAGTTTGTCTGCTTTCCCATAGACTCCAACATTTGCCATTTTTCCTTTTTTTTTGTCTTCTTTGCTGATTTGATTAGTATAAAAGAGAACTGTTAAGTTGTTTTAATTTGCATTTTTAAATCATTAATGATTTTTTCACATCTATTGGTAACTTGAATTTCTTCCTTTGGAAACGGATTTATTATATCCTTTGAACATTTATCTATTGGAAACAAACACTTATATAGAGCTTACTACCCGCCTGGTACATTATAAATATTTCATTTGATCCTCTCAACAACCCTATGAGGTAAGTTCTGTTATTATTCCCATTTTCAGTTGAGCAAACTGAAACAAACAGAGGTTGAGTAACTTGCCAAGGGGTCACAGAGCTAGTAAGTATCTGAGGCCAATTTTGAACCCAGGTCTTCCTGATTCCAAATGTAATACTCAGTCTATCTGTTGTGCCATCTAGCTGCCTGGCTCTTGCACACATACACACACATATGAATAACCTCCTTATATATCTTGGGTATGAGACCTCTATCAGAGAAACTTGCTGCCAAGATTTTTTCCATTTATCTGTGTCCCTTCTAAATTTAGCTGTATCAATTTTGTTTCAACAAAAACCTTGCCAGTTTGATGTAATAAAACTGTCTATTTTATTTTCTCTTGCCCTCTCTAAATCTCATTTGGTCATGAATTCTTCCCCTATCAAAAGCTGCAAAAACATTTCCTTTCCTGCCTTCCTAATTTGTTTGGGACGTATCAATTTATACTGATGTAAGTTATTGATCAGTCTGTCAAACAAACACTTATTAAGCACCTGCTGTGTGCCAGGCACTATGCGGAGCACTGGGGATACAAAAAGAGGCTCCTCAAGGAGCTTATAATTCATTTGAAGCTTCTCTTGGCATATCATGTGATTGCTGGTCTAAACCTAATTTCTGCCAGACTCTTTTCCAGTTTTCCTTTTATTATTTAATCTCTTCCAGGAATTCTAATAGATCTTGTGGTCAAACCAAAGCTCTACCTGAGACTCTGCACATAGTCTTTGTAGAGTTACTTTTTTCCTCTAGCCTTTTGTGCTGGATATCCTTGGATCCATAAAATCTCTTTATTGTTGATATTTTCTTCTGTTTATTCATATTTTTGGCTTTACCGTCCACATTGGGATTTTTTTTTGCCAAGATCAGACTCTGTCTGATCCTGTATCCTCAGATGAAATGGTGGCCCCTTTTCTGGAGTTCTGTTTTTGGCCCTCTTATCTAATAGTGTCTGCTGTACATCAAATACTGGCAGGTACCAAGTTTTCTTATATCTTCCAGGTACAGAGGACTGATCTCTTTGAGCTGATCAGCAGTAGCTGGTGTCAGCTTGCTACAAATTTTCAAAGCCCTCAGGGCATGTAAAAGCATCTGAGTCTTCTAGGAGCTTTGCCACTTAGCAGAATCCCCTCACCACATCAGATCCAAAGCTTTATGCTTATTTATCTACTTTGGAACCTCCTCGCTGTACCATTCTGGTCTTTTGGTTCCTATGTCAGAGCATGCTTGACCCCACTTTGGGGGTTCCTGGCTGAAGTACACTGGGGTTGTCAGAAACTTCTGAGCACAGAACATGACTTACTCATCTCCTCTGGTTTGGTCCCGCCCTTAATCCCTGTAGGCTTTGAGTTTTTCCAGCTGAAGCCAAATAAAAGTAGTTACTATAGTTTCTCTCTTTACCAATTTTTTTTTTTACCATTTTTGCCATCTATTTATTTACCATTTTTCATATTTACCGTTTTTAACCATTTTTTTTTACCATTTTTCATTATGTTTACCATTATTCAATCCAGCATTCTTTTGTATTACCTTTTCCGGAGTATATGCATGGGAACTGGGCTCTTCTGCTCCTACTTATTTTCCATCTTAACCAGAAATCCAGTGAGCTTCCACATGGCGGGGATCTACTCAGACCCTAGCTTTTTGTGTGGAGCCCTGAAGCAGTGGTATAGATAGAATAAAATGAGTGACAGTGGATGATGAGAGGCCAAACAGTGAGGGGATCTGATACACAGCTATATGGAACAAAAGAGAAAGGATAGAAGATGAGGAGGTTGAGAGAATAAGCCATAAGTGAGACTCGTTAAGAAAGAAAGAATAATGATTAACAACCAAGAAAAGAGCATAACAATGAGTAAATATACAGTAAAAAATAGATACCCCCCCCCAATGAAAATGACAGCAATACAATAATCTCTATAGAACCTTGCGAAATAATGGAATAATGGCTAGAAACAAAGAATTATTCATAAAAGAAAGAAAAATTAAATTATGAAAAGAAAAAGTGGAAATCAGAGCAGGAAGCAGAGCTCTCAAAGCAAAAATTAAAAAGAAAAATGAAAGAGTTGATAATTTAGAACATATTATAGAGACTTTCACCCAAACAGTGAAATGGGGTGGGGGCAGGGGAAGGGAAGAGGGGAAAATGGTAGAATTATAACTCAAAAATCCAGAGATGGAAGAAAAGTTGATGGAACAAAATCAAAAGGCAGAACACTATATTGCATGGGTTGGTAAACTTTAGACCAAGGGCCAAATCTTGCTCACTGCATGTTTTTGTATGACTCACGAACTAAAAATAGCTTTTATACTTTTAAATAAAATTTTATTGTATTTGACCTACTGGCCATAGTTTGCCAACCTCTGATACAATACGTAGTGTCCTAGACTTGGATTCAGGAAGACCTGACCTCAGGTCCTACTTTGTACATTTATTAACTGTGTGATCCTGGGCAATTCACTTAATTTGACTCTGTCTCAGTTTCCTGACATGAAAAATGAGGGGATTGTATTCAATGGCCTCTAAGGTTCCTTCTAGGTCTAAATCTAAGGTTCTATGAAAATACAACAACAGTGGAAGACTATGTGAATTCTAAATAAGACAAAGAAACTGACCTTGAAAATAAGATGTGCAGAGATAATTTAAAAGTCTTAGGCTTCACATGAAAACATGATAATTTAAAATGCTTAATTGCTGTAGTTTAGAAATAATTAAAGAAAATCACCCAGAAGCATTGGAAACAGAGGGCAAGGTACAGATGGATAGAATCCACAGATGACTGACAGGGAGAAAACTCAAGTTTATGTCAAAAAGAAATTTAGTGGCCAAAATTCAGCATATTTTTTCAAAACATAAAATATTTGAGGCATTCAAGTGAAATGTCTCTAGCTCTCAAGGAAAATCCACTAAAAGAGCTTTGTTCATGAGAAATGGAGGTTTTATATGATATTCTCCAAAGCAAAGAAATTTAGATTGCTCCCCAAAATAACAAGTCCTATAAATCTGAGCCTGATCATCAACTAAAATAGACTTTCAACAATAGGAAGGAATTTGAATTATTTTAAAAAATGAAATATAAAACAGATATGTGACTTTGATGTTGTTGTTCAGTCATTTCAGTTGTGTTCAACACTTCATGACCCCATTAGTGGTTTTCTTGGCAAAGATACTGGAGTGATTTGCAATTTCCTTCTCTGACTCATTTTACAGATGAGAAAACTGAGGCAAACAGGGTTAAGTGACCTGCCCAGGATCACACAGCAGCTAGTAGGTGTCTGAAGCCAGATTTGAACTCAAAAAGATGAATCTTCTTGAAACCAGGCTCTGCACTCTATCCACTGTGTCACCTAGCTGCCCTTACAACAATGAGAAATGGAGTGATTATAATATGATATTCCCCAAAGCAAAGAAAATCAGGTTGCTCCCTAAAATAACATATCCTGTATATCTGAGCCTAATCATCAATTAAAATAAATAAACTTTTAACAATAGGAGAGAATTTGAATTATTTAAAACAAATGAGATGTAATCAGATTATGCAACTTACAAACATTTAAAACCAAAGAACCATAAGAAAATGAATATAGTTAAAAAGAAAAGACTAGGTAATTAAATGAATGTAGCAGCATAATGAAGTAGATAAAGAGTTGTATTTGTAGTCAGAGGACCTGATTAAATCTTGGGTCAGACACATCCTTTGCAACTCTGGTTGCATTACTTAACTTCTGTGGGCCCCAGTTTCCTCATCTATAAAATGAAGGCATTGGCCTCTAAGGCCTTTACTGCCTCTAAAATCCGTGATCCTATGATCTATGATCTCATTTTTCTTGGCAAGAATAGGGTTTTGTCTAAAAAAAAAAAATAAAACCTCTCCCATTGGTTGAGGGCCAAAAGGAGAACAGTGAGTGAATATCTAAAAAAACAGATCTAGAAGAGTTATAAGGACCCAATAACTAAAACTCATTTTGATAGTTGGAAGGGAGGGAAGGTAACATAGAGGAAATTGCTGATGGGGGAGGGAAAGTTCAAAAGAGGAGTCAGAAAGGCATTCCTATCTTGAGTAGAGAGAGTAGAGAGTCTTTCAACTAGCCTAGAGGGCTATGGAAGGGAGTAGGTTAAGAGCAGCAAGAGAGGGAATCTGGGTAAGAGATAATGGGAATCAAGTCTCCTTTTAAAAGGAGGAAGAATGGGGTAAAATTGAAGTCTACTGCAAGGCAGTTAGCACAAAGTGATGGGGCTCTCACTGAGTTTCATTTAAACAAGGGGGATGGACATTATAAGAGACCTTCTCTAAGCAAGTGTCATATTTTCAGAGCCATATCGCAATCAGTCAGTCAATAAACATTTAATGGGCACCTACTATTCCCAGGGGTCATTCTGATAGAGAATAGTCCTAGTCCCAAAATCAAAATCCCTTTTAGGTGTAAGTCCCAGGCCCCTTGGCTTTCCTAGGCCTCCCTGCCTCTTTCCTAGGTTAGCTACAACATTCTGCTTGCAATTCTGACTCCAACGATCACCACAGCTCAAACTCTCAGTTGAAATGTACCTAAAATTGAAAAGGACAAACAAAAACAAAACAAAAAATGCCCTCAGGCTCATTTCTCTGAGCCTGGATTGGGGAAGATATTGTCTCCCCTATCCCTACTCCCAGATTTCCATTTATGATTCGGCCTCTGTGGGTTGGACAATGAGGACTCTCCCTAACAGGAAAGAATGAGCAAGAAAGAAATCATCCCAGTCTGGCCAGTTTTTAAAGATACAGTTTATTTTAGCAGGAGATACACCCTATTCTAGGGTACTGCCATATTTCTGGATCTGGGCTAACAGGGCAAGTCACCAAATAAGAGCAGTTGCTTTTGCCTGTTTGTTCCCTTTTCATGTTTTCATCAAAGATGCCCTTGGTATATTCATAGACCATTCTCATAAAATTTATATAAAGATGAAAAACTATGTATATGGTTAGTTGTGTAGTTTCTTTCTCCCCCTCAAGTTTTTTTCAGTGTATATTCATAGTCCATATTAATATTGACTGACTTTTTCCATGCTTTGGTGATATTCTGAAGAACCTTATAACAGTCCTTTGGGCCAGGCCTGGACTAGATGCTTTGCAAGAGAACCTAAGTTGCTAAAAACTATGAGTTCTATTTCTTCCCAAATTGGTAAGAGAGGAAATTAACACAAGATCAGAATGGGAAGGTAGAGTTTTCCACTGTGGTACTTTTTTAAGGTCTTGAGAGAAAGAAGTGGAGAGGACACACTGAGAGAAGGAAGGTGATGGTCTTCTGCCTCCCACCTCCCATCCCCAATAACAGCTGAAGTAGCTGTGACAGTGGCAGCAGAAACCCATGCCTCCTGGGAGGCATGAGACATAAAAAGCTAAAAGAGGAAGCAGAAAGGTATAAGACTATGTTTTTAATCATGGGGTCTTGCTCAGGGGGCTTCAGAGGTATGCTGGAGATGGCTTGCAAAAGTCAATTGTTAAATTTTCAGTGTGAGCCTTTACACCCTGGAATTCAGCAACTGCAAATCTAGTCTTGATTTACTGTTTTGTTCATTGTCCACATTTTAAAAAGCAATGGAGAAAGTGTTAATAATTAAGATTGAACATATAAGGGTGTCTTGTGTACATTTTTCCCCCGGCAAATTGGTGGGTTCTAGGTTTTTTTTCCTAATCAGGTTTCCAGCATACTACTGGATGCCTTGTATGATGAGTCAAAATAGATGCAGAGAAATCGGCAATCCTTATGCCCTTCTGTAGGGGCAGCTAGGTAGGGAGTGTCAGGCCCAGAATCAGGAACACCTGAGTTCAAGTTTGGCCTCAGACACTCTGTGTGACCCTGGACAAATCACTTAACCCTGTTTGCCTCAGTTCCTCATGTATAAAATGAGCTGGAGAAGGAAATGGCAAACTACTCCAGTATCTCTGCCAAGAAAACCCCAAATGGGGTCACGGACAGTCGGACATGACTGAAAAACAATTGAATGAATGAGCAAAAAGTGTTCTTCTCTTGCTTCATTTCAACTGGATGTAACTATGTACTAGTACCCTTTCCTAAGTATGTTACTAGCTATGTGACCCTGGGAAAATCACTTATCCTCTGTTTGACTCAGTTTCCTCATCTGTATGATGAGAAAATCTACCTCCCAGGATTGTTGTGAAGATCCATTAAGCTCAGGAGTTCTGAGCTCCAGTGCACTAAACCAGTACGGTATCTGCACTAAGTTCTGGACTAATAGCGTGAGCTCGGGGACTGGGAGGGAGGGGGTGGAACACAAAGTTGCATAAGGAGGGGTGAACCACCACAGATCAGAAATGGAGCAGGTCAAAATTCCCTTGCCAATTGGTGGGATAAGGCCATAAATTGCCTTCTAGATAGGGAGACCCAGTCTCCCTATCTATAGGGATGTATATATGTACACATATAGGAATATATATATACATATATGTGTATATATACAGATATACATACATCAATAGAGATATAGATAGATAGATAGATAGATAGATAGATAGATAGATAGATAGATAGATAGATAGATAGATAGATATAGACTTATTTGTGAATTCAAAGTCTGATGTATTTTGGGATTACTATGTATGTATACTGAGCAAGTTTGTTTATTTTGTAAATATTATGCTTACCGTGCTATATATGCTAAGTAAAAGTTACATGAAATAAAATCGTAAATTTTCTTTAATTGGCAATTACCTAACATCCAAAATTTCATGGCGTACTTGACAAAATCCACAAACACATCCTTTAAGAAGAACCACTAGTCTACACAACAGATAATTCACTTGGTTTTTGTGTGGTAACTATGTGGATAGTTACACCCAATTCTTTAGAATGATTATATTAAATGACCCTTGCTACATCTCAAAACTTAAAAAAATTCATGGCATAAAAAATATACAAAATTTTAAACAGACATTATAAGAAACAGTCCTTGTGGGAAATACATCTGATAAAAATTTTGACAAATAGAATGTAAAAAGAATGGATACAAATTGACGAGAGCAATATTCATTGCCTAATGGACTAAAGGACATGATCAGACAGTTTTCAAAGGAAGAAAAATAAATTATCTATTATCATTGAAAAATTGCTTCAACTCTCTGCATCTAGGATGTAGGACAACTGGTTGAGGCTTTGACGTTCTATTCTCCTCCAGGAAAGGTCACCATATTACTTACCATTTGGCATATTTTGTTCTCCAGATATAACTGGACCTGATGCAGAATTCTGTCAGCTTCACACGCACTGCTGTCAAGATCTACTCAGGTTCTTTATACAGAGTCCCTTGAACTCTCAGATCTGACTGCCAACCGTGGCAAATCATTGATTTGTGGCTTTTTTTGTTTTTCATTTAATCCAGACCAGCTCTTTTGCTTCCTTCTAGGGACCTTTCAATCCATCTGAAGCTGCCTTTCAGAATATCCTTTGTTTCCAGAGAAGTGACATTTTTCACTGAAGAGGCAGGATCTAACAAGTGTCCTCTCCTAACTCATCAGGAAATTCTGCCCTCTAAATGTGGATTTGGCAAGCCCTGCTGATCCATACACCAAGACAGCACACCCAGCATTTGGTCTTTCTTGTTTCACAGTGTATAAGAGGTGCTACAGACAATGTAAGCCAGTCAAAAGGAGAAAAAAAATAGCCTCTATGAACAAGTATGAGACAGCTCAAAGGACGGAAGTATTTAATCCCCTTTGTGAACAGCTTAGCTATGGGGTATTTTAACATAGGTTAGGAAATGTAACATCATTGGCTTCCAAAAAGAATGATTGAAATTATGATGCAATCAAAACTATTAATATTTGGATGGGAGTTGTGGGTGGAGGGTGGAGGTAAGTGCAAAGATAGTAAGCAGAGCTAGGACAAGGCCTTTGCGGACCCTAGCCCTGGTTTGAAAATTGTGTTCTGGGAGTTTCTGGCAATCTGAGGTCCTGAGCTTTTTCTGCAAGCTAAGTAATTTAGATCACAAAAAAATGACCTATGTAAGCATAATAAAATGCAGTAACTAAGGAGAAGCAAGGAGATACAGAGCCAGAGCCAGAGAGAGACAGAGAAAGAAACAGAGAAAGACAGACAGACAGACAGACACAGAGACAGAGAGACACAGAGAGACCATTATGAATGTTTCCTCCTTGTAGTTGTACATGACTGGGTGACCCCAGCTGGTTATGCCAACTCACTGATGGGTTGTGAAGAACAAGCATATGTTTTACATAGGTGGCAAACTTTAAAGCATTAAATAAATGTTCTTGTCCTTGGTTTTGTTCTTGTTCTTCTTAGACAACCATGTGACTCAGTGGAAAGAATCTAGTACCTGGAGTCAGGTAGATCTGAATTCAAATCCCACCTCAGATACTTTTTAGTTGTGTTGATCCTACACAAATCAACTTTCTGTTTCCTCACCTGTAAAATGGGGATGATAATAGCATTTGCCTCGCAGGGTTATTGTCAGGATCAAATGAGTTTATACATATAAAGCAATTGGCAAACCTTAAAGAACTATGGAAACACTACCTATTTTTGTTGTTGCTGCTGTTATCATTGAAGGGAATGCTGGCTACTTGCTAGATGCTGTGCAAATGCTGTTGATCTCATGACCCCACTCCAGGTAACGTGATCCACTGAACACCAAAGCCAAGGGCCACTTCCAATCCCTTTGTGGTTTTCACAGAGCTAGTGCCCTCCACCCCTTTTCTCTACCCCTTACCAGGTGGCCATGATCATCTCATTTATCTGGGTCTGTGATCTGCATGGATTCATACAATTAGTTTCTTGACTCAACCGCTGCCTGGAAGACTCCACCCTCTTCCCTTCCATTCTATATTTCAATAGATTTTAATCATATGAGCATGGCATCACTGAATCAGCTCACACAAGCATGAATCAACTTCCAGAGAAGTGACATTTTTCACTGAAAAGGCAGGATCTAACATGTGTTATAGATGTTTGCTTGTGACCAATGAAACAAAGGGAATAATGTTAAATATATTTTAAAACGACAGTACAAATTGCACAAGCACAGACATTCCCAAGCCTAAGCAACCTAAAGCAGTCTGAATGCATCCCCAAGTCCAGGAGTTCAAGAAAAGAAACAGCTGAGATGTGTTAACTCAAACTTCCCTTCCCACTATAGCAGGGAGGATGAAGGATTAGCCACAAATGGGGTTCTGGCTATCTAGTTACTGTAGGATCCTGCTGTTTTCCCCATACAAACATTCATCCCCATATGTTTCTCTTCTACACCAGGGGGTAAGAGAATACGGGTCCTCATTAGACATAACCCACTGGGGACTCCCAGTCATGTATAACAGCCAAGGGAAAGCATTCATGATTGTGTCCTGGTGCCATTAACCAGTGTTCTCATCTCTATTCTTGCTTCTTCTGTTGGCTGCCACAATTTCTGCCATTTCTGTCCCACCTGGCCCACTATCTGTCTAACTGTTCATGTATTGTCTTGGCTCTATGGATGGGACCAACCCAGGCATGGAGTTCATAACTCTTTCTCTTCTTAGCAACTCCTGTTAAAGCAGAGTATGGAGGGGCACCTATAGGTAGTAGAAAGCAAAACTCTCAGGAATTCAAAATATGGGCAATTATTAAAAGTGTACCTTGCAGAATTTTAGAGCAATAAATAGCAATTTTTGCAACCATGGCAAGTCACACACATAATGACACCCACATTATGAATGAGTTAAGGGTAGATGTGGAGAACCTGGGATACTGCCTGGGAAGATTCTAAGGGGTGTAGAGATCCCTAGACACCATTGGATGTGGGGTAGACTCCAGTATCCTGCTGGAAAAGCCAATGGGACATTGGAGAGCCTGGGACATTACTAAAGACATTTGGGAGGGTGTTAAAGATCCTATGACATTGCTGGGTAGGCCAGCACAGGGAAAAGAGGAACAAGTGAGGGAAGAGCTCACTCAGTTTTGTTGTTTCTACATTGCTAAAGGATTACAAATGCTTTTAGCGTTCTTTAAATATAATACCCTTGTACAAATCTCTGATTGCCCTTCCCTAGTTATTGCTCCTGTGAATCGTGCTGCACATTGCATCTTGAGGTCATTGCTTTGCCCTTTTACCAGATCTGAGAGCAAGGATAAAAGAAATTCACCAATGACTGCAAAAACCTTGTGACAGTCATTCATCTCGAGCCCAATCAATTAATAAGCATTTATTAAGAACTTAATATTTTTCAAACATTGTGCTAAGTACTGAGGATACAAAAACTAAAGTGAAATAGACCCTGTTCTTAAGGACCTTAGATTCTAATGAGGGAGACATCATGTACATATGTTAATATAGAGAGAATATATATGAAAATAGAAATAATATGTAGTATTCATTGCATATAATATTGTATTCATTTATGTACACACACATATACATATATGTGTATATGTAAAATACCTATATATGTAAAATAAAAAAGCGAATGAGCTAGCTGCTAGGGGAATTAGGAAAAGCTTCATATAGCAGGGGGTACTTGAACTGAGCTTTGAAGGGAATCAAGGATGCCAAGAGGCAGCAGCGAGGAGAGAGTGTACTCCAGGCAGGGGGAACACCCCATGCAAAAGTATGGAGATGGGAGATGGAGGCAAAATATGTGTCAAAGAGTGAGTATGGCTGGATCATAGAATACAAGAAGGAAATCAATGTGAAAGAAGACTGAAAAGGTAGGAAGGGTCAGCAATATGAAGATATTTAAATGTCAAACAGAGGAGTGTAGATATGATCCTAGAGGTAATGGGGACCACTAGACTTTATTGAACAAGGAGGAGACATGGTTAGACTTTGTTTCAGGAGAATCACTTTGGTAGCAGGATGTAATGGGGAAAGCACTATAATCAGGTGACCTGGGTTCTACCTACCTGGGCCTAAATTTTCTCATCTGTAATAATAGTAGCTAACCTTGATATAGTATTTTAAAGTTTGTAAAGCACTTTATATTTATTATCTCATTTGTTCTGCAAAATAAGAGGGTTGGATTGGTTTGTTTCTGAGGTTACGGATCTAGGATTCTATAATTCAAAGTCACCAATCCCTTACCCAGCTCTGCTAAGAAGAAATACCCGATAGTTTCAGTTTCTGCCCTGAGGAAGACTATATCCTCATTAAACATAAAGGATCAGGTCAGGAAAAATCTGTCTGTCAATTAGGTAGAGTTTCTCAGCTAATAGAAGGTTTATTCATGGTATGTGGCCAAACGACTCTGTTCTTTCTTCACTATGTCATTCATACAAGCAGGCCTCTCTCTGTCACCTGGCCACCTTCCAATAACTTTTCCCCCCCATATACTGAAACCTGTTTCTAGGAAGTGAGTTTTCCCTCAAGGTTCTCCAGGGTCTGCCTAGGGGCACAACAGCTCAGGCTTGGGCCTCATTTTAAAAAGAGAGAGGTAAGCAAGAAGTAGACTGAAAACTTATAGGTACCCTGTATTCTCATCCCCAAAGAACCTCATTTCCTGTTCTATGATGTCTCAAATGCCAAAATCATTCATGCAGAGCATAGCCCAAGTGCTGGTTGACTAATTAACCCAGACCTTGGATCTGATCCAGAATCGTAAGTCCTAGATCAATAATTACTGATTAGGAAAATGGATGGGGTAATAGGCAGACAAGGGTGAGAATCGACATGATTAGCTCTGGGAACCCACCATCCGGTCATCGCTATTGGGTCAAAAGATTGGCCTACTGGTAGAACTGGTGAGACACGGGGCAATGTTCTTTCATTTGTGTCTTCTCCCTCCCCATTCTTTTCCTTTTCCAACATTATTTCCACCCCCTGCTGACCAATTTGTGACTCTCTCCTTCTAGTCTGTTTTATTTTAATACCAAGTTTCATGCCAAGTAATGCCAGCTATACGTGCAGGTGAAATTGATTGTAGTCTGGATGTTGTTTGAAGGCTACAGCTAAAAGACATCTCCATTACCTAAAACGGCTCCCCATTGATCTTGCCATGGTGTCTGGGACACCATATTACTCATTCTTTAGGACTGACATTGAAGATTCCTATTAAAATACAAATACATCATTTAAGAGGCCTAATGCATTCCACCATCACAACATAATATGAATTAATCGATCTCATTACATAAGAGCAGGAAAGGTCAGAAAAGATCCACTAAAGGGATAAGAACTCTTGAGAGAATTCTTTCAGCTGAATTCTAGAGATAAACTACTATGGTTGCCACAACTCTAGAAATAATAAGTGACAATTACATAGTTTTTTAAAGTTTACAAAGCAGTTTACATGTATTATTTCATGTGTGTCTTACAACAACTGTTAGGTAGGTACTACAGAAATTAACCCCATTTTACAGATAAAGAAACCGATAATCAAGGCTTGTCCAAGGCCACCTATAGTAAGGATCAGAGGTAGGATCTATAATGTCCTAACTCCAAGGCCCACACCCTCTCTACTGTGTCACATCGCCTTGGCACAGAAATAGCAGGAGCTATTTGCTTCTTGTCGTGTTTCTTGTCTTTTCCTTTTTTTATTCCTTCTCTATGTCTCTCATCTGTACCACACTTTCAAATCAACAATCTGCCATTCTGACATTTTAAGATCTTGGTGATGCTGCTCTATAAGCATAATGCATGAGATGATGTAGTGCCATGGAAAGAATGCTAGACTCAGAGTCAGACGGCCCTTATGAGATTCCTAGCTCTGTCCTTCCTAGCCATGTGCTCATGGGTAAATCACATCCTCTCTGAGCCTCTGTTTCCTCATTCATAAAATGGGCATAATAATGTCTACACCATATGCTTTCCAGAGCTGTTGAGAGGGATGCATTTTGTAAACAAAAAAACTTTATGAATTACTTATTATGGGTTTGGTCTTCTATTGGAAAGATGATGGTGAGATTTGCTGCAAAGTGCCATGGTTGATAGGGATGGGCATGATGGATCAAGGGGTAACAAGAAGACTTTAAAATCATTGGGGAAGAGGGGAGAAAGGTTAGATGAAGAAGAAGAGAAGGAGGAGGAAGAAGACCAGTTTTGTCTGAGCTTTGCTTACTTCAGACAGGCCCTGTGGGCAAGGGTCTCAATCTGTTGATATCCGCCATGGTTAAGGACCATATTAGGAATGTTAAGTTGGGACCACTTTGGGACAAACTCCCCAGGTCTTTTATGGTCAAAGGAACAGGAAATCAGGCCTACTTTGAGGAGCACTAGAGAGCCCTTGAAGGGTCAGCTAAGTGGCCCAGTGGATAGAGTGCTGGGCCTGGAATCAGGAAGTCTCATCTTCCTGAGTTCAAATCTGGCTTTGGACACTTACTAACTATGTGACCCTGGGCAAGTCACTTAAAACTGCTTGCTTCAGTTTCTTCATCCATAAAATGAGCTGGAGAAGGAAATGGCAAATCACTCTAGTATCTTTGCCAAGAAAACCCTAAATGGGGTCATGAAGAGTCAAACACTACTCAAAAATGACTCAACAGTAAAAACAAAAGAGTCCTTGAAGTCAAACTTAGAAATTTGAAAGGGAAGAAAAAAAAATAACCACCCCAAACCAAGAATGGCCTTCTGTGATCCAAGAGCAAAGGAAAGCAAGGCCTTCCTGCACTGAGGCACCTCTTCCTTGCCCAAGCACACATAAAAAGGAAAGAATTTGCATGCGATTCCTATTACAAGGGAAAGATGGTTTTCTGACAGAGTTCATGAGGGCCCATCAAAACGTTAAATTTGGTTAAAATCATCTCCTGCTTTTTGAGTTCTCTCTTTCTAAATACTCCTGTGAGGAAAAGTTTGATTTGCATGTTTAGTGATTTTTTGAAAAAACCCAAGAAGTTCTTTGTCTCCCTTCAGAAGAATTAGTTCCACTCACTTCAACACAATGAGGCAATCCTCTGAAATCCTCAAGTGAAAGGGCATTGATTTATATGGAATTAATAGGTTCACTCAACACATATGGGCCATATCAAGACCCCATGGGTTTGTGGGAAGTAACTGCCATTTTTACACTAGGTAACACTGACTCTTCAAATATATAACCAATCTTCCAGGCCACAGGATTGCCTCCCCTTTCCTTTTTAATTCTCTCCACATATGCTTATTATTTCTGGTAAGGATTCTTCAGGCTCTGTGCCCCATCTTCAAAAAGACTTCAATTTGTTTACCAAGATGTGCACCAATTCCCTTGTCAGCCTCTCTCCCCCAACAAGGAACTGCAATACCAGCATGTCTGGGCAGTCTGGGCTGGCAGGGAAGCTGTTGGGGTGCCAAGATAGATGGGCTACCCCACCCATCCCTCTTAGCCATTCTTATGTTTGGTGAAGCCTATGGACCTCTTCTCAGAACAATGTTTTTAAATGCATAAAATAAAATACACAGGATACAAAGGAAATAAAATAATGTGGAAATATAGTCATTGAAATATTTTTTAAAAAAAGATTAAAGAACCCCGAGGGTCTCAACCTTTCCTGACAAAAACACACTCAGGCCTAGAGAAGCAACTCCAGAAAAGATGCCTCACTCAGAAAACCTCCATCTGCCTAGGGACAATAGCCTGGGTTGCCCTGGCAGTGTAGAGGGCTGGGAATAATATACATGGATTCCCAGCCGACCCTGGAATCTTGGGGCCTGCTGAGCTCAGCTAACCACCAGGAAGAGACTGAATTTTAAAACAGGCCCGACTTTAGGTAATGCTTCTCTCTCAAGCTGATGCTCTGGGCTCCTAAAGAAGCAGCCACTTGATTACAGCGTCATTCTATTAGCATGAGCCCACACCCCAGGAGGGGTTTTTATCTATGTCTGGCTCATTTTTAATATAGCTCATTAATTCTTCAGAGAGGATTCTTTCTGAGGGGTTGGCATGGTTGCTGATGTCCTGGAAACAGCGGGTTTACCAACATTCTTTTTTCACTTCCTTTCCTAGACTCCCTTTGTTGCCCCTTAAAGTTTTCCTGCTATATCCTCACCAATGACATTTTAAGGGGCATGATAGAAATGAAGGGAGGCATACCACTGAGACCGTATGCGAAAGACAAGTAGCAAGACAGCAGCCAAGTGCCTGGCACCTGCCCAGGGCAGCCATCTTTGCATATTCAGTTCACATATCAGTAAATATTGTTCATGGCTCTGTCCAAAGGCAAAGAGCATGTGTAAGGAAACTGAATTATCAATAGTACCTACAGAGACATATTGATCCTTCTCTGGGCCAGTAATCGGGCAGCTTCTTACTAATGTGGTTCGAGGGCCCCCAAATCACCCCAAAACAAAAAAAACAGAACACGGACAAACAAAAAAACCCTCCTTCCCACCCAAAGTAATTCAGGCAAATAGGCAGTATGGTGAATAGGGTGTTGGGTTTGAAGTCAAGAGGACATGAGTTCAAATCCAGCTTCAGACAGTTACTAGCTGTGTGACCCTGTGTAAATCATTTGACTTGTTTACCTCAGTTTCCTCAGTGGTAAAATGGGGATAATAATAGCACCTACCTCCTAGGGCTGTTTTAAGTATTAAATGAGATAATATCTGTCAAGAATTTAGCATAGTGCCTGGCACAGGTGCTTCACAAAGTCTAGTTACTATTATTACTCCTAAAAAGAGGAGGTACTATGTTCTGTAGCTGGAGCAATATGTTAGCTAATAAGCACCTTACCACAGAGTCATTTCTCCCACTAATCTGATTGTTGGCTATCTTCCAAATCAAACTGATGCTCAAAGGAGGAAAAGGAAATTTAAAAGGACAAGCTGCAATTTTTGAAGATAATTCTCAAAAAAAAGGAATTTCTAAAGTACTGTAAGTCGTGGCAGCATTTAGGCACCTCAAAGGCTCATTTCTTGACATTTCGGACCTCAAAACCCAAGGTTTTGTAGGTGACCTTGTGACCTTGTATAAGGCAGAGGTCAACAGAACCTGAAGGGAATTGGATGCCAGTGGGGATCAGGAGATGCCTTAGTAGGGGTCCTTGGGAGTTGAGGATACACGGATGAAAGCAGGGGGTTCAGGAAATAGGTAGGTAGCACCAAAATTAGGGCAGAAGGGCAGAAAGTGGAGGACTGAAAGGCCAATAAAGGTTAATTAAATCATTCTCACACTCTCCATTTCACAAATTTAATTGCCTGGTTGGAAGCAGGTCTGGTAATCTCTAGAAGTAGGGAGGGTGCTTCCATTCTCAGGCTCCCATGATCTCTGTTCTATGTTGACAGCTAGTCAGCAGCTGACATTGATGATGGCAAAGAAAGTGATCTCCTCATCCACAGTGATTGCTCTCCACAATGATGGTTTGGAAACCCCACCTAGAAGCAGGGATAGAGGTGTGGAGCAGCACTCTTATCCAAATTCTCAGACTTATTTCCTGGGGCAATTTTCAGTGGGGTTTGAAGGGAGCTGGTGAGTATGCCACAGGGTGGTAGGATGTTCCAGTGAGGAGGCCCTAGCTATTGAAGGAAGTTCTGGGATAAGACAGCAGTAAAAGCATGATTTTGAAGTTCAGAATGTCAGAAACAGAGCCCTTGAGGGGCCTAAATGCTACTATGACTTACAATATTTTGGAAATTCCTTTTTGAGAATTATCTTCAAAAACTGCAGCTTGTCCTTTCAAATTTCCTTTTCCTCTTTTGAGTGTCAATTTGATTTGGAAGACAACCAGCAGTCATATGGAGTCCTGTGAAACAGAGGAGAGAGCAATGTGGTAATACTGTTTGGGGTCAAGAACAAGGTGTGCCTGTAAAGTAATTTGATTACTTTTCCTTCGTGGTTCATAAAATTGTTCTGAAGGCAATTGTAAAAGAGGAAACTTCGAAATCATCTGAGCAGCAGTAGCATCATTGGAATAAGCTTCACATGAGGACTACTTTGGAGGAAAAGACTCTTTAATTGGATAAATTTTGCAAGGTTTATTTGAAAATCATTTGACTACTACATCAGTACACCCCATATACTATATCTTACACTTACATTTACATCTCTTATAACATATATTCTGCTAGATAGACACGCCTCAGAAAAAGGAAGCCTAGAAACCTGGCTTCTCTCCCCTAATTCATTTGGGACAAGTATTTCATCAGCGCCAGCTTCTCCCCTTCCCCCACCCCACCACTAATCAAGAATAAATAAAACAGGAGGGATAGGGATTGGTAGATTTGGCACATACTGACTACACTCAGAATGTGGGTTTGGTTCCTGCCTTCTGATTCTTTGAGCAAGCATTTATGGAAAACATAATCAGGTCAATATTTATAGAATATTTGGCTTAGAAAAGAGATCATGGCATCAGGGGCAATGGTTCCCTGAAGACATGTATGCGAGGGCTGTCTAGAAACAAAATGTCTAAGAGGAGATCAGATAGCACCAGGCCGAGTATTGAAAAAAAGACAAAAACATAATCTGAACCTTGTACCAATGCACAGCGATGCAATGATGAAGATTCAGAAGCCTGTATGCAGTTCTGATCAATGCCTCCCAATCAAAGTAATAGATGGCATTTATAGTGTGCTTTGAGGGGCAACTAGGTGGCTAAGTGGATAGAGAACTGGGTCTGGAGTCAGGAACACTCATTTTCTTGAGTTCAAATCTGGCCTCGGACACTTACTAGCTCTGTGACCCTGGGCAAGTCATTTAACCCTGTTTGCCTCAGTTTCCTCACCTGTAAACTGAGCTGGAAAAGGAAATGGCAAACCACACCAGTATCTTTGCCAAGAAAAACCCGAACGAAGTCACAAAGAGTCAGACACAACTGAACAACAACAACAAAGGTTTGCAAAACCCTTTATGATATTTTATTCAATTTTATCTGCACAATAGCCCATGAAGGTGGGTGCTATTTAATAGGTAAGGTCACTGAAGCTTAGCAAGTTTAGGTGCCTTGGTCAGGGTCACACAGCTAGTGTCTAAGGTACAATTTAAATGCAGAACTTCCTGACTTCTAGTCCAATGATGTATCCACTATGCCAAACTGCCTAGAGACAGGGACACAGAAAGACATAATGGACATTGGAAAGGTCTAGGCAGATTGAGATGATCAAAGGGGCCAATGGACTTTCCTGAGGAGAAGCTAAGAAAATGAGGACTCTTCCATTAAAAAGGTGAAAGCTGAAAGGAGATACGATAGAAGTCTGTACCAAGTATGAAGTTTATAGTTAGGGTAAATGGAGTTGTTCTCCACATCCTGGAATACTAGAATTAGGGAATACTAGAATTTGAAGGAGGCCAAGAAAGGGAAGAACTACCTTGTATGACAGGCACTCCATTACCCCCAAACACCATAGGATGTGAAATTTAGATCCAATCCCCCATTAGATTGTAAGCATCTCGAGGGCAGGGACTGTCTTTTGTCTTTCTTTGAATCCCCAGCACATAATAGTCACTTAATAAAATTTCATTGACAATCTGATTTTATAAATAAAGAAGTGAAGGCCCGGAGAGACTGAGGTGATTTTGCCAAGGTCTTACAGGTAGCAAGTAACAAAATTGAGATATTGTCCCCCCTACTATATAGGTAAACTTCAGATACTCTTCAGATAAACATGACACACACAAAAGATAAAGAACTCCTGGCCTAGAGGACATCTATGGTACCTTTTAGTTCTCTGGTTTTCCACCAGAGCTGTCGTTATATTATTGTCTTGTTTCAATATTTTCATTTTTTTGCCACTCCAAATCTGTTGTTATTTGTGATCTGGGGGATTGTGTCTTCTCAACTCCCTGCCATTGCTTTCAAACTCCTATCAGAGGTAAGAAACCCTGCTCTCCTGGCACCCCCACCCCACACACACAAATTGGTTTTTATAAAGGATTCTGAAACCTGTAGATGAAAAGTAAACACCAAGAAATGTATTAACACATTGTTCTAAGCTTTTGCTTCCATTTGGCTGTTAGGACCTTGGGTTTCAGAGGGGCATAAGTGGAAAAGGAGGAAATGATCCAGCCTCACAAATAGAAAGGCCCCTCCCTGGTTGGCTTTGAAGTCCTATGTCCTTATCTCTCCCCTGAGCCTTGTAAGGCTCACCATCCCTAATCACTCCTGGTACCAGAAGTAAGTAAACATGCTTAAACCTCTCAGTCTTCTAGGGCAAGGGCACTGAACTATATTTTGACAACTTCCTCTTCCTGTTTTCAAATTGGTAAATATTTGGTTCACATGAGAAGCCCTTGTTTTAATTCAGGCCAAGTTACTTGTCCACATTACATTCTTCCATTCTCCTCCCCCCATCCCAAAATAAGGCACCTCTTTTATAGGCTAGGTAAGGGGCAGGAGGGAAGGGGAGGGAAGAAGGTGAAGTATAGCAAAATTGGGACTCCTGACTTCTGCATTAATTACTAGGTCACACTCACTTTGCCTTCAAGATCAGCTCCCTTTCCTGAACAAATTTTTAAAAAACCCATTTATTAAACACTTATTATGTGCCAAGCTCTGTGCTAACTCCCAGCTTCTCACTCTTCAGACTTTCTCACAACCTCACCATCAGACTTCTCATCCTGAAGATCCTTTGACTCTCTTCTAATTGGTGAGTCTAGCCTGGAAATCCATTTCATTGAGTGCCTAGACCATGCTCATTTCACTACCAGTTCACCTCATCACTCTCCAGACTTCTCTCTCCCCCATCCCCTTTCCAGGTCTCTTTTATGTATAATAATATGTGCCTTTCCTCATTAGAATGAAAGTAAATTGAGGGTAGGAAATAGCCTTATTGCTTGTATATGTACTTTCAGTACTTAGCTCAGTGCCTGAATCATAGTTAGGGCTTAATAAATGTGCTTATCTATCTATCTATCTATCTATCTATCTATCTATCTATCTATCTATCTATCTATCTATCCATCCACTTACCTATCTATCCATCCGTCTATCTATCTATCTATCTATCTATCTATCTGTCTGTCTGTCTGTCTGTCTGTCTGTCTGTCTGTCTGTCTATCTGTCTATCTATCTATCTAGTGATAGGAATACAAAAGGCAGTCCCTGCCCACAAGGAGCTTACATTCTAATGGGAGAAACTGTGTGTGTGTGTGTGTGTGTGTGTGTGTATGGAAGGAGGAATGCAGGAAGGGGCATTTTGGTCCAGAAAGTTACCATGATAGGGAGTAGAGCTAGAGGGAAGTAGAGTAACATACCCTGTGCAGGAACAATAATAAAGTTGGTTTGATCTTAGTTTGAGGCTTTAGAATCGGCATGGTTGGGGGAGAAGGTGGAAAGGAGCATGGGGAGAGGAGAGGACAGCAGAGGAGAGGGGAGGACAGGAGAGGTGAAGAGGAAGAGAGGAGAAAGAGGAGATGAGAAGAGAGGAAGGGAGAGGTAGAGAGGAAAGGAGAAGAGAAGAAAGGGAAGGGGAAGAGAAGAGAGGGAAGAAAAAGAGAGGAAAAGGGAGGGGAGGGGAGGAAGGAGTGAAGCACAAGAGAGATCTTTTGTTTTCAAGTTAGAGTAAAGCATCCAGATCCCTTAGATCAGGGGTTATAAACCTCTGGCACAGCTAGTCAGTATTCTCCACCATAAACATCTCTTTTCTCTTTCCTTCTCTTTTGTTGTCTCTTCATCATCTTCGCTTCCTCGCTTCCTTTCCATTTCCCCTATTCCTCTTCCTGAAGTTAGTGACAATAACAGATGTCCTCTCTCTCTCTTTCACTTATTTTTTCTTCCCTCTGTGGTTTAGCTATCCACTGGTCCTCCACGGTTCTGTTGGTGACCTAGTCCTAGAGGGCCAAAGAGACTGCTAACCTCAGGCTTAAAGGAAGCTCCTCTTTGCTTAGCCAAATATACAGAATAGGTAGGAAGCCATATGTCAAAAAAGTAAGAGAAACTGATTTCCCAGGTGGGGATGGGGAGAAAACTAAAAGCCCTCTCAGGTCTCTGATCCTTATAAAACACTCCAAGGCTCCTGCTTAAAAGGAAGCAGCAAAGGACCCTCACTATTCCCTAGCAAACACAGACCACTTCTCTTTCCAGGCCACTTTCAAACAGCCACCTCACTCTCAAAGAATTTCAAAGCAAATTCTATGTTGGGTGTCTTAATAGGCACCTGTCATGAAGCCTGAGTCGGCAGGAAAAGTGGGAAGCAATCCACAGAGGCAAATTAGAGTGTTTTAGTCCCATTATTATGTTCAGAACTAAAGCAGCACTCTCTCTTATCACCTAGGGGAGAATTCTGCTGCACAGATGGATACCCAAGGTGGAGAAGATTTGTCGTCTACATTCCTAATAACATTCATGCTGTGATGAAGCCAGTGGTTTGAAATTCAGAATCTGGCCTCACTGCCTGTTGGAAAAGCCAGGCCTGGTCCTGGCTGAGGCCATTGGGGAGGACTCCATTCTTTTTAGAATAAAATTACTTTTCTGTGCAATTCTTTTAAAGCATCGGAGTGCTACCCATCTTTCTGAGTGGCTCTTATGATAGGCAAAATAGGAAGGAAGTTTATTCGGATAGAGTATTTTGTTCTCTGGATAGAACGATATTACTATAGCCTCGGCAAGACACCCATGTGTGTGTAAATGCCACAGCTCAAGTCCAAACTCTAAGTAATTTTAACATTAACCAGTTAATCTTAGTGACAGTCTAGGTATAGCTAATACCCTTTCTCTGCTTTGACTCTACCGCCACATAGGCCCTCATATCAAGTCAAATCAATAAGCATTTAAATTATGTACCAGGCACTGTGCTAAATGCTAGAAAGACTAAGGAGCTTACCTTCTACAGGGGAAGACAATACAATAAAATGAGCTGAAAAGCAAGGCAGGGGGTGGGGTAGGAAATGGAGGTACTGGCTTTGCGGCATGGAAACAAAGCCCTGTGGAGAGTCAGGATTGACACATAGTAGCTCAGAGGCTCATGTAGGTATATGTAGACATAGGTGGACATACATATATTCATATAATAGCCTTATAAGTAATTATTCCTTCAAATAATATAATGAGTTTCTTAATCATATATGTGTCATGTCTTTTATACAGCCAGGATAGAGGCTTCATAGAAATGAAGACACAGTTGGCGTTAACTTCTTCCTTAAAATGTATGTTCCAGCCAATCAAATGGAGAGGCTAAAGGGGTGGAAGGTATTTCCAATGTGAGTTTTCCAGGGGTAGAGTGACCTTCTAGGGTAAGGAGGTAGACATGGAATGGTAGATAAAATCCTGTGGAGAGTCAGGAGTATAGTCTAGAGAGGTGTGAGAAATGAACATTTTTCTCTTGTATTTAATAACTAATTAATCGTGTTATGACCAAGGATTTTCCCCTTTTCCACTTCCTCATCCAGAAACCAACCAGTGTGGGAAATCCTTCTTAAAGATTTGTCCAGGCCAAGATCTAATCAGACAGTAAAAGAAATTCTAAGTTTGGGCTAATGGGTGTATTCCTGCTCATTGTGTTTTCACAGACAGGTCTGGGAGAAATGTTTTTTCTCCCTATTGTCAAGGCAGGTAATATGGAAATTGATGTCTCTCTGATTGAGATTTGGGTGACCTAAGTCACCCCAAGACCCTCATTTTAATATATCCTACCTCCCATTGTGTCAATCAGAGTTGTTTGGCACCCTCAGGAACACTTACTCTTCTAAGGGTATATAACTGTGAGCTCAGTGCCATTGAGAGACTATGGTCTGAGAGAGACAGAGATCACTCTTCAATTAATTAATTAATTAATGATGTGTTAGCCTCAGTAATAAAATTATTAAATTACCCAAAAACTATGTCTCTCAAATTTTTTGATCACCACAAAAGAATGAAGACTTCATCACCTCACACTTTTACTACTGCAATAGATTTCTGGCTGGTCTCTTCCCCACACCAGTCCATCCTCCACTCAGCTACCAAAGTGATCTTTCTAGAGGGCAGACTTGACCATGTTATGCCCCTACTCAAGAAACTTATGTTGGCTCCCTATTATATGCAGGATGAAATACAAAATCCTTCTTTTGATATTTAAAACCTCTCCCCTCTACCTTTCCAGTTTTCTTACACTTGACATTTTACTCCATATATTTTTTGATCTAATGATACCGGCTTTCCTGCTGTTTCTTGCACAAAGCTCCATTTCCCAACTGGGCATGCATTTGCCCTTAGCTGTCTCCCATCTACGGAATTCTCTCTCTCCTCTTCACCCGCACCTCTTGGTTTCCTTGGATTTCTCTAAGGGTCAGCTAAAATCCATCTTCTGCATAAAAAAAAAAAAGAAGAAGAAGAAAAAGAAGAAGAAGAAGAAAGTCTTTCCCAGTCTCCTTTAATATTAGTACCTTCCCTCTGAGATTATTTCTGATTCACCTTGTATATACCTTGAATGGACATAGCTTTTTGCATGTTGTCTTCCCTCATTAGACTGTGAGCTCCTTGAGAACTGTGGCTGTTTTTGCTTTTTATTTTTTTTTTTTTTTGCATCCCTGGTACTTAGCACAGTCACACTGGCACATATTCAGCACTTAATAAATGCTTATTGACTGACTGAATGACTAATGTGACAATTTTCTAAGAATAAGAAGATTTGCTTTTTTAAAACAAAAACTGAAAGAACTGACACCATATATTCAGTGTCCTGGGAATTCCTAATCTTAATAGCACAGCTTTAGCAAGAATTTACAAGAACGGTGTTATACATTTCTGCATGTTAATCTATTTTTAAGAACTTAAGTAATTAGCAAATCACCTTAAGAAGTTTTAGGAAATTTTAAGAATCCATCTCCTGACTCCATGTCTTTGCCTAAGCTGCAGCCCCATCCATGCCTGGGATGAAACAGCCTCCCCACCTGCCTCTTAGAAGTTCCACCTTCCTTTAAAGCTCAGATAAGATGCCACTTCTTTCTTCAAGGGAACCTTTCCTGAGCCCCCTCCCTAAGTGGTTAGTGCTTTCTCTCTTCTGAAATTACCTTGTATTAACTTATCAGAGGATGTTGTATCCCTTGGATGAAAGTTCCTCAAGGGCAGAGATAGTTTCATTTTATCCCCAGTGCCTACTACAAGGCCTTATTCATATTAGGAATTTATTAAATATTTCTTGAATTAGCACGAATCATAAAATAATTCGACACATACTAGCTCAGAGACTCACATAGACATATATAGACATAGGTGGATATGTATATATTCATATAATAGCCTTATAAATAATTATTTCTTTAAGTAACATAATGAGCTTCCTAATCATATAAGTATCATGTATTTATATAGCCAGAGTAGAGCTGTCTCAAAAATCATAGTGCAATTTGAAGCTTTAATAGCTTAAATATATGGATATCATAATAATAACAACAACAAACATTTGCATGGTGCTTACTATGTTCTAGGCACTGTCCTAAGTGCTTTACAATTATTATCTCATTTGAGCCTCCTAGGTGCTATTATTATCCCCATTTCACAGATAAGGAAGCTGAGACAAACAGAGGTTAAAGTGATTTGCTCAGGGGACCCAGCTACTAAGTATGTCTCTGAGGCCAAATTTGAACTCGAGTTTTCCTGATGGCAAGCCCAGTGCTCTATACAGTTGAAGTCACATCATATTCACAATGAACTTATGTAAATTTAACTGCATATACTTGGAAAAATAGATAATAAATAGAAAAATAGATAAAATAGAAAGAAAAATGCATAGGCTCCACCATTCAATTAACATAATCCCCAGAGTGAGTGTGATGCAGAAAATCTGCCCAGCAACTTCCACTGCAACTCTCACCCCCCAAACATCTACTACCCCTTTACCCAAGACTCCATGTGGGACAGCTTATATAAGAGCCAAACCAGTGCTGAAGCAGGGATTGGGGGAGCACTGAGCAGGGGAGTTGTGTCATCCAGACACAGCTTGTGTCCAGCCACTTTCACGGCCTGCCCCCATCCCAGTGGACCAACTCAGACCTTAAAACCAATTATGATCCAGAAGTTATAGACCAGGTTTTCAAAATTCCCTTTTTAAAGTGTTGCTGCCCTTTATGGGCAATTTAAGATGTGGTTATTGTTGTTGGCGGTGGTGGTGGTGGTGGTGGTGGTGGTGGTGGTGGTGGTGGTGTGTGTGTGTGTGTGTGTGTGTGTGTGTGTGTGTGTGTGTGTGTGTGTGAGAGAGAGAGAGAGAGAGAGAGAGAGAGAGAGAGATTTTGACTGATTTGAGCCCTACATCCTGAGTTTTGAACCTAACCCTCATACAAGATGTGATTCCATTGTCTATGCATTCATATCACACCATATGTATACAGCATCACAGGTATGTAGGGTCAGACTAGCCATTGTACAGCTCTGGCAAAGGATGAGAGAATCTAAGTCTCCATCAGCCATCAGTCCCATCCTCCAGAATACATTCACTCTAAGTGGACACTATTCTTCCTGGGGTGGAGAAAGCAGGTGGATAAGATCGTAGCCCCTTCTATACAATCATATGACAGAATTAGAATCAAAATTCCACAATTGCCCATGTGGGTTGTGAGCCTTGAGCTTTTGTTCATTTATTGAAAAGATCCAAACATATACATTTTCACTCATTGAAGAGGCTCAAATACACATATTCAACAATAAATGCAGCTTTATTCTTTGACTCAGTAATGCCTCTACCAGGCATATAGACAAAGAGATGAAACAAAGATGGAAAGGGCCTATATGTGCAAAAATTTTTATAAAAGCACTTTTCGTTTTAGCAAATAATTAGAAACTACAGTGATGCCCATCAATTGGAGGGTGGCTGAACAAATTATGGCATATGAATTTAATGAGATTGTAATGTGTCACAAGAAATGACAAAATGGTAAGATTCAGAGAAGATTAGTAGGACTTGTATGAACTGATGCAGAGTAAAGTGAGCAGAACCAAAGGAACAAGTTATACAATGATTAGAGTATTGTAAAGGAAAACAATCATGACAGGCAGGCTTACGAATGCTATATCAGTGCATTGACCAAATATGACTCCAGAAAAATGATGATATTTTAGCCACTTTGTTTTCATAATTTCAAACTTTTGCAAAGTAATTGGATCAATTTATGCCTCTACCAACACTGGAGCTATATTAATCATAATAATAAGCTAATAATTAATAATGCTTAATTTATAATTCTCAATAGTTACAAATAAGTAATAATATTTCAAAAGTCATTGATTCTGTCTAATGATTTTCCCACCTTACTTTATCTCAATTCTGTATTTCACCCACAGTTTAGAACAATGCTTTAAGCTTGTCGAGGATACTGACTGTTTCATTTTTGTCTTTGTGACGGGATTTAGACTGTGGCAATCCCCTTGAGCCCCAAAAGAATTTGGGTCCTATTTGTTTAAGGGGGGAATGATGAGGGTATAGTCTCTGGGAGCCCCCTTGAACTCTCCTTGAATCTTCCAACTAGATCTGGCCTTCCTCAAGGCCATAAGCCTTACATTATCATTAGGCCCAAATTACCCAGCCTAGTCCACCCTTAATCCTGATCAAAATATCTATACCCTAGCCCAGTTACCCTAGCTCTCTTATTGTCTGTCATCTCCAGGTAGCCTTCAGCTATTTCCCCACCCCGGAGTCTGACCTCATCCCCGATCCTCCTTAGACTCCTCCTCAAGACCCTCCCTAAACCCCTCCTCTAGTCATCCCAGACCACCCTCTCAATCCCTTCCACAGTCTTCTTGCCTCCATGAAGGTGCTCAGATTCAATCTAGCTCAGATAGATTGAATCTGGCCCGCTTGTGAAAGTAGGCATCATAAAGGGTGGGATTTCTTAAGACAACCCATTATGGTGAATCCTTAATATACTTTGTCTTTTCCCTTGGCTGAGAAGGCTTGAGTGGAATTCTTTTGGCAGGACCATGGTGTTGGTATTTTGGGATCTCGAGCAACCCTAGAAACGTATGGTTCCCTACAATCATCATTTTTTCCTTAACCTCTTCATTTGTATTCCCAACCTTTAGCACAGTTAGCCCCTGACTTGTAGGTGCTTAATAAATGCTTATTGGTTGGGTTCTTTGTTTGCTTGCTTGCTTGTTTGTTTGTTTAAATGGAAGAGACTGAGGGAGAGCCGAAATTCTCTGCTCAGCTTAGCTATTTTTGTGATTTGCAAAACTAGTTTTAAAAGAATTCTGAAATCAGTAGGACAAAGGTAGAGGGTGAAACACTGTGGATCCAAGTCCAACTTAATCAAATACTCATTTAAGAAGAAAAGGGAAAGAGAAAATTGATGCTGTGTTATCTGCCTCTGTACACCTTAAACTGAAAGAAACCTGGAAGAAGCCTGCTGGTGTTCAGTTCAGATAATTCTTTTGATACACACCCTTGCTGCCGTCATTTCTTTCTTCTGTGGTATTTCGGCAAGCGGGGAAATGCCTGACATGCCAGATTTCTTTGTAAACCAGACGTAAGACGGGAAGTTCTGAATATGATCGGGAACATTAAGACACCTTTGGCTAGGAAAGTGCCTGAGAGAAGGAGGCAGGGCATGATCAGGGATCAGTTAGAGATAGGAAGATAGAAAAGAGGAGAGCCCAAGGAGAATAGGGGGAGGAGATGCAGGGGGAGGGGAGAGAAAGCAGGCAAGTGAGAAGTACAGGACTACATGGCGGCCAGACAAACCAAACCTAGCCGCACCAAAAGGATGACATTTCCTCAGAAAGAAACTTATTCCAATAAATACATTCCTTAATTGCAGACACATGATCTCAGGGGCTCCCTAAAGAATTATCTAAGTGGAGGGGAAAAAAACCCCGCAAGGTTTCCATCAAGAATTGACATTCTCACCCAGTGGATTGATTGCCCACAGGGGCAGACTACTTTAGCAATAGCCTCCAGGTGTCTGGTGTGGCCCGCAGTGAAACCATGTAGAGTGAGAGGCTTGGAGGAAAAGGGGGAGTGGAGTAAGGATGGAGAGAAAGCCATGGATGGCAAGAAGCCAACCCGGAAATCAAAACCAAAACAGCCAGGGTAACCACGTCTATCCCATGAGTGATCCCAAAGCCAAAAGGGAAAGACTGGGTTCCACTGCCCACACTGGTGAGTAATGAACCACAAAACAAGCTCTTGAATGATTCCCAAAGTCCTCGATTAAAACTTTTTTTTTTTTAAAGCCAGCTCAGAACTTCCCCTCTTTACATACTTGTTCCTGTAATGGGTAAGATGAGTTGGAGATTGCTGATATATGGAAGGGACTGGGCATGTTCAGATGAAATCAGAAAAGATCTGAATCTGTGGTAGAAATCTGAAATGAATTGGAACCTGGAAAAAAGAGTCTGAAACATTTAAATGTAGAAGTTTGCCTCAGGAAGATGTTTTCTTCCTTTTCTCTCTTCACGTTCTTTTAGACGTTGGAAAGAATCTAAGTGTGTTCCCAAAAATAGGGCAAAGAACTCTGAAATCTTCTAAAAGGAATTGAGTTCAAGCATGAGGGGCTTGATGGATGGAGAATTTTGGAATGAGACCTGGGTTCAAATCCTGCACATGCCAGTACTAGCTCTGTGTGTGTGTGACCTTGAGAAAGATATTTAACCTCTCAGTGTCCCCAGGCAACTTTCAAAGACTAAATTACAAAGCAAGTACTATTTAGCTTGGGTAGATAGAGTTTCCTCGTGAAGAGTTCCCAGTACCAATTAAATCACCTGAAGTTCTTTGCTCTGGTTTGCCAGCTCCCCCTTCACTTTCCTTCCCCTCCCCACCCCCTAAAACATTTCAGTGGCTACAGAATCTTTAAAAAGTAGAGGTTTGGATTTTTTTTTCATCTGATTTTCCAAGGAGATTAACTAGGATCATAGAGTTGTCAGGGGTCTTGAGAACATCTGGTGCCAACTCTCTCATTTTACAGATAAAGAGCCTGAAGGTCACAGTGGTTAAATACCCAAGCTCTCACAGAGAGGTAGTATCAGAACCAGCATTTAAACCCAAGTCTTCTAATTAAAAATTAAAATTTTCACTACAACATGTATTTTAAACCTGTTATAATCTTTTAGTCATTTTTACTACATGGACTGTCAACTTTTTCCTATGAGAAGCTACCTGTGGTCCTAGGTTCTATCAAAATGTGCCCAATGAAGCATTAATGAGATGCCTAGCACAAAGCATCATTACTCAATTTGTTTATTTTGGGTAAGTATTTGGTAAAAGCCAGCCTCATGTAGTCATTAGGAGATGAGAGGTAGAAATGGAGGAGGTGGTAATAAAAATGACACAAGACAGGTAGGCCAAGGAAACAGGCACAGTCAAAGCAGCTCATGTGCCTAGGGCTTCATAGCTACTGGAATAACTGCTGGAAGACTTCTCTGCCTCCAAAGCCTCTGCAGGGCTGCTAGTGTCATTTCCAGGTAGGATAATGCCCTCAGGATGTGAGGTACTTTTTTCCCCCCTGCTGCAAACTGCTGGTTGTTGTTCAGTCCTGTCAGACTCTTCATGACCCTATTTGGGGTTTTCTTGGCAAAGATAGTAGAGCAGTTTGCCATTTCTGTCTCTAGCTCATTTTACAGGTGAGGAAATGGAGGCAAGCAGGGTTAAGTGACTTGCCCAGGGTCATACAGCTAGTACGGGTCTGAGAATAAATTTGAACTCAGAAAGACTAATCTTCCTGACTCCAGGGTGGCAAACTGTTGGAATCCTCTGCTATTACATTCTCTCTGCTGTACTTTGAGGTTGTGGTCTCCCCTAAGCTCCCCTAAGTTGGGTTTCTGCTTAATGTGCAACTGACAGATCTTTCCAGAAAGAGCCACAGCACTTTTATCTCATAGCCCCAGGGGCTATCTCAGGTCTTTGTGATTTCAATCTGTAGCCACTCAGACAGGATATAGCTTTTCAGCTCCAGAGCTTCTGTCATCCCCTCCTGCCTCCCTCTTTTGCTATCCTGATTGGCCTAATACATCTAGGCAGACTTCAGCCCTGTTTCATTTTCTTCCCTGTGTATCTTCTTACCTGTCACATCAACACTCCAGTTCCTCCTCCCTTTCCATAATCAGATCAATATTGCCATTGCTACCAGAAGGTTTACTCCCTTAGGGTTCAATTCACCATTCCTGTGTTTATATCCCCAGAGCTTGGCACAGTGCTTGGCCCCATAGTAAGCTTAATAAATGCTCTTTTATTCATTTCTTCATTCATTCAGATAATCCCTTAGGCATTATTTGTCTTTTAAATGCTTTTTTTTCTCTCTCAGCTGCCACTTCCTAAATATGGCTATGCTTTCAGTAAAATCGTTTATGATGCCCATCATTCACCTGGTCCACGCAAATCAACCTGAGTGCTTCACCTAGCAATACTGAAAATCGTTGGGCAGGATTGGGAACCTTTACCCTGCTTTCTTTCCTGCAACAAAGGCACCACTCCTCAAATTCAATCCTTCCAATACTATTCTCATGACCAAAGTCAAAGGTGGATTCCCCATCAGGGACCTTTATAAAACTGTACTATAGCGAGTCTTATTTGAGCACATTGTCACTGATCCTCTTCAAAAGGAAGGATGAACAACACTCTTGCCATTAACAAATGGGAAAGCTGAGACCCAATTCCCATCTATCCCCCTGCCCCTACTGTATATCTATCTAGTATCTATCACTGCCTACCTGGAGATGCACATGTACTCATCCAGAGGGAGAGCTTGGCCAGCAACACCCACACCCAACAAGGCATATCATTGAATTACTTTGTTGTCTTGGTTCGGTCATTTCAGTTGTGACCAACTCTTTGTGACTCCATTTGGGGTTTTCTTGGCAAAGATGCTGGAGTGGTTTGCCATTTCCTTCTCCAGCTCATTTTACAGATGAAGAAACTAAGACAAACCAGGTTAAGAAATTGCCCAGGATCACAGGGCTAGGAAATGTATGAGCTGTATTTGAACTCAGGTCTTCCTCCCTCCAGGTCCAGCGCTCTATTGGTTGAGCCATCTCACTATTCTTCCACTTTAGAAAATGAAATTTAAAAGATCCAAGTTATTGTTTTAAAAGAAAGATGTGGAAATTGGTGTCAGGGGAAAAAACCATCAAAGCTTTTATGGAAAGGTATTAGTGAGATTTAGAAAGATCAAGAAAGATAGACAAAGATTATCTCTCTCTGAGCAGGGGAAGGGATTAGGGAAAGAAAATCAGGAGAATGGCAGCCAGACTTCTTCCATTGTCTATCTGCTTTCTCTGAGAGAGATTGCTACATGCTTCTCACTGAAACTGAGAAAACGCTGCCTAAATCAATTGGTGGAGACAGAGCCATTTAACTAGCAGAAAGACAGACATTCTACCGTGCATACACACACAAGGAAGTTTGTGGCTGCTTTCTTTGCAAGCAGAAGAGGCCCAGGCACAACATTCTTCTCGATGGGTATTTCTGGCTCTGGGCTGTTTGACAGGTTGGCATGTGGAGGGAGTGGAGAGAAGGGAAGGGTAAAAGGCAATAGAAAGAAAACCGTGCTATGCTTCATCTTCGGAGTCCTCCCTAAAGTAGCTAGATAGCAGAGCTGATAGAGCTCAGGTGCTATAGTCAGGAAGACGTGAAGGAAACAAATATTCATAGAGAGCCTCCTAGGCACCAGGCAATGTGCTAAGCACATGACAAATTTGACCTTCACAACAGCCTTGAGAAGTAGGTATTATTATCCCCATTTTACAGTTGAGAAAACTCAGGCAAACAGAGGTTAAGTGACTTGCCCAGCATCACACAGGTGATGTCTGCGGCTGAATTTAACTTGGACTTTCATGATTCCAGGCTGAGCACTCTATCCATTGGGACCATCTAGCTGCTGTTTTGAACCTGAGTTCAAAATCCAGCCTGATGCTAGTTTTGTGGCAATTCCCGTGACCTCTCTCTGCTTCAGTTTCCTCATTTGGAAAATAGGGATGATAACAATCGCACCCATCTCCCAGGACTGTCACCAGGATAAAATGAAATCTTATTTGTCAAGCACTTTGCAAACTTTAAAATGTTATACAATGCTAGCCGTCATAAGTGCTAACTAGGTACCCCATTTTCAGAGCTCAGGATCACATGATCCTATTAACTGGTTTCAATGTAAAGGTCACTGAACAAAAGCCCATCTTTTTAATATCACTGCTCTTCTGGTGATGTTGTATGGTGATGGATCTCTGAAGAGATAAAGTGGATGATCATGGGCTGAGAGCTGGAAGGAGGCTTAGAGACCAGTTCAACCCCCTCATTTTATAGAGGAAGAAAAAGAGACTTAGGGAGGTCCCATAGGTGATAATCATCAGAGGCAGAATTGGAACACAGATCCTCTGAATCCCAAGTCAGGACTTTTGCCACCATGCCATACTTCCTCTTTGGATCATACAAAGAGCAGTGGAGAAGGGCATGGTGAGTGCAATTGGGCTACAAAGCATCACAAAGAACTAGAAAAGACAAGCTGTATAATGAGCCTTACCAAAGAAGTGGGTGACCAAATGATACGAGTGAAGGACAAGTGATGGACAGCCCCAATGCTCTCTATTGGTACCCTCATGGTGTCAAAAGAACCCAACCCATTGGGCATTCTCAGCACATTCCATGGACCCCTGTGGCAAACACGTGGGCAGAGTTGGACAAGAGTCATGCGAGACAGGCAGACACGGATGTGTTGAGGTCTGTATAACTGGGAGGAACACTCATATCAATGAAATCACAGAATACTAGAGAAATGCAGTGGACCCAGGAGTAGATTAGGACTAGAATGGGGTTGTTTAGGGGATCTTAGAAAGTTGTCAGAAGAAATATGAACAAAGAAGCATTCACTTGGATAGATGGAATAAACTAGTCCTACATACTTCCTCATAGTTGAGGTCAGTTACTAACCATGGGACCATTCACTTTACCACTCACAGCCTCAGTTTTCTCATCTGTAAAATGTATTCAATAGCAGTCGTACTACCTTCTTCTAAGGTAGTTATGAAGAAAACACTGTAAGCTCTAAAGGGCTATAAAATATGAACTATTACCATTATTAGACCAATATCCTCCTGCCTGTGGACTAATGCCATTTTTTAAAGGAGCTTGAAGGGAAAAGGGAAAGAGAAAGGAAAAGAAAAGGGAAAGATAAGACTATTCTAATTTTACAAACTGACTAAGGAACTAAGGAGCAAAGTACTTATGCAGCATCAAGGACCCTTCCATGACAAACCTGCTGCTGATTCAAAAGCAAGTATTCCTATGTCTAAGCCCACTGCACTTTCTCCCAAGAATAAGTCCCTTGGGGCAAGGACCTACTGTTATGTATGGCTGAGTGCCATATTGCAGCCACTTTTGCTATAACAAGGCTGTAGGCCAGGACTGTCCAAAATGCAGACCCCAGTGCAATTTATGCGGCTGCCTACAAGCACAGAAATTTCTATAAATGCTTTAGTAAACAAAGCAGAGCTACCTCAGAGCGCTCACTAAAATGACAAATCAAAATATATTGTCTATTGTTTCAATAAAAACCTAAGGTTGGACAACCCTGGTCTAGAATATGCCTTCTATTTTATGGCTGGGGAATCTGAGGCACATAGAAATAAAATGACATTTTTGCTTCCTCATCTCTCCTAGCACTACATTTTTTAACCCCTCAGAGGAGCTTTCCAGAAATCTCCATGTTCCACTCACCCCTAGATTGTCCTTGCAAAATAAGTAGGGGGAACAATTTTGATGAGTTGGGAAAAGCCAGAGAAAAAATGCTATGTCTTGCAAGTCAAGTCAACTTAAGAGAAACCTGTTTCTCTTGACTAGACACCCTCCCCTCTTCCCCCATAACTACCTCCTCTGAGCTATCTAAGTACAAAATTACAAAATGGCATTATTACTAATGCTGGCTAGAAAGCAGCAGGTTCTGACACCTTAGCTGCCACTTCCCATAATGGCAGCTCAAATGGCTTGAAGTTAATTAAAATCTGTTTGCTGCCACTAGGCGTGTCAGCAGAAACATTAGTTAATGCCCTGTAAGGAGATCAAACCCAGGAAACATTTAAATATGATCTCAGGCCCAGTGTGAGACGCAAATCATTTCCATCACGGGGTGCGAGGAGTGGGGAGAGGGAAGAAAAAAACAAGTGAAAACAATAGCACATTGAAACCTGTTATGCAATGAAGTCTCCTGTGATCAAAGCCATCTTTGGTTTTTAATTAACACAAGGAATTTGGCTTAAGGAAGCAGGCTGCACACTCACTGCCCCCCATCTATTCTCTGCTCACCCCAGTAATGTTGGGGGGCAGTGCACAGCAGCTTGGGTGGTTGAGGAATAGAAATCTATAACCAACTTTATGCTACAAACAGGCTCTATTCTGTGTGATCCTAGCAGAAATCTTGGTTAGAGGCTTCTTACTGAAGCCCATTAGCTAGAAAATACAGAATGGTGAAGTCACAGTTCCTCTACCTAATTAATTAAGCACATGTAGTAGGAAGGCCGAATTTATAATCTCAAATATAATCATGTATATGTTTGAATGGTTCGAAATCGCAAGGTATGAGAGATTCTCTAAGGAGAAAACAACAAGAAATTTATTTAGGACCCACCGCAGCAGAACCGTGAACCAGCCTCCCCATTCTGACATCTTGACAAAAAGACTCCAGGCCCAGAAAGCCCACCTCACAAGAGTAACCAGGAGGCCACAGAAAAACAAGATCGTATTTAGCCAAATCATTTTACTGGCCTCACGTTCCTGCTCGCACTCCTGGTCTACACACGGGTAAGCCCTGCTTCTGCAGCTTCCTGCTTCCGCAGCAGCTTCTACTTCCGCTGAAACTGTCTCTTGGCTCACCTTTCTTAGCAGCCAAGCTTCTGGTGTTCTCAAGCCCCACCTCAACAACCAGAGACCATTGGTTCCCGAGCTGGCCCCTCCTAAGTCACCAATCCACACCCACACAGGTTTCACACCTGACAGGGCCCTGGGCCTGGGGCTTAGCACTTAACAGCTGAAAGTACTTCCACTCAAAAGAAACAAAAGCCATGCTAATGAGACAATTTTGCTTAGCAACACAGCACAGCAACTTTTGGCTCTCTGGGTCTACTGAGACCAGAGAATAGAATTTAGTTTTGCAAAATAAGGGTGGGCCCAAATCTAGGATCTGACCCTGATGGAAGGCAGCAGACTGTCAATTCAAATTAAAAAACCTGCTAGGTAGACACCACTGTGGCAGGTGCTGGGGGAGATATGAAGTTTAGGTAAGCCAGATTGCTGCTTAAAGGAAGATTAAGTTTATCCCTTGACCCATGCTTTACATCAACTTACAATTTTATGGGTCCCAGAGCTACTTCTGTGGCCCTATTTGCACAAAATTCTTGCAAGCCACTCCTGAACTATAGTGGCATCTCCCACTATCAATGTGCCATCTCAGAACTAGGAAACTAGCGAGGGAGTCAAAAAGGCAGAGACAAAAGTTGCAGCTAGGTGGTACAATGGATAGAGCTCTGGGCCTGGAGTCAGAAAGACCTGAGTTCAATTTTGACCTTAGACACTTACTGGGTTATATTGGGGAGAATTATGAGCCACATGCATCCCAAGACCCTGTTTAAAACCTCTGTTCTAGGAGCAGCACTTCTTCAACTGTGGATTGCCACCCCATATGGGATCATAAAACATCTGGCAACAGTAAAAGATTTTTGAATGTGCAGTGACCAAAAATTAATTCAAAATCAAATGCATAATGAAATCAAGGTTCTGGCAATGCTTGCCCATGTGCAACTTCACTGCAGCCTTGGTTCTGAACACAAAGCATGCAGGCTTTGCACTGCTCATGCCCTTAGGCCATGCAACACCAACTAACTGCCACAAAAGTCAAGAGTGGAAAAAGTTTAAGCAGCCCTGCTCTATCTAGGCAATTCTCTAAGACTAGAAGTTGCAGAGAAGATACTGACCTGCATTGGGAAGAGAGAGAGTTTCATCATTCAGGAGGTCCCCATACCACCAGAATCTCAGGTTCAGTCCCAATCTACAACAATTAGAGCTAACACTTATATTGTGCTTAAAGGTTTACTATCTTATTATCTCTCTGGATGCTTTCTCTCATTTTCCCTGACACAAAAGGCCATGGAGAAGAACTGGGATACTCCTTGCTCTCCACTGCCATTTTTAGACCCTCCATCTTCCACCATTACTCAACAAATACATCTCCCCTTTTGATACTCACTTCATTCTGTCCAAATCCTTCTGGCTGCCATTTATGGTCCTCCAGAAGACTTTTCCTATTCCTCCACAAATACAGTATCTTCGAAATTTTCCACCCTAAGCTGTAGCCATTTTGGATACTCTGACAACCCTTCCCCCCCAACACTTTCTGAATCCTCTTAGCTCCCATGATTTTTATCTCCTTAACCGCTCTCACCTTAGCTACCAATCTTCCACCCCCACCCCCAGACACACACACACACACACACACACACACACACACACACACACACACACACACACAGCTGAATTTTCTCCAGGTACTAAAATTCCTAGTGGTGTCTCTGGTTAACCCTGGATATGCACAGGGAGCACTTGAATACACTTTATAACTAAGGCACACAGAAACAAGTCAGTCAGTAAAATCTCCAAACATTAATGACTGTGAAGTCTCTTTGAGAAGATACAAAAGAAAGGGGAGACAAGCTCATAGCCTTCAAGGAGATTGCAATCTACTGAAGAAAGCAGTTCAATGTCATGCCAAGATGGTAAAAGACAGTAAAAAAAAAATGAACAAGTGAAAAGTGATATGAAGTAAGCAGCAGGAGGTTAATACCACAAGAGGACTACCAGGGTAGTGAAGGGCCTTGAGATCAAACCATATGTGGATCAGTTGGTGGGACTGGAGATGTCTAATCCAGGGAACAGAAGACCTGGGTGGTCAAGAAATCTATCTTCATATGTCTGAAGGACCACTGTGAGCCAGCAAAAAATGAGATTTGATGGGAATGGGCCCAAGATGCATGTCTGCTAAGGCTTAACGGACTGAGAAACTGGCATAGCCAACCCCCACCTCCATCCACTTGATTGCTATGGCACAGTTAGAGTTAAGTTCATTGGGTTCCTGTCCCTCATTCCTCATTCTTTATTACGTCTTTTTAGTGTTATGTCAGCTCTTTGTCTAAACTCAGCTTAAGTTTGAGCCCTGAGTGGCTGGGACCTTGAATTAGACTGTATTTTGCTGCATGACTGAGCCACATGTCTGTGGAGCTAGAGGAGATAAAGGCCAAATACTTATGTTGTTCTTCATTGACATCTGTCTTCTTCTTATAACTGCTGTTCTTGTGACACTGTGTTGTTCTTTGGGGAATAACTCTCTTCCTTTTTGCCCTAGAGCTATCATGTGGAAAGAGGGATGAGAGTTGTTCTGTTCAGTCCCAGATATCAGAATTTACTTTCAATGGGAGGAAATTATAGAGAGGAAGATTTAATTCTAACATCAGGAAAACACAGAACAAAACAAACCCCAACAATTATCCGAAAGTAGAATGGGCTGCCTCAAGAAACTTCGCTTGGAAGAGCTATTCAAGATGGTCCTTTTTTTTATTTGAGGGGGGAAGGCAGAGCATTTGGGGTTAAGTGACTTGCCCAAGGTCACAGAGCTAGTAAGTGTGTCAAGTGTCTGAGGCCGGATTTGAACTCGAGTCCTCCTGATTCCAGGGCTGATGCTCTATACGGCGCCACCTGGCTGCCCTTCAAGATAGTCATTTGTTGGACTAAATGGCCTCTGAGATCCCTTCCAAAGCTGAAATTCTGTGTGACTCTTGATGGAATATGGAGTTATCTAAGATTAGCACATCTCATGATACCCTATGATCCTAAGATGCACTAAGAATGAGATGCATAAATTTAGAGACAACTCCACTCCAAACATTCATATGGACTATTTGTGCCCAACCAGTGGGACAGCCTTCTGAGCTCAGATTGGACTGATCACTCACACTTGAACACACTATTTCTTGACCCCCAACATAATGTTATCATTTTGGTCCTCTTCAAGAATGAAGGACGACAAGTATGAACCTAAAAGGGCTTAAAAACTAATTGTTCAATAAAATAGATATTCTATTCCCTTTTTGCTTGCTGTTGTACCAGAAAAAAAAATGTTTTGATCTAAAAGGTGGATTGGATTCGTCTATTCATTACCATTGAGGCACTGAATCTAATACTTCCAAAAATATGGGAAGCTAGGAAATTTGATCAGAATGTCAGCTTACAGTTAGGATTGTGGAGCATAAATACTGCTTCCCATATGTGAAAATATGGGATACAAGTCAGAATTGCAGACTCTTAAAACTAGATGGCACTTCCAAGGTTATGCAGTCCTTTCTTTATTTGATGCAGGAATTTCCTCTACGGTATCTCTGTCAGTTCATCATCCAACTTGGCATTGACTCTATTAGTAAATGTTTCTTTCTATTAATATACTGCCATAATACACCAAATTATCCCTTACTCACTGTTGATCTTAAATGCAGTTCTGGAATTTCTTTTTTTTTTAATCTTTTTTGTTCTTTTTTCTTTTTTTTTTTGACTTTTTTTAATCAAGATTTTTTTTTTTAGTTTACAATGCTCAGTTCCACATAATTTTGAGTTCCAGATTTTCTTCCCCCTCCCTCCCCAATGTGGCATGGATTCCAATATATCTTCTACATTTAACTTCACATTGAACTTATTTATACAATAGTCAAGTTGTAAAGAAGACTTATGACCAATGGAATGAATCAGGAGAAAGAAGAAACAAAACCAAAAAAACCAAAAACAAACAAAAGAGAAAAAAACAAAGGGGAAAAAAATGGAGAGCAAACAGTGTGATTCCATCTGCATTCATACTTCATAGTTCTTTCTCTGGATGTAGATAGCTCTCTCCATCATGAGTCCTTCGGAGTTGTCTCTGCACCTTGTATTGCTGAGAAGAGCAAAGTCTATCAGGGTTAGTCATCACAGAATCCATATATCTGTGGTTGTGTATAATGTTCTCCTGGTTCTGCTCCACTCACTCAGCATTACGTCATGTAGGTTTTTCCATGTTTTTATGAAGTCTGTATCATCCCCACTTCTTACTGCACAGTAGTATTCCATTACTTCCATATATCACAACTTGTTCAGCCATTGCCCAATTGATGGGCACCCCCTTGATTTCCAATTCTTTGCTACTACAAAAAGAGCTGCTATAAATATTTTTGTACATATGGTTCCTTTTCCCACTTGTGTGATCTCTTTGAGATACAACCCTAGAAGTGGTATTGCTGGGTCAAAGGGTATGAACATTTTTATAGCCCTTTCAGCATAGTTCCAATTGCTCTCCAGAATGGCTGGATCAGTTCACAACTCCACCAGCAATGTAAAAGTGTTCCAATTTTCCCACATCCTCTCCAGCATTTATCATTTTCCTGTTTTGTCATTTTAGCCAATCTGACAGGAGAGATATGGTACCTAAGAGTTGCTTTGATTTGCATTTCTCTAATCATTAGTGATTTTGAGCATTTTTTCATATGCCTATAGATATCTTTAATTTCTTCCTCTGAAAACTCTGTTCATATCTTTTGACCATTTCTCAATTGGGGAATGACTTATATTCCTATACATTTGACTCAGTTCCCTGTAGAGATGAGGCCTTTATCAGAGACACTGGTTATAAAGATTTTCTCCCAATTTTCTGCTTCCCTCCTAATCTTTGTTGCATTGGCTTTGTTTATACAAAAACATTTCAATTTAACAAAATCAAAATTATCCATTTTGCATTTTGTAATGCTCTATCTCTTGTTGTGTCATGAATTCTTTTCTTTTCCATAAATCTGATAGGTAAACTATTCCTTGCTTTCCCAAATTGCTTATAGTATCAGTCTTTATTCCTAAATCATGAACCCATTTTGACTTTATTTTGGTATATGGTGTAAGATATTGGTCTATGCCCAGTTTCCGCCCTACTATTTTCCAATTTTCTTAGCAGTTTTTGTGAAATAGTGAATTCTTA
>CM053626.1:216496198-216538129 GCA_028646595.1 Phalanger gymnotis | reverse complement strand
ATCCTGGCTACTAAGAGTCCAAGAAGGTGAGTTTCAAACCTTTAGACTGTGGGTTGGAGGCCTCTGGGCTAGCTGCTCCCTCCGCTGCACTCTGACAGACTCCTGTCCTGGCCTGAGAGGCCTGGGGCTCAATTGCTGCTAGTAGCCAGTACTTCCCCCAGAGCTTGTTCCTGCTCCAGCAGCGTTTCACTCACCCAGCGCTCTCCCAGACCTGCAGCCTGGCCAGATTCCTCTGCTGTTCCCAGTTGGTTTGGTCTGGTACCCTTGCATTTGCCTGGGGTTGTAGGCCTCCAGGCTAGCTGCTCCCAGGGCTGCAGGCTCTGCACTCCAACAGACTCCAGTCCTGGGCTGGGAGCTCTGGCATTTCTTAACTTGCACCTTAATGGAATGGTTCTCATGAAGTGAGTAAATGAATTAAGGTGAGAGGCAAAAAACAGAATGTATTCATCTGCACCCAGATGCATGGAAATGCAAACCTCCAACTTTGGTGTAGGCATGTGTATACACACACACATACATGTACACACATATGTACACACACACACAAATATTAGTCAGTGTGATTCAATGCAGTATGGTTTTATTTTCCTAAGAGATGGCCCAGCAAAACTTGGAGGGCCCAATTCACAAATCTGGTCCAGAGAACCAACATCTCATGGTACCCTATGAACCTAAGATGCACTATGAGTGAGATGTGCAAACCAAGGGTCAAAGAACCACAGAATATAAGAGTCAAGAGGAAACTCAAGGGTCATCTATCCCAACTCATACCTGAACACGAATCCCCTCAATATTCCTAAAACGTGGTGATCTAGCCTCTGCAGGAAAATCTCCAGTGATGGAGAGCTCATTCCCCCCAAAGCTGCCCATCTCTGCACAGGTCTAATTGCTAAAAAACTTCATCTCACATGAAATCAAAACCTTCCTCTCTTCAACTTCTACCACTGCTCCTAAGTCTTCCAAATGGCATCAATATATCCAGTTGATTTCCAAGTCTTGCTGCTTCTACCTCCATGACACCTCTCACGTTTGACCCCCTTCTCTTTATCTCCACAGCAGCCACCTTAATTCAGGCTCTTGTCCACTCTCACCTAAATTCTCATAGTAATCTCTTAATTGGTCTTCCTGCTTTGTGTGTGTATATACACATGCCTACACTCAAGTCTCTCCTTGTTTTAGTCCATCCTCCACACTGCTGTCCAAGTGATTTTCCTTAAGAGAAGATTTTACCATATGAGCCAACCAACTTCATTAGCTCACAATTGCCTCCAAGATAAAATACAAACTTCTCTGGCTTTTCACACTCCTCACAACCTGGCCCTAACCAGTCTTTGGAGCCTCATTCAACATCAGCCCCACGCCTATACTCTGCATGACCTTCCCCTGTCTCTTCATGCCTTTGTGCAGCTGTCCCTCGTTCATGGAAAGCCCTCCATCCTCACCTCTGCCCCACAGAATCCTTCTGTCCTTTAAAATGCAGCTCAGGCATCACCTTCTACAGGAAGCTTTCCCTGATTCTCCCAAATGCTAGTACCCTCCCTCCCAAAATACTTTGTACTTAACTACTTTGCATTTATTTATTCTCTTTATGTTTATTCTATACACAGAAACACACATATATGTATAGATGTATATGTATGTGTGTATATATGTGTGTGTATATATATTTTTATATATAGATATTTATGTATACATATAATTTAAAAATTAACTGATTGAGGATAGGGATTGATTGCTTCCTTTATTTGTACCTCCAGTGCCTAGCACATATATTATTGTTCAATTGTTTTCAGTTGTGTCCAATGCTTCATGACCCCATTTGGGGTTTCCTTGGCAGAGATACTGGAGTGGTTTGCCATTTCCTTCTCCAGCTCATTTTACAGATGAGGAAACTGAGGCAAACAAGATTAAATGAATTCCCTAGAGTCACACAGCTAGTAAGTATCTCAGGCCAGATTTAAACCCAGGAAGATGAGTCTTCCTGACTCCAGGCCCAGCACTCTATCTGCCAGCAATCTAGCTGCCCCATTTGACACACAGTAGATGCTTAATATATATTGTTGATTGATTTATTAGGAGAGGAAAACAAAGTAGAGAAGAGGGGAAGGGAGGGAAAAGAAGGGAAGAGGACACTAAGGGAAGTGAATGGAAAAGACGGGTAAAGAGAGGGATGGGAAGAATTAGAGTTGGAAGAGAGAGGGAAGGGAAGAAGAAATAGTACAAGGGAGGAGGAGAAAAAAAAAACATCTCATGGTCCTTTTTCAACAATGAGGAACAACACTTATTCCTACCCAGCTGACTTTTCATGGATCTAAAGAGACTGACTTTAATTAACTCTGGGATATCATTTAAATGATTTTTTTTACTTTGCTGAAAGACATTAAATTTCCTCTTTATTGTTCACGCATTGCCCAGAAGCTCCTGGCTTCCTAGGATTTGTGATACAAATTTAAAATCTCTTTGCAAGGACTTCTTATCTCTACACTTTTTGCAAGCAAGTACATGAACAAACTTTCCTTTCATCGTCCTAGGGCCAGAGCTCCAGCACACAGGAAGAAAGGTACGTGGTTACAGACATGAAGACTCTTCACCTTGGATTTTCTAGGACAGTCCCATTTTCATGAAAGGAAAGTGTACTGTTGCAGAATTTTGCAAAAGAACTATTGTCAGACTTTGGGTCCTAATTTTGGGTTCAGAGAATGTCCTCTCCCCTCACTCAACTATGAGGTTGTTCCTATAAAGAGGCAGAGAAAGAAGAATGCCTTTCTAGCTGGGTATATTCAGGGCTGTAGCATCTGGGCCACCTTCCTGTTTTTCTTCCTTTGATGTCTCTTTATATATCTAATAAATCTGGGCCATGAGGGAGAAAAGAGTTTTTACTGCATTCTGCTATTTGGGGAGGGAAGAGGTTCAATGATACATATCTGATCACAGGGATAGACCAGTTTTCTAAATCTCTTATCTTCCCACTTCCTTCAGACTAGGAAAGAGTATTTCACACCTATCTGCCAAAGTTCCTCAAACTTCTGTGTGTCCAGTTGTGAGTTAGTCGCCCCCTCAAGGCTATCCACAGGCTGTCCATAACCTAAGTATATCCTTTCCTGTTCTAGCCCTTACCTTCCCTCAGCATTTTGGCAGACGAATGACCAGGCCACAAGACTTTTTCTCGAGGCTACAGATTGCTGTTTTCCCCTCCCTGTTTTTCCTCTGACTATAGTACACTGGGGGATTCGCCAGTTGTCTACTTGGACTGTCCAATTCTACACAATAATTTTGTGAAATTAGTTCCATTTAAAAGTGGTGCAGCCCTATTTACAGCAGTAATTTTTGTAGTAGCCGAAAACTGAGAACAAAGTAGATGTCCATCGATTGGGGGATGGTTAAACAAATTATGGTATATGAATATAATAGCATAGTTCTGTACTATAAGTAACAATAAACAATATTTTTGAAGAATTTAATGAAGAATTATAAAGAAGTATGAGAAGAGTCATATGAACTAATGAAAAGTAAATAGAATCGGGAGAACAACAGATGTAATGCTACAATAATGTAAATGGAGGTAAAAATGAAACTGAATACTGTAATTATAATAACCAAACTTGGCTCCAAAGAAGAGATGAGAAAATATAGCTCCCTCCTTTCTTTGCAGAGGTAAGAAACTATGGATATAGAACATTACACATGCAGGGTATTGTCAGTCTGGGTTGATGGGTTGGTTATTTTTGCTGAGATAACTTTTTCTCTCTTTTTTTATTCTAAAAAGGACAGCTCTCTAGGTGGGACTGGAAGAAGAATATATTTATAAATGAAGATGATGCAAAGACAAAAAATAGCTATAAAAGCTGAGCACTGGACTATATATACACAGTGAAGGATCCCAAAGGTGGACAATTCCTGCACCCTATGTACTTCTTAGAGAGTGAAGACCTGTTAAATTAAACCAGTACAGAAATACCTGCTAATGTGACAGGTGTAGACAACAAGTGCTATGGGAATTTGGACGGAGACTCCTAGACTTATCACACATAGGCTTCATGAAGTAGGTAGGATTTGAACTGGACTTAAAGGGAAAGAATTCGGTTAAGGGAAAATAAGATACTTTAGAGAAAGTACCTTTCACTGGCTTGGGTTATAGTGATGGAAGACAGTGTACAGTAATAGAAACAGTACTTGGTCTTAAAAGCAGAGGCATGGGTTTGATAGTAGCTTTGCTTCTTACTAGGTAAGTGACATTTCAGGGTCTGAATTTCCTCAGCCAGTTAATGAAGAGATGGGATCATGTTCCTCAGACAGGAAAGCACAGTAGGTGGTAAACAGAAGAACTTGGATGGAATGCAGTCCTTTCCATTTAAAAAAAAGTTTTTAATTTTATTTTCTCTTTCTTTAATCACCATTTTGTTGTTCAGTCATGTCCAACTCTTCATGACCCTGTGGACCATACTGTCCATGGAATTTTCTTGGCAAAGATACTGGAATGGTTTGCCATTTCCATCTCCAGTGGATTAAAGCAAACATAGGTTAAGTGACTTGCCCAGGGTCACACAGCTAGTGAATGTCTGAGGGTGGATTTGAACTCAGGTTTTCCTGAGTCCAGGCCCAATGCTCTATTCACCAGGCTACCTGCTTCCTTTTTTCCCCCAGGGCATTCCTTTTATTCTTTGGCTGCCTCTGGCATCTGGCTTACAAGTGTCCAATAGTTTCTGTGTAGCTTTGGGGCAAGTCACCTAAGGTCTCTGGTCTTCAGTTCCCTCATCTACAAATTGAGGGGGTAGGAGCAGATGTCCTCTAAGCTCCCTTTCATGACCCTGTGAATTACTAAGGTCCATTCTAGTCCTAACATTTTAGAATAGAAGAAAACCATATTTAAAAAAAATTCTCAGTGATAATGTCAACTATAGCCTGTTGAGCCGAATGGGCCAACTTGGCCCCTCCAAACTTGGGATTTGGAGCCTTGGGTTCCAAATCAGAAAGGCTGTGTCAGATTGCCACCTCAAACACTTGCTAGTTGTGTGACCCTGGCAAATCACTCAAATTCTCAACCTCAATTTCCTCATATATAAAACAAGGATCATCATACCTCCATAGAGTTGTTGTAAAGGTCAATAAATGAACAAGCAATTTATATATTGCCAACTATGTGCCAGGATCAAATGAAATTACATATGTAAGGCACTTGACCAACCTAAATACTCGGTAAATGGCAATTGCCCAAGTCCCTTATTTTATAGATGCGGACACTAAGGTGCGGAGACGTTGTGACTTGTTTTGTGTTCTTCTGGAGATGGTTTTTCCCCAAGCAGCAGACTATTAGATGAGCTCACATCCTTTCTTTCTTCCTGGGCTCTCCAAGGACCTACCTGGCATGCATCTATTATCTGTGGCAGTGCATAGGAGGGAAGGAGGGAGACCAAAATAACTAGGAACATTGGAAATTGACTGTGGAACAATGTTCATCTGGTATTTTTCAGCATCACTGAACTGATTAGAGTCTCCCTCCCTCCACAAAAAAGTTAAGGGAAGAAAGAGAAAAGGAACATACATTTAGTAAAGTGCGTACTACATGCCAAGTGTTTTACAAATTTTATCTCCTTTGATCCTTACAACAATCTCATGAGGTAGGTTCTATTATTATCATCCACATTTTGCTGATGAGGAAACTGAGACGTAGAGGCTAAGTGACTTGACCAGAATCACACAGCTAGCAAATGTTTGAGCCAGATTTGAAAGTTAAGCGTTAGAGAAAGGAACTAAAAAGGCCAACTAGTAATATTTTATAACTGCTTGGGTTTGAAAGAATGAAGATAAACTTACATACCCTGGAGAATATGGAAGTTGCATAAAGACATTTTTGGTGGGGTATACAGAGCACCCGGGTGGGATGATGAAGTAAGGGTAGGGGGAATTCTGTTGTCTGCTTGAACTATCTAAATCTACATTGAGAGTACAGCTACATAGTAGGTGCCCAATGTAGCTCCCACTGAGTAGTAAAATCAAATGCTGGGACTACCAAGCCCATCAACGGCTGCCTGTAGTATTAGGAAAAGCACGACGGCTAAAATGTATCATTTTTGGTTTATGAGAAACATTTATCATACAAGGACATGATGAAATCTTGCAAATATATAACCATTCACTCATCTGGGATGGATAGTAATAGCAATGTAACTTATTAAATTTAGCTCCTAGCGGAAAGTGTGTAGCGTGTGTGTGTGTGTGTGCTGGTCTGTTTCAGGGGAACTTATTTACCAGGCTGTGAGATAGTGGATGCATTATGATATAACCATAACAAAGCTAAAAATATATGACTAGTATAATTGGAAGGAAAATTGCTTCGAGCAATTTTAGAGAAGTAAACAGGGAAGGGAGGTATTCTAAGTGACTTCTTTGTGGGTCCAGACAATGTGATTTCCGTAAACCAAGTGTAATTCCATGTAGCAATGAGAAAAATCTGGAATAAGTAAATCAGAGATCAATAGAGGCCACAGTGTGCCACTCCTCATTAGTATTCTGGAAGCTAAGGGGGCAGAGATGATATCAAGCACGGGCCCCTTTCTCCACTACTGATAAATACTGTCAACAGTGAACCATTCAGCCCTGGAGAAGGCTGGTGTGGCAAAAAGATGCAGAATTTGCAAAGCAAGGACTTGGTCATGAACATTAACCTCTTTCAGAAAAACTTCATTTATAGCAATGCATGACACATACTATACCCAGAGGACATTATTTTCTTTCCCAATAATGCCAATTAACTGAACTGTGCCTTGTTGCCCAGAGTCTATGATGTCCGCTAGTTGCTATAAAATCAAAGTACAAGCACCCATTACCACTTTACAAACCAATGTACTAGAAATGGCCTCTCAATTTAGAGTCAGGGTCTGAGTTCAAATCCCAGTGCTGCTATTTACTGCCCGTGACCTTGAGCAAGATGTTTTACCTGGTTAAGCCTTAGTTCTCTTTGAAATTAAAAGGTTAGGCTAAGTGACCCTTGGTCATCCTTTTGCCTTTAAATCTATAATTCTATGATCTTTCTCATCTAAGCACCTTGATATGCCATCATAATAAAGTTCATAGTAGGAGATGTTGCAAGCAAAGGTTAGTCCTCTCATTTTACAGCTGGGAATATGGAGACGCAGAAGGGTTTAGTGTCTCACAGAGAGTCAAGGTTCACATCTAGGGATAAATAATAGGTTTTCAGGTTGTCCTTCCTATTTCACTAGATCTCACTGTCTCTTGTATGGTGAAATCCATGTCTCAGAACACCAAGCTCTAGGTTTACATGGAGTAGGTTCAATTTTTTTTGTAGGTGGCCCTCAAATCATTCGTTTACTTGCTTTTCCCTACTCCCAGAGTTTTTTCTCTGGGAAACTTACAAAATAGCTTATGTCCCATTCTCTACAGATATAAGTAAAAATATTCCTAGTTCCTATATGAGCACTCAGTATATCAGTGCATATTGGTAATAGGACAGCTTTTATATCACCTCACAGTAAGAATAAAGAAAACACAAAGGACTCATAATAACTCATCAACGACTCTCCTCCTTCTCCACTATATCCAATCATCACCCCCTAACTATACATCTCTTGATATATAGTACTATCCCAAATGCTTAGACTTTCCTCAGAAAGAAAACAAACTTGGTGTTGAAAAAGAAGCAACCTCCTTCCTGTCAGACCTGAACCATTCAAATAATTCACCATGGTAGCAAAAATTAAAATCTAAGTTTTTTTTTTAACTTTTGCAAATTAGAGTCTCAGTCCTTTGCTGTTCTCTTAGCTCCAGCATCAACTGGATAATTGTCTTCTCTCTAAGAAACTCATGTAGCCTAACTTCTCTTTTCCTATCTCTTAAAGGCTAGGATTTCAGAAACTCAACATTCTTCCAGCAGACTAGAATTCAGGAACACCCATCCTCTGTCTTGGTGGGTTGCCCTCTCCTTGGGGTGATGTGGATGGGTGCATCTGCACTAGCTACCTGCCTCTGCTATTGCCTCTCCTTGACAGCATATGGGCATTCTAGGCCTATGGATTTGATGTCTAGGCACTCTTGTTACTTTACCACTGCCCCTGGCTGCTGCCATCTCCTGATATGACAGTCTTCATAGTCTCAAGGAAAATTTAAAGAGTAAAACTTTAATATGATGAGATGACAGAGCTTCAGGAAATCTGTCTCATTTGAATTTTTGGACTGTTTAGCGAATAAAATATGTATTTATTTATGTATATATATATTATAAATGTAAAGTTACTTCAAAAAATTTAAAGTTAACCACCAATATGGCTATCAGTAGTGAATACATGAGAAAATTAGTAATAAAAGTGGGAGACATCCTGATATAAAGGATCACAGAATCATAGATTTAGAGCTGGGACCTCAGAGGTCATCTAGCTCAAATCCTTCACTTTACAGATGAGGAAGCCAAGGCCTAGAGAGGTCAAGTGACTTCTCCAAAGTCATACAGCTAGTAAGTGGCAGAAGTGAGATTCAAACCCTTGTCTCCTTTCTCTAAATCCAGCATACTTTGCACTGTACTTCCCTCCCTCTTAAAGCAGACGCAGTGGCTAGAAGCTGGTTTCATAATGTGAATTACAGTGTCTTAAAGCCGAAAAACAGCTAAGAGATCACGTAATCAAATTCTCTCATTTTCCAGATAAGAAAATTGAGTTTCAGACTAATTAATGACTTGTGCAAGGTTAAACAGTTGCACCAGAATCAGAACCAAGACCCAGGGCTCTCAAATACCGAGCCACCTTTTTTCTATATTACTACTCATTTTCCCTTGAAAATACCTATGAGATTCAACCTTGCTTCTTAAATCCCATTGTCACTGTGGAAGTCTAGGCCATTCTCAGATCACACCTACACTGCTGTAACAACCTTTGAATTGCCATCTATGTCCCTAGTCTTTTTTCACTGAATCCATCCTACACAGAACTATCCAGTCTGCTGAGCATTCTGGGAATGTTCGACTTACTTCCTGTCATCCAGGAACAGCAAAGGATTGAGTTACTAATTTGGAAAAGTTAAGGAAAATGACTCAAGAACCTACAAACTTTCAAGGTCCTCCTCCATTCCATCTATCCAACCTCACTTCCCTGTCCTTCTGTCCAAGGAGGAAAGCCCATTCATTTGCTTTCACTCATACTGTCTCTGCCTCTGCTCTTCACAAACCTGGAACGCCCTCTTCTCTTTCCCTCCCCTTATCTAAAGGCTACCACATCTTTCAAGACCCACTCCATGTTTCATCTATAAGGGTGGGGTCAACTGAGCAAGTCAATCAAATTATTGGACCCCACCTAAAGTAAATGACAAAGTGTTATGCTCTCCTACCTTAACCAGGTGCAAATGGATTTCTATTGAATTAAATTTACCAAAAGCATTCTAATAAAGCGTAAAAATAACTTGATCATTGTAGCTATTTCTGATGAGCCAGTGGATAAACTAGAAGTGTTGGAAGTATTCAGATGGCCTGAAAGAATTTGATAACACCATGAGGGACCAGGGATTTACATAAAACCAGGGAGCTATATTTCTCTAATTTCTTTAAGAAATTATATATCTTATATATCTAATTTCTTTAAGAAATTATATATCTTATATATATAATTTCTTTAAGAAATTTTATATCCAGGTCAAGTAGCCATTTGGAACTTAACTTGGTGTAAGGTGTAAGGTGTTGGTCTCAATACAATTTTTTCTATCCCGCTATACAATTTTCTCAGCAGTTTTTGTCAAATACTGAGTCCTTATTCCAGTAGCTGGGAGTTTTATACAATAGTAGGCTCATTTGCTTCTGTATATTATATATCTAATCTCTTCAACTGATTGATCTCTCTACTTTAATAGGTACTGAATTGTTTGGAAATTTGTTGTTTTTTAGTGTAGTTTGAGATCTGGCACTTCTGGGTCCTTTTCATTCCCACTTATTTTAATTTATTTCCCTTGAGATTTTTGGCCTTTTTTCCACCATGTAATTTCTTTATTATTTTTCATAGGTCTATAAAGTAATGCTTTCTAATTTAATTGGTATGGCATTGAACAAGTAAATTAATTTTAAGAAGTATTGCAATCTTTATTATATTGATTCATCCAATCCATGAACAATTAATACTTTTTCCAATTATTTTGGTCTGTATTTCTATAAATAGTGGTTTATAGCTGTATTTATATAGTTCTTGTGTGTTTCTTAGAAGGTAGACTCCCCGGTATTTTATGGATTCTGTAGTGATTTTAAATGGAATTTCTCTATCTCTTCCTGCTGAGTTTTATTGGTATTACATAGAAAGGCTGATGACTTATATGGATTTATTTTATAACCTGCAAGTTTGCTGAAGTTATTGTTTCAATTAATTTTTTGGTTGACTCATTATGGTTTTTTTTAAAGTTTATCATCATAATATTCAGGGAGGGGGAGAGAGAAGTGATAAAAGTTTCTTCTTTACCTATGCTCATTCCCTTAATTTCTTTTTTTTCATCATATTGCCATAGCTATTTCTAGTATTATTTCTAGTATTAAGTCAAATAGATGTGGTGACAATGGACATCCTTATTTCACCCCTGATTTTATTCAAAAGGATTCTGATTTATCTCCATTGCATATAATGGTAGTTCTTTGTTCAAGACAGATTGTTGCTGTTGTTTAGTCATTTCAGTCATGTCCAACTCTCTATGACTCCATTTGGGGTTTTCTTGACAGAGACACTAATGTGGTTTGCCATTTCCTTCTCTGGCTCATGTGACAGATGAGGAAAAGGAGGCAAACAGGATCAAGTGACTTGCCCAGAGACACACAGCTAGTAAGTTTCTCAGGCCAGATTTGAACTCAGTAAGATAGTCTTTCTGACTCCAAGTCTTGCACTCTTTCCACAGTGCCACCTAACTGCCCCTCTGAATAGCTACTATTTATCATTTTAAGAAAAAATATGTTTATTCTTTTGTTTTGAGTATTTAAAAGACAAATGAGTATTGTATTTTGTCAAAAGGTTTCTGTACCTGTTGATATAATTATGATATCTGTTATTTTTTGTTAACATCATTAAGTTTATAGTTTTCCTAAAATTAAAGTAACCCTCATTCCTAGTATAAATCCAACCTAGTCATAATGTATAATCTTTGTTGCATGTTGTTTTAGTCTCTTTGCTAATATTTTATTTAAGGTTTCTTTGTGGTTTCTTTTTTGTTTGTTTGGTTTTTTTGCATTCCTTTATAGTTTTCTTTTTCTGTTTTGATTCTCCTTGATTTATATATCAGCATCTTCCTTATCCGTATAATAGAAGAAATTTGATAGGATTCCTGCTTTTGATATTTTTTCCAAACATTTTATGTAATATTAGAATTAGTTGTTCTTTGAATGTTTGATAGAATTTGTTTGTGAATCCATCTGGTCCTAGAGTTTTCTCCTCTTTAGAAGTTCATTTATGGTTTATTCAATTTCTTCCTCTGAAACTGGGTTGTTTGACTTCTCTATTTCTTATTATATTGAGTTAGATATTTTATTTCATTTAAATTTTTTGTTTTTTTGGCATCTAATAGGACAAAAATAGTTTCTAATAATAGCCTTTTTTCTTCATTTGTTGTGAATTCTTTTTCATTTTTAATACTGGTAATTGAGCTTTCTTCTTTTTTAATCAAAGTAGCTAATGGTGTATATTAATTTTTTTGGTGAAGCTTCATTTTTTTTTCAAGTAATTCTGAGTTTTATTTATTAATTCAATATGTTTTTTCTATTTGTTTTTTACTTTGTTAATCTCTTTGATTTTTAGGATTTCTATTTTGTTGTTTAATTGGGATTTTAAATTTTGCCAATGTTTTGGTATTTTTAACTGCATTCTCAATTCATGAAATTTTCATCAATGCATCAATCTTTTGTTGACCAAATGAGATAGTATATACAAAGTACTTTGCATACCTTAAAGCAACATGAGAATGTAAACCATTATTATTATCTCTTTCTTTTCTGAACTAGCACTCTACATAAAGTCAGTGCCATTGAGTTCAATCATTAATTGTTCTCTAATTGTTCCATGTAGGAATCACAATGGTCAACGAAGAGGCAAGGTAACATTTTGGAAAGAGTTCTGAGGTTAGAATCAAGAGTCCGGAGTTAAATCTTATGTAGGTGGTACAATGCATACAGTTGTTCAGTCATGTCTGATTCTTTGTAACCCCATTTGGAGTTTTCTTGGCAAAGCTACTGGAGTAGTTTGTGATTTCCTCCTCCAGCTCATTTTACAGATGAGGAAACTGAGGCAAACAGGGGTAAGTGACTTGCCCAGGGTCATAGTCAGTAAATATCTGAGACCAGATTTGCACCCAGGAAGATGAGTCTTCCTGACTCCACACCCAGCACTCTGTCCACTGAGGCACTACTGAACTTGAACCCAGGAAGACATGAGTTCATATCCTACCTCAGACACTTATTAGCTGTGTGACAAGCCTGACCAAGTCATCTAACCTCTGTGAACCTCAGTTTCCTCATCTTTAAGATGAGAATAATATTAGTCTACCTCCCAGGATTGTTGTGAGGATCAAATAAGATAATGCCAGTAAAGCGTTTGCAAACCTTAACCTGCCATTTATCTGCTGTGTAATCTTGGGCAATTTGCTTCATTTCTTTAGGTCCTAACTTTCTCATCTGCAGAACGAGAGGCTAAGATCCCTTCCAACTCTAACGTTCTATGAGTCTATAGGTTTCAGACACTGGCAGATTTTTGAGGAAGATACTTTTTGGTGAGGAATTATTTTTAACACTGCTCATTTCACACCACCTGTCACTAGTTTACCATCAGACACTGGTAGCGGTTTCAAAGAATTGTCCCTAATCTCTTTCTGTGTCTTCTAGGGATTGGTAAACATAGACTTTTTTTTTTTTTAGTTTTTACTGATATATTGTGTTTGTATATCACCTTCATCTTCCAATATGTCCCTCCCCTCTTCCCCGCCTAGAAAGCCATCCTTCTAAAAAAACCAAAGAACTAAAATAGAAAGGGGAAAAAAGCATTTAACCAAATTAACCAACATATCAACCCCTTCTAGTAGCATATATGGTATTCCACATCTGTAGCTCCTGAATATAGACTTCGTCAACCTGAAATGGGCTTCAGAAAGCACTTCAAGCTTTTTTTTTTATTGTTACCTACCACTTATAAGATGTGTAACCTTGGGGCAGCTAGGTACACAGTGAGTAGAGCACCAACCCCGGAGTCAGGAGGACCTGAGTTCAAATTCAGCCTCAGACACTTGACACACTTACTAGCTGTATGACCTTGGGCAAGTCACTTAACCCCAATTGCCCTGCCTTCTCCACCCCACTCAAAAAAAAAAAAAAGAAAAGAAAAGAAAGAAAGAAAGAAAGATGTGTAACCTTGAATAATATCTAGACTAGGGTGTTTCTTAGTAATATCTAGATTAAGGTGTTTCTTATCTGTAAAATGAAGGGCTAAAATCCCTTCCGACTAGGAAATTTTATATGTTTATAAGTTTCAAACACCAGCTGATAGTTGAGGAAGCCCACTGTTGGCTTCCTATTATGGGAATGAGTAGTGAAAATTGTATGAACTTATAACAAATTTCTCATAAAACTGCAACCTGCAAATTTGACTTTAGTTGACTACTTTTGGGGTTCCCATCTCTCTCCATTTCTAAACACCATCGAGAATGGAATTTGAAAGGAGCTCTGAAATCTTTGTGTTTGTCCAACATTTTGTTGTTGCTGTTGTTCAGTGTGTCTGATTCTTCATGACCCCATGGACCATAGCACACCGGGCTCTTCTGTCCTCCACTATCTCTCTAGAGACTGTCTGAGCTCATATTCCTTGCTTCCATGACACTATCTATCTGTCTCATCCTCTGCCATCCCCTTCTTTGGATTGTGAGCTCTTAGAGGGCACAGATCATGTATATTTTGCTCACTTGGAATAGCACTCAGGACAGTGACACATGCAGAGACACACATGCTTTCAGACAGGTCTGAATGACAATATATATTCAAAATGGGGTATTCCTGTGTCTCTGTTTAAGGGTCACAAAGAACTGGTTCAAGCCAATGGCAAGCCATCTCAAAGCAAATTTGATGGTGTCTGCGTTTCAGAGGACATCCTAACCTAGGCCTTTAAAAGAAGACCTTTAACACAATTGAGGCTTAATTGATATCCAATAAGCAACATGCCTCTGATTCCCTCCTATTTAATTATAGTTCTCAAACTCAGTTATTTGCCATTATTTAAATAACCTAGCCCTCCTCCGTCTACCATCCATCCTCAGCTGTTCTTCTTTGGTCACAAAGGACTAGATTTTACTAATGAAGTTTTCATGGTCTGATGGTTCAGAGCAGTCTCAAGCTGTTTGCAACAGCAATACTAGAAGACAAGGGGGAACAAAATGTCGATCCCTGCTGGCCATTCAAGGCTAATAGGATTGTGTTTCATGTCCTCATACCAGATTGCCACAGTTTCCTTATGTGATGCGTCTGGGGTAAAACCACTCTGTGAACAAAAGCCCCAGATCCTGACACCCATAACCTGATTTAACCTAGCAGTGATTAATTGGCAAATAGCAGAGTTTTTTGTTTTTTTAAATAAGAGATTAGAACAAGACAAAATGCATTCGTGGAAAGGTCAGCTGTTCCCACTGAATGTAAGTGTTCTGCATATGATCACTGTAGAGGCCAATTCAAGCTTTTTGTCAGGGGTAAGCAATAGTGCTAAAGAGAATCCATTAGCTAGTTTAGGAATAAAGAAGGCAGCTCAGTATACTAGTTGCAGAGCTAGAGTAGAGTCAAATGGGTTCAAGTACTACCTCTGACATACCATGACTGGTTGTGTGATCCTGGACAATTCATTTTATTTCTCAATGGTCTAAGATACTCAAAATCTAAGTTGCAGAGCAGGTGTTGATTTGATTTGGTAGAAGAGTTTCCTCACTGGGAGTTTCCAACCTTAATGAAATCATAGGTCTTGCCCAGAAAAAAACCAATAAAAGTGGGATGGGGTAGAGAAGAATTATCACAGACTTTCCAGGAAGGGAAAGATTTTAATGAGAGAAGATATGGTAGGGCCATCCCAATTGCTCTCATGTCTAGAAGCTCCTAGGGCACTCCCTGTACACAGGGTCCCAAAGAAAGCTATCCCAGATTCAGAACATTCCATGAGTCACTATTCACTAAAAGCCAAAACTCACAAGCCCCTACCAATGTATTTACTTTTCCCAATCAGCCAGGCAACAAAATAATTCACAACAAAAGACATTTCATCAACTAGCATAGCAAATAAAATAATAGGAAAGGATTATCACTTGCACCCATAGGACCATCTCTCAAATGGTACTACACCATCTAGGGACAATGCATTCAGGAGAAAACACTGGAACGTTGGAATTTCCACCGACACGTAGGGAATGTTCTCAAAGGGCATACGTATAGGGGATGCATGTGACCCAGGCATATGCATTATTGGGACAATTCACATTTCCTATGCTACGAAGTTGCCTAGGTCCGATAGTGATGTCTGTGATGGACACTGTGTCTCTTGTAGGCATCACATTATTTCTGATGGGCATCTCTGATCACAGGACTGCTTATTGCCACTACCTACTGGGTTTTAGTTCATTAGGGACATTGACTAAGATGGACTTCAGTTAAGAAGTTCCAAGTTTATATTCTGCCTCAGACACTTAAAAGCTGGGTTAACATGAGAAAAATCACTTAATTCCTTTGAACTTCAGTTTTCTATTCTGTAAAATGGGAGTGGTACCTGCCTTATAGGCTAGATAGACATATCAATAGATGTCCCAGACTGGGGATACAAAGTGCTGAGGATACAAATAAAAGGTGGGGAGGCAAATGTTCCTACACTCAAGGAACTTATATTTTAACTGAGGAAGACAACATACATGCTTTGGGGGGAAATGAAAATAATATAATATACAACTACATATTTAAAATAAATATAAATTATAAAAAATTAAATATAAATAATAAATAAATATAAATCTGTGCCACCCAAGAGCTTACAAATATAGTTGGGGAAGAAGACACAAAAATTTAAATAACAATACAGAGTTAAATGATAATACATATGCAACAGATGTGTCAAGTAGTACTTGATTAATTACAAAATGAGTGGCATCTATTAGTTTAGGGCAGGGGTTCTTAACTATTCTTATGTTATGGGCCTCTTTGGTAGAGCCGAATAATGTTTTTTAGATGCACAAAATAAAATACATAGTATTACTATGGATACTAATTACATAGGGATACAGCTGTTAATACGGTTTTTTTTAAACATATAATTTCACATACCCCAGGCCATGAGCCCTTAGTTTAGAAGAAAGCAAAATCACCATGTAAGGAAAACAGGAATGAAGGAATGGAGATTGGAAAATTTGGACAATGGATCAACCTGATTCAAGTTCAGTGTAAGTTGTTGGGTCTTGGGGGTGGGGAAGGGATGCTGGATAGCTAAGAAAGTGCAAGATTAGGAAGCACTTTGAAAGCCAGACATAGGAATATTGCCTTGATTCTGTCATAAAGAAATACTGAAAGTTGTTGAGCAAGAAGGTGACATTATGAAATCTAAGTATAATGAACACTAGTCTGGCAATGCTACACTGGATAGATTAGTAGGGGGAAAGCTCAGAAGAAAAAAGGTCAGTCAGGAGCTGTAGTATTTCAGTAGTCATTCAGATGTCAAGTAATATGATCCTGAATTACAGTGATGGTAGTGGAGAGAAAAGATTGGATATAAATGGACATGACAGACAATTTAATGGAAGAATAAACATGGCTTAATGATTGACTGGTTATGAAGGATGAAGGAGAGAGATGATTTTAATCTATGCAAGTGGAAGAATGACAGAGACAAAGAATTTGGGAAAGACAGCTGATTAGGAGAAGATGTAAAGTTCAGTTTCAGAAACACTGAATCTGATATGATGGTGAGATATATAACTGGAAGTGTCCGATAGAGACATATGCAGGCTTGAAGATCAAGTAAGAGGATGGAAAAGGAGAAGTGGATAGATTTGGGAGTTCTTAGCAAAGAAATAATTGTTGAATTAGACGGCTCAAGAAAAAATATTGTGAAGGAAAAGCAGAGAATCATTGATTAGGCCTTGGGAAAATACCAACAATTGAAGGGATGAGGAGGAGGCAGTAAGAAAGGAAGAAAATTTATCAAAGGAGAGAACCGTTAGAAAGTCATGGAACCCAAGGCAGAATGGAGTTTCAAGGAGGAAGTGGGTAGTAGTGTCGTAAGTTTCATCCTGTAGGATGAAGACAGAGAAAAGGTAAACGGATCGGTTGGTAAGGAAATCATTAGCAACTTCTGAGGGAGGTTTCAGCAGAGAGAGTGCTGAAGAGAGACTGCAGGGGGTTAAGGAAGGATTGAATGGTGAGGAAAGAAAGGTAATTAGGTATAAGAGATCCAGGCCTGAACATTTCATTCCAGATGGGATTTCAGACGGAAACACTCCCCACCCCCTTCAAGTGACAACCTATCTCTTTTTCTACCTCTCTTTCCTTGATCCCCCTGGAGGCCAGCAGGAGCTATGTCTTACAGGCCTCTTTTGTATAGTTGTGTTTGATATAGATCACCCCACTGTGATCTAGGTCTTTATGACCCACACACTGAATTCTGGCTGAGCATCTTACTTGGGATTTCCCTGAAAAGCCACTTGCTTCCTTCAGGGCATTGGTCACATTGGGTGATTTACATCTACATGTGGGAGATTTTGATCTCTTGAAAATGGTTAATGATTTCCTTTGGCAACTCTAATGTTCTTTTCTATATTTTGACCAAGATGCTAGTCCTGGAAGTCCTTTATAAGTACAAAGTTTGGCAGTCCTTAAAAAAGGATTGTACCCTCCATCTACTTCATGCCAGAGATGTAATGGACTTATAATACAGAACGAAGTATATACTTTTGGACACGGTCAATGTTGGAATTTATTTTGCTGGACTGTTCACATTTGTTATGAGGATTTTCTCTTTCTTTTTTTTAATTGTTCAATTGGAAGGAGCTAATGGGAGCAAGAGATAATTAGTGCTTGTAAAATTAATTAGCTAATTATTTTTTGAAAGAAACACATTAGCATCTAGGGTGGACTGTTGGAATATAGCACTTACATAGGACTTCCAGCTAGATGGCACAGTGGATAGTGCCGGGCCTGGAAACAGAAAGGTTCATCTTCTTTAGTTCAAATATGGCCTTAGACACTTACTAGCTGTGTGACCCTGGGTAAGTCATTTAATCCAGTTTGCCTCAGTTTCCTCATTTGTAAAATGAGCTGGAAAAGGAAATAGAAAACCACTCCAGTATCTTTGACAAGAAAATTCCAAATCGGATCATGAAGCACTAGACATAACTGAAACACAGCTCAACCAAATTATATAGATTTAGAGCTTGAAGAGAGACTTCTGTGGAATGCTGGTATGTTGTACTGATATATGGAAGGCTATACTTGAGATGGTCCCCTGAAACAATTTTAGTTGATATATTCTTTGTCTGATACCTATGAGTTGTGAAAAACACCTGGTATTCGCATTTCATCTACAAGTCTCATGCTTCATTAAACTTGGCTCAGTTTTGTGTGTGCGTGTGTTAATGGTATACTAAGGTTCCAAATTTTGCCCTTTTTGGCACATACAGTAAAAATACATGGTCAATGTATTGATTTTGTGAGGTTGGTAGGGAACAGTGTAACAGGGTGGTAGATGCATAATTAATGCATTGATTTTGTGGGATTGGGAGGGGAGCAGTGTTATGGGGTGGAAGATGTATAATCAATGTATTGCCTTTGTGGGGCTGGGGACAGAGCAGTGTTCATTCAAAGCATTTATTCAGCACCTACTAAACCAAAGACATTGTGCTAGGTATCAGGGATACAAAGATGAAAATGAAAGAGAAACTTACATTTAAGGAACTACATTCCACTTGGGAGAGAAAAGCGTGGTCAAGGTCAGGGATACAACAAGTAAACAGTTACATGAATATAAAATACGTACTAAACACAAAGTACTTTCAGTGAGAGGGGAGAAGGCGCTAAATACTGGGGAAACAGGAAAGATCTGCTGCTGGAGAGGAGCCTTGAAAGGAGTTAGGGATTCAAAGAGGTAGGGATGAGCAGCGAGAGCATTCCAGGCATGTGGGGACAGTCTGTGCCAAGGTACAGATGTATGCACCTTGGAACGTCTCAGAAAGGTTCATAGGTAGTTTGGCTGAAGCATACTTAAAGTATGTGAGGGGGAGTAATGTGAAATTAGCCAAGAAAGATAGATCGAAGCCAGATTGTGAGTACATGTCAGAGGCTGAGCGAATGGGGGACAACAACTTACCAAGACACTCAGGAAGAAAGAGAATGGGGTATATGCCAGCTACCAGCCGCTTCAAAGAAGGGCATGTTTTCTGGGCTGGGCCTGACTCAAACCGGTCTACTGGTAGTTTATGTTCAATATTGGAACAAAACAAAACACTCATAGGCGATCCAAAAGTTAACAAATGGATATTTATCTATCTACAACAATAGAAGAATATTCAGTAAGGATAAGCACTGAGGACACCCCAGATTGATTCACCTGAGCAAAGCTTCCCTTGCCCAGCTGCCCAATATTTCCCACCAGCTAAGCATCATGGCTAAAGCTTCCAAAGCTGTTTTATATTCAGGCAATCAGGAAATGAAGTCAACAGCCTGAGCCTTTAGTGCCTGGAGACAACCAGGTTTGAGGATGGTCTCAATCCCTTTTAAGGAAAACCTAGCCTGAGTTGCATGGGGGCAGGAGTTAGGATTTTGCACCTACCACAGCATGCCTCAAGGTAGAGGTCACTTTCAAATGGGAAGGATAGTGAAGACACAAGACAGCAGGTAAAAGCCTATCTGCTAATGAAAACTGGGCCATATACCCCACTGAAAATGCCCTCTACAAAGTTATCAACGATCTCTTAGTTGCTAAATCCAATGGCCTTTCCTCAATCCTCATTCTCCTTGACCTCTCTGAAGCCTTGGGCACTGCTGATCAGCTTCTTCTGTTTGCTACTCTCCTCTCTGGGTTTTTGTGATGCTACTCTGTCTTTCAGCTCTACTTACCTATCTGACTGATCCTTCCCTGGCTCCTTTGCTGGATCCTCATCCATAGCACAAACTCTAACTGTAGCTATCCCACAGGGCTCTATCCTGGGCCCTTTTCTCTTCTACCTCTATATTATTCCATTTGGTGATCTCATCAGCTCCTACTGACTCGATTACTCTCTCTACGCTAATGATTCTCAAATCTAGGTATCCTTCCTGAAAAGCTCTGTTGTGACCTCCAATCTCACTTCTCTAACTGCCTTTCAGACATTCAGACCGGATGTCCACTAGCCACCTTGAGCTCAGCATGTCCAAAACCAAAATTATTATATTTTCCCCCAAACCCTTCCCTGTCCCGTCTCCCCACCACACACACCTTCCCTACTACTATGGACGGCAACACCAAATTTTCAGCTCCTCAGGCTCACAATCTAGGTGTGACTTGACTCCTCACTATCTCTCACCTCTATATCCAATCTGTTGCAAAGGCCCATTGATTTCACCTTTGCAACATCTCCCCAGTATGCTCCCTTTTCTCCTCTGACACTGACACCCCTTTAGAGCAGGCCTTCATCGTCTCGTGCCTATGTTACTGCAATAGCCCGCTGATTGGTCTGCTCCCCACTCTAATCCATCCTCCATTTAGCCAGCAAAGTGATTTTCCAAAAGCCCAAATCAGACCCTGTCACCCCCCCCCCCATTCAATGCACTCCAGTGACTCCCTATCACCTCCACAATCAAATACAAAATCTTCTGCTTGGCATTCAAAGTTTACCCCCCCTCCATTTCCAATCTTACTACTCTTTCCTCTTACACTCTTCAGTCCAGTGACCCTGGTCCCTGTCTATTCCACAGACAAGATGCTCTGGCTGTCCCCCAGGCCTGGAATGTTTCCTTCCTCGATCTCCACCATTAGACAGTGAGTTCCTTGAGGGAGGAACTGTTGTTTGTGTCTTTTTTGATAACTCAGTGCTTGGCACAGTGCCTAGCACTCAGTAGGTGTTTACTTGATGTTTATAGACTCACTGACTGAGGGTGTAATTTTCTCCCCAATCCAAGTCCACAAACTTCTCGGGAGGTCTATGGCCCCTAAAATAAGTACCCCTGTTTTAAAGGAATGAGATAATTATACTGATTATGAAGGTGAGGCAGCTTCACTTTTGAAATGTCTTCTTTTTACTTTCTATCTTATATTTGTATCCCTGCTCATCACTTATCATAATGTCTGGAGCATTTATTGTTTTGTTCACTCACTTTTCAATCACATTGGACTCTTTATTACCCCAACTGGGGTTTTCTTGGCAAAGATACTGGAGTGGTTTGCCATTTTCTTCTCCAGCTCATTTTTACAGATGAGGAAACTGAGGTGAACAGGGTTAAATGACTTGCCCAGGATCACACAGCTAGTAGATGACTCTTCCTGACTCCAGGCCCGGCACTCTACCCATTGTGCCACTTAGCTGCCCTGTCTGGCACATAGGTGGCATTTAATAAATGTTTATTTCACTAAATTAAGATGTCCCTTAAAAATAAAAAAAATGGAAAAAAAAGAAAAAAGAAAAAAAAAAGAAAAAAGAAAAAAAGATGTCCCTTGACCTAGCATTTGGCCACTTCTTTTGTGCTTCTGTAGCTTTCTTCCTGGAATTCTCTACACCTAGAATGTCCTCTCCACCTTTGCTGCTTTCTCATCCTTCTAGACCCAGCTCTTGTCCCATTTCTTCTCTGAAGTTTTCCATAGCTACTCTTGCCTGACCTAATTTCCCTTTTCTCTAAATTCCTAAAACATGGGCAGTTTCTCCAACAAAACTTAATACTTAATCATTTATTCATCTGTATGGCTGCATGGGTACTAGTCTTTTCTCCCAAAATAGGTTATAAACTCCTTGATATAAAGATCATTTTAGACATTTCTGTATCAACCAATGGGTCCAGCACAGTGCTAGACACACCGTAGAATCATAGGGTCATAAGATCACAGATAAAAAAACTGGAAGGGACCTTTGAGGCAATTGAGTCAAATGCCATCATTCTGAGGGAGAAACTGAGGCCCAGAGAGGTTAAATGGCTTGTCATTAATTCCTTTTTTGGTTTTTTTTTTTTGGCAGGGAAATTGGGGTTAAGTGACTTACCCAAGGATACACAGCTTGTACATGTGTCAAGTGTCTGAGGTCACATTTGAACTCAGGTCCTCCTGACTCCAGGGCCAGCTCTCTACTCACTGTGCCACCTAGCTGCCCCTTGTCATTAATTTCTGAGGCAGGATTCAAACCCAGATCTTCTTGACTACAAGTCTGACAAGCTATTCATTATGCATGCTCCCTCTTCAGCTGCCAAGTAAATAATTAGTAATTGACTCATCATCAAAAGGAATTTACTATCTCCAGATGATGCAAGAGAGACACCGAGAGCCCCTGCAAATTCTATATAAATTGCTAGAGCACAAAAAATAATCTAATGCAGGATTTTGCTGGAGCCAGCTCTTACAGATTGCACAGCCAATCATGAAATTGTCAGTGTGGGCATTTGCACCCCAGAAATCACCAAACATTATAAATAAAGTATTAATTTATTGTTTTGTTAAATGTCTAGATATAATCAATAAAGAAAATGTTAATAACGAAGATTAGCCTGAAAAATATGTTATATGTACTTTTTTTTGCAGAGCTAGTTGTTAAGCATTTAACAGCACATCCCTGAACATGTCTCCTGACTCAATCCAGACCACCTGTCATGGCAACCTGACAGTTAACTTTTTTAATCTAATCTAATCTAATCTAATACACATTATTTGTCAAATCTTAACTATTTGGTTAAGTAAAAAATGCACATGGAATTGGCATCCCTTCTCCCACTCTTTACCTGAAATATCATCAGGTCAGTTTTCTAATGAGCTGTGAAGCCACCACACTCATATAAAGTGACAGCCTTTCAAGTCCAGGCTCAGAAATGCCTGCCAACTCTATAAGTGAGATTATGACAACCTGTCAGAAACCTGTACTTTGCCAAGTAGTTTCAGAATAGGGTCAGGCTCTTTGCTGCAGAGATCAGTCACTCCAGGCACAGTGCTCTGTGGAAAGCCCTTGCTGATTGGCTTATGCATGACAAAGTAACTGTTTGCACCATAGAACCACAGAGGATAGCCTGCCTTTTTTGCCTCTACTGCCTTGTTCAGTTGCTTTTCAGTCATAGCTGGGTCTTAGTGACCCCACTTGGGGAGGGGAGGATTTCTTGGCAAAGATACTAGAGTGATTTTCCACTTCCTTCTCCAGTTCATTTTACAGATGAGGAAACTGAGACAAATGGTGTTAAGTGACTTGGGTCACACAGCTAGTCGTGGCTGAGGATAGATTTGAACTCAGAAAGATCAGTCCTCCTGACTCCAGGCCTGGCACTCTATCCACTGCTCCACCTAACTGCCCTCCTGGGATACTGCAAGAGTAAATTTGGTGTGTTATAAAAACAAAACGGCAGCCATGAATACCATCCTCTTTGAATCTATCCACGCATAGGCCAACTTTTCCGAAAGATACCTATAGAATTTTCAGGTGATCTTACAAAGAGAATCAAATAACCTTTGAACACAGATCATAAGAAAATTTACCAGCCTTTTCACTCAGATCCTAAATCATACGGCAGGAAGCCTTAGAATCCTAGGAATTCCTTACAATAATAATAGCAACAACGGGGAGCTGGTGGCACAGTGGATAGAGTGCAGGATCTGAGTCAAAATCTGGCCTCTGACACTTAATAGCTTTATAACCCTAGGCAAGTCACTTAGCCTGTTTGCCCCAGTTTTCTCTTCTGTTAAATGGCAATAATAATAAAAAGTACCTCCCTCCCCCCCTCCCCCAGAAAATGAGATAATATTTGTAAAAGGTGCTTAACACAATACCTGGCAAGTAGTAGGTGCTACATAATTGCTTCTTCTCAACAATAAGAATTTATATATTTGTAGCCTTTTACTGTTACAAAGTACTTACATTCTTCATTTGAGCTTTACTACCCTTTAATAAAGTGATATTTATAGGTATCCCATTTTACAGATGAGGAAACAGAGGCTCAGAGACATTTGATGAGTCACCAAAGATTCCAAAGACAGTAAGAACCCCACTAGGGGAAAAGTCTCTGTAGCAAGGTTCTCTGATAAAGATCTAATTTCTCAAACATGTAGGAAAATGAGCCAAATTTAAAGTAATAAGAGACAGTCCCCAATTGATACACATGGTCAAGGCAAATGAAGAGACAATTTTCAGAGGAAGAAATCAATAGTCATATGAAAAAATGCTCTAAACCACTAATAATTTGAGAAATGTAAACTAAAAGAATTCTATGGTACCACCTCACACAGCTCAGATTGGCTAAGATGACAAAAAAGGAAATGACAATACTGGAGGGGATATGGGAAAATAGGTACATTAATGCACTGTCAGTGGACTTGTGAACTAATTCAGCCATTTTGGAAAGCAATTTGGAACTATGCCCAAAAAGTTTAATAATTATACATACCCTTTGACCTAGCAATACCACTACTGGGTCCATACCCCAAAGAGATCACAAGGAAAAGGAAAAGGATCCATATATACAAACATAGTTATAGTAGTTCTTGTGGGGGCAAAAAAATTGGAAATTGAAGGGATATGCATCAATTGGAAAGTGACTGAGTAAATTGCACTATGTGAATATGATGGAATACTATTATGCTGTAAGAGATGATGAAGGGGATTGGTTTCAGAAAGACCTTACAAAGTGAAGTAAACAGAACGAGGAGAATGACTTGCACAGTAACAGCACTATTGTAAAAATAATCAACTGTGAAAGACAACGCCAGTCAATATAGTGACCCACCACGGCTCTGAAGGACTTGCAATGAAAAATGCTATCCACTTCCAAATAGAGAACTGACGGACTGCAGATTGAAGCATGTTTTTTTTCTTTTTCTTTTTTCTTTTGACAGAACATGGCTAATGCAGACATTTTTTTTTGCATGACTTCATATTTGTAATGGGTGCTATATTTTTTGCCTTCTCAATGGGTAGGATAGGACCTTAGGGGACAGAGAGAATTTGGAACTGAAAATAAAATAAAATTGAATTTTTAAAAAGGGGGCAGGGATCGTGCCTCCTGATTTCAAAAACAGTTCCCTTAAAAAAGGCTAAAGACCACATTTCATTAGAATTCTAACCGATTTACAATAGGTCTTGTTTAAAGCTCTTCCACCCGCTGGGAGCCTTAGCCAATTTTCATGCTTGTTATACAGAAATTTAATTAAACTACACCTGACTAATCTACCTAATGCCCATTTCATAGATTTGGAAACTTGTGCACAGATTGGTTAAGCAAAACTCAAGACCATTTAGTTTATGGCAGACCATGTAATAGAACCCAAATAGCCTTTGCTCAAAGTTTCAGCAGCTAGATCAGTAAAGCCATTAATCTACCAGACGCTACCGGGCTATCTTGGGATGCTACTGAGAATGTAAGAAGAGCATAAGAAGGAACGAAAAGCAGAAAGTCCGAAGTCTAGCAGGAACGCTAGAATAAGGTAATCTAGAATTAAAGTTGACACTTCATTCTCAGATCTACAGAGATTTGTAAATCTACAGAGGATGAAGACATCTACAGAGACTGGGTTTATATTGGATCTGGAGAAAAATATGCTTGCTCAGAGATTTCCAGCCCCATGCCTGTTTTTAACTTAACCTTTACATCACTTCCAGTATCTCTGTGTGACCTCCTGCACTGATACAGTTATGGGACATGTGCAACAAGCACCCCTTTCCTGGTGATTTCCCCAGGCCACAGAAGAAAGATTTGCACATGTAGGTCATTGGCAGGGGTATGCTCTAACCAGCTTGCAAGAGTCATTTTTTCAGTATGAGTACTCGCACTTTGGAAATTGGCAATTGCTAGAAATCAGGGCTAAATTCTTCTATTAATTGTCTAGACCCAAAAAATTGTCAGTAATGCAGATTAAACTTAAAAATGTGTGCATACATATTTATTTTTCCAGAAAGTCCAGTTGTTAAGCAGTTATCAGCATACCTTTGATCACAGGATCATGGGAACATAGATGTTGAGCTGGAAAGGAGTTTGCAGGCCTTCTCATACAATCTCTTCATTTTGCAGATTAGGAAACTGAGGCCCAGACAGAAATAGTTTGCTTAAGTTCATACATATAAAATAGCAGAGCCAGGACTAAAACTCAGAGCCTAATATCAAATCCAGCACTCCTTTTTGAAAAAAAATATATTTTTCCCCAATTACATGTAAAAACAATTTTAAAATTCATTTTTTAAAGTTTTAAATTCTACTCTTCCCTCCCTCCTTGAGATTGTAAGCAACCCGTTTTACATGCAGCTTTCCTTCTGCTATACCAATTTTCCTCCCAGTCAGTTAAACTAGGATGAACATGTGAAGATTCTGGGAAGATTCCCATACAAGACTGTCACCCTTCCAGTCAACCAAGTGGTGTCCCTGGCATGTCTCCATTGCGAATCCAATACGTACCAGTCCACAAACTCCTCTAGGCTATCTACAAGTATTAATGGTGGACATTGTTCAGCCAAATTTAATTCTTGATCTTCATGGATTTACTGCATCAGGGACTGGGTAGGACCCAGTGAGTTACAGTGGAAAGGCCATTAAACCTATTGCCTGTGTAACTGTGAAGGAAACTGATGCCTCTATTTTCTGGTTTCCAGGAGAGATATGAGACCAGAGTTCACTGATAACCATATCTTGTCCCCTACCCATGAGGATTCTCCATACGTCTGGTGGCTGTTTTGGGCCCATTTGTAGGTGACTACAATGGCATCCTAGATAGGTACATGGACACAGCCCTTAGTTTGTTTCAGTGGGGAACTGGAATTGGAGTCAAAGGAGCTGCATTCACACTTTGTCTCTGCCATTGCTACCTAAGGAATCTGGGCAAGTCTCAACCTCTCTGGGCCTCAGTTTCCTCAACTATAAAATTAAAAGGTTAAACTGGATAATTTTTAAAATCCCTTCTATCTTTAAACTGATGATCCTATGACGCTCCAGGAACTAATTGACCACAGTATAGGAGTAAACACAGAAGTGCCCGGGGTAGAAACTCTAATTCCAAAAGAGGGGAGGGGTTGTTCTCAGTAGATGTGTTCACGGATTTATCAAAAACAAAACTTAACAATGAGTAATGGAAGTGCTCATCTTCCTGTGTATAACAGCCTCAATGTTGTTCAAAGATAGTGTTTTCTAATTGCAAGTTTGTAAAACAGCAAAGTTTTACGCAACCCAAATAAACTACCCCAAAGGGTCTTACTTATTTCAAATGTATAAACTAAAATAAATAAATAACAAATAACTTCTTCCCCCAGCATCCTGTTCCTCCCCTCCCTAACCCTGCCCTTCTTCTTGGTTCCCCTAGCCTTGAACTCTCAATGACCACACTCTTAGAGGCTGAAGCTTAGGAGAGAAGAAGCATTATGGAGGTATTTGGGTGAGATTTAATTGAGGTAAAGCCAGAAACAATATTTTCATCATATCAGGGGGAATTTCTTGACTTGCTTTACGATAATTTAATCCTTCAAAAGGCATAAGAAATGATCATGGAAACTTCCAATATGGACCTTATTTGAACCAATAAGAAAGACCTAGTTGTTGAAATGAAAATGATGAGAACTTATATAGGTAGCAACCACTCCATCTTAGAGTTCAGATTAGAAAAGAGGAGGAAAGATTGAGTTTTTGTTGTTTCAGTCATGTCCAACCCTCCACAAACCCATTTGAGGGTTTTCTTGGCAAAGATACTAGAGTGGTTTGCCATTTCCTTCTCCAGCTCGTTTTTACAGATGAAGAACTAAGGCAAACAGGGTTAAGTGACTTGCTTAGAGTCACACAGCTAGTATGTATCTGAGGCCAGACTTGAACACATGAAGATGAGTCTTTCTGGTTCCAAGCGCAGTGCTATATCCACTGTACCACCTAGTCGCCTTTGAGCATAGTTTTACACGACTCCTAATCTGGGCAAAGTAAATTTCAAAGAGTTCTGAGAAAAGATAGTTGGAATCTCATGGCTACAATCCTACGAAGGAGGGCAGCCTGGAAGATATTGAAAGCTCTTAAAAATGAAATATTTAATACACCAACACAAACTTTTCCAATGAGTGGGACATGTTTAAAGAGACTAATGTGATGGACTTTATCAACAGCCACATGAAGAAAAAAGTCCCAAAACACAAGTAACAAGAAAATGAAAATGGAAACCACAACATGGTTTAACTTTTCATCCATCAAAAAGACAAGATGATAAAAGAGGAAGATAGTTAATGTTTGAGGAGCTATGGGAAAACAGACAAACTAATATATTGTTGATAGAGCTGTGAATTGTGTCGCCTACTCTGGAAAACAATTTGGAATAACGTGAGAAAACTTACTAAACTGTTCACAGCCTTTGATGTAGTAATCTCTATATGTATCTCTCTATATACCCAAAGGAAATCAAAGGCAGAAAGAAATAGCCCAAAATATTCATAGCAGCACTTTATTTAGAGATACAAAATTGGAAGCAAAGTATGTGTCCATCAAATATGAAATGAATGAATAAAATTTGTGGCACATGAATGCTATTGTATATACGGGAAGAAGTAACAAATTAGATGAATTCAGGAAAAAAAACATGGGAAGAGCTGATGAAAAACAAAGAAAGAAAAACCAGGAGAACAATATATAAAGTTATTATAGGAATATAAATGAAAATGATTCTAAAAGGCATTTGATCTCAGACTAAATATAACAACCAATCTTGGTTACAGTTAAGATATGATAAAAAAAAATATTTCCGTCCTTTCAGTAGAAAGATGGGTGATGATAGGTGTAGAAAGTTGCATATTTTGTCTAATGGTGTTTGTTGGTTTGTCTTACCTGTTTTTATTTGTTTCAAAAGAGGGTTCTTTTAGGGTCAGGGTTGACTGTGATTTTTTTTTTTAAAAAAGCATTACCAGAGCTTTTCAAGACAAGATCAATGTGAATACACAGAGAACACATCAACCAATTTAATAGAAGCATAGCCACCAGGATTAACATGGTCCCACTGCAATCTGCCCTTGTCAGAACATAATCTGGAGAATTATATTCAATTCTGGTCACCACAGTTTAGGAAGGACATTGATAGTGTAATGGGGGGACTGGCCAACCCCAGCCCTTCTGAGCATGCTCAGTATGCTCAGCCAATGCAATGGCCACATGGAAGAGGCTAGGAGCTTGCTTCTAGAAAGACATGATGATGTATAATGGAATGCTGCCCAATTCAGAGTATGCATATACAGTATGTTGTTTCTGGTCTGCTTCAGTTTGAGAATGCATTCTAAAGGAACTAATAAGTCTAAGTTGGTTTTTTTCCTGCTTTTAGTAATGGTGAATTGGGAAAAGATATGCCTTCTTGAGCTCTGAAAGATCAGAAGGGTGAACTGCTCTAAGTCCTGTGACTGAATTCCAAGTCAGGGTTTTCTGCCAGTTAAGGTGCCAGCAACCTCCAAAGTGATTGTCCAAAATGCATGCCAAACCAGGTCATTCCCCTATTTAACAAACTCTAACCCCTATTGCCTCTATCTGGCATTTAAAGCCTCCTTCTTCCTACCTTTCTAATCTTCTTGCACTTTATTCCCCTCCTAAGTCTTCATTCCAGCATTGTTATTCCAGACATATCATATACCATCTCCCATTTCCATGCTTTTGTATGATCTCTCATGTCTAGAATATATCCTATATTCACCTCCAACTCTTGGAATGTCCAGTTTCCTTCAAGACTAAGTTCAAACATCAAGGTTTTCCTGATTCCCCAGCTGCTAGGGTGTCTTCTCATAAAACTACCTTGTATTCATTTCATATATATTCCACATTATACATGTTCCATGTGTGTCTCTGTAGCAGCAAGTACCCTAGCATACCCAGGATGTCCTTCTAGCACAGGTTCTTTGATCTGCTTTTAAAGGAAAGCAACTTTAAAGTGGTCAACAATCTTACTTTTAGTTACATTCACTAGTTCAGGGGAAAAGTCAGCACCCTGAATGTTAGAGAAAATACAAGCAAAGAAATTAGCACAAAGACCAACAGACAGAGCTCTGGCTGCCTGATCAAAGCAATATTGCTATACACTTTACGTACATCACTGGATTGAGAGAGCCTTTACATCTGAGCAGTTGGGGAGCTCTGAACATACGGCTACTCAGAGACTTGATCAGAAAATCCAAAGATGCTTCTCATAAGCGAACCCCCAAAGCAAAATACCAACTCAGAGTACATATACACTTCTCAGAGCCAGAAGACATCACAACCCTCAAGCCTAATCAACTTCGTACCAAAAAGTGTGAAAGTTTTCCTACAAGCAAGCCTCCCCTAAGCAAGTTTCCCTCCCCCAATGGACTGTGACTCAGGATGTATCACAGCTGTGAGGTGGGCCAGAACTGAAAGCAGGTCACATAGGCCTATCAATGGATAGTGAAGATCTTCCTATTCCATTAACATTATAGTCTCTGGTGCTTCTCCCATTAGAATGTAAGTCCCTTGAGTACAGAGACTGTTTCACGTTTGTCTTTGTGTCTCCAACATTTAGCACAGTACCTCCAAAAAGTAAATGCTTAACAAATGCTTGTGGATTGATTGACTGTTGACAGCCAAGAAGATAAAACTATTACTTGGGTGAATAAGTCAATTATAACAGACAAGGGAGAGAAAGTACAAACAATTGTCTGATCCCATTTTCTCTACCAAGCTTATATCATCTCTGGATTGGGAAGGATAGAACAAATGCAGTAAACAGAGAGTTGAAATTTAAAACATAAGTGAGATGATGGTGGCTACATCACAAAGAACACTTTGCTCCACTTACTGAGTTAAGGTACCAAGACCCAGATGAGCTATGTCCCAGGATATTTAAAGAATTAGTCAATGTGATTGCTGAGACATAACCACTGATCCTTAAAAGATTGCGGAAAATAGGATGGATGACTCAAGATTAGAAATGAGTAAATGTCCCAGTTTTAGTAAAGAGAACAGATAGTGTTCAAACCATAGGCCAGGGAGCTTAATTCTAGAATGTATCATTAAAGGGGTGGTTTCTGAGCATTTAGAAAGGGTAGCGGTGATTACTAAGAACCAAAATGATTTCAGGAAGAGCAGGTCATGCCGGACTAAATTCCTTTCCAATTCTCGACAGGATTACTAAATTAGTGGATCATTGAATTCGTACCTAGATTTTAGAAAGAAAAAAATATGACAACATTTCTCATCCTATCCTTGTTGACGAAATGAAATTTGTGGGCTAGATAATAGCACAGTCACGTGGATTTAGAAGTGGTTTAATGATCAGATCTATAAAATAGTCATTAATGGATCAATGGCAACTTGGAGGAAATTCCCTAGTGGACTGCTGCAAGCAAATATCTGTCCTTGTCAAGGCATAAAGAAGGGATTGAGTTACTGGAACAAGCAAGATAATAGTTCCAGCCATTCAAGGAAAGCCATAATCAAAGTTAGTAAGTTAGTACTTTTCATCTAGAAGAAAAAGTGGTAAGTAGAAATCAAAATCAAATCGGTGGTAGGTCATTGACAGGAAAGCATGAATAAGTTAATTTCCTTCCAAATAAACACAGAATCAAGGCTTCTTACACAGAAGGAATCTACAGAGATCAGGGTGGGGTTTTATAGGGCTTACACTCAAACCTCGTGGCGTGACTATGTTACCTTCTCTGAAGACACAGCAACAGGGAGGGTGCAATAATAAAGAGGGCCTACCCTGGCATGCCAATAGGTTTGGTTTTTTTTCCCAACAAGATTCAGACAGATTTATCTGGGACTAAGCCAATCCCATAAATTAGGGCAAGTGGTTTTTTTCTAAACCAGCAGAGGAAAAAGTTGGCACAGTTTGGAGTCTCTCCCCAGAAACCATGTTATCAGTAATTGGTTATGGGGTTTGTATCCCTAGAATCTCTCTTAAAACACCAGTGTTGGACATCTACGGATGAAGGTATTTTCCAATTGTCAGTGTGCTTGAGAAACCAAGTGGTAGGCTTCCCTTCCATTGGAGTAGAAGATTTATTGAAATATTAGAAATATTGTTCTTGAAGCCAAATGTGTGACAGAGGAACAAGAGTTACCAAGAAAGACTTCTCTTGGTTTCTAGGTCACTGACTCTCCTTGAGTTGTGTAGAGTGGGAACCCCAAATCTCTAGATGAAACAGATTTGGTTGGGCTCCGGAATGCTAAGGAGTCTTCCTATTCTCAATGGAAAGGAACTCTATCAATCTGACCCAGTAAATCTAGGGCACTGTGGTGTATTTGAAAAAAGATTAGGCTTGGAGTCAGGAGGCCTGGAGTCTATTACCAATACTATCCTAACCAGGTTGGCAAACTGAAGAGATAATTTCATATTTCTTGCTCTCCATTTTCTATAAAATGAGTGAATTAGACTAGAGGAAATTAGACTAGATAAGGTCCCTTTCGTCTCTAACATTCAATGTCTATATCTATTGACCACGTCACACTGTCTGTCCATGTGTGGCTGCAGGGGCCTGATGGTGACTATTGATACCTGGTCTCTAATAACCCAGTTTGTGCATATGCAGAAAGGAAGGTCTATCTTTCATCTCATATTTTCCCCTAGAATATCAAGGAAATCAGCGCAAATGGCTATGGCTGACAAAGGTTTGATGTTCCTTACATTTAGGAGGCATGCCTAGGAATCCACTAAAATCCCTTCATCCCATTGCTGCCTCCTGCCCCAAGTGTGAATTCCCTGGACAATATTCAAATCCTCGTACTGATGCAGCCTCTGACCTGGCATGTCACAAACTCCATCTTCTTCAGGGAATCAGTAAGGATCACTGAATTTAGGAATGATAACATTAACACTCTGGAAATACCCTTTGGGCTATATATCAGACTACTTTTAGTTCTTTGATGGGAAATTATTGCTAGAAAGACAGTATGTCATAGGATCATTGAATGTCAGAGTTAAAAGGAAGCTTAGAGATCATCTAATCCAACTCTTTCATTTTACAAATAATGGAACTGAGACACATTGAAGGGACATGACTTGTTTGCCGTCTTATAATGATCCAATGGCAAAGCCATGACCAGACTCAGGTTTTCTGATGCCATCTCCAGTGTTCTTTACACAGTGCGTTGTGGGTTACCCTTAGCCAAGGACTGATTCTGCTGAGGTTGGTAATTTTAAGCCAAAGGCTGCCATTTGTGTGTTTCCTATCTTAGCTTTGTCATTCTTAAGTTGGGAATGAAAATAACAATCAACCAAGGAAGACCCAAGAAAATATTATTACAAAGCACTTTCAGAAGGCATAAACGGCTACTTTAGTGCATCAAAATAGCAGCGGCTACTATTTCTTTGTCTCTGGATCCCACAAATGTCCTGATGTCTCACACTGGGAGAGAGGCCTTTGATAAAGAGAATCCCGGGGCGTCAGAAAACTCCCTGATAAACACAGTGTTTATAATGTTAGTCTGACTATCAGTGCCCAAAATAGAAGTCAATCTCTGTAATAACAATTCTTCACATTTTATCACCAAGTGGGCTGGAAAAGTTTTCAAGAATACTAGAAATTCACTGTATAGGGAGGAGAGTTGTTCATTTAGGGGACCACCAGCCTAAGCAAACTTCTCCATAATCAGGGACACTGTCCAACCCTTCCCTTTCTTATCAGATATTCTGAGTGGGTCACCTTCAGAATGGAAAGGAAATGACAGAGGGGAATAGTTCTCTAAAAATAAAAGTAAGCTTTCCAGAAAGCTGTTTCAAGGGAAGAAAAATAAATGGAAAATGTTAGTCACATAAAAACAGGAGGTGGGGAGGTGAGGAGAGGAAGGGGGGAGTAGGACATGGGGGAAAGTTAATCTATTAATCCTACCTGGCACTGAAGGAGAGAAGAATGCCTTTCCCTTGAGATTTTCAAAATGTTTGCTGTAGATTAAGTTCACTAATTAACAACATTCTACCCACACCTCACCCAGGAGGGGCATGACAAATGTACTTAGCTTTGTTCTCTACCTTAGAATGGGGAAACTGAGGTACAAGAGGGTTTATGGGAAGGAACTTTCCAATGATCACACACTAAGTAAATGGAAAATCCAGGATTAAAATACAGTCATCCTAATCCTTAAAACTAGCAGCCGTAGCTCACTCCTCTTCCTCGTCATGAGCCTCCCTAGGAAGGTAGCTACCATAAACATCCCTCTTGAGGACTATTATTCCATTACAAACCCTCCTTACTGATGTAAGAAGGCACTTAGACTTAGTTTGCTGAGGTTAACACAATGACCTCATGCATTCTCTGGAAGAGACCCAGTAAGCAATATTGTTGCCCTCACTTTATAGATGGAAAATGTGAGACATAAACAAGAAGGCTAAGTTACTGGTCTCCAATGATGAGTCAGAAGCAGAAAAAAAACTAGGAAACAAAGTTACTTCTGAAATGCCCTTTTGGCTGATCATATATGGAAGGCTAGGGTTGAGACTTGTCGTTTCATTCCTATGAACAGCTCCATGACAAAGAAACTTCAGCAACTAGAAGTTATTTCTTTCTCTGAAATTTAGGATTATAGCACCATGGATTTAGAGCTAGAAGAAAATGTTGAGTCTGACTTCCTCATTTAACAGATGAGAAAACTTAGGCCTAGAGGTTAAGTCATTTATCCAGGGTTACCCAGTCAGTACGTGTCAGAGGCAGGACATAAACCTTTATCTTCCTGGTTCTGAGCTCTCTATCCACTATTCAGGAGGGGGAAACCTGCAGCCTCAAGGCCACATGTGGCCCTCTAGATCCTCAAGTGATGCCCTTTGACTGAATCCAAACTTCACAGAACAAATCCCCTTAATAAAAGGATTTGTTCCTTAAAACTTGGGCTCTGTCAAAAAGCCACACCCAAGGATGTGTGGCCTCCAGGCAGCAAGTTCCTCACCCCTGCTATCATCCTTCACCTTGCAATATGGCTAAATGTATACACATGTATATACAAATGCAAATATATACATACAAATGTATATGTATATATATATGTACATAAATATGTATGTGTTTATGAAGAGGCAGAATGCATAGTGGTTAGAGTGGTCTTAAACCATGGAAGACATTGGTTCAAATCCTGCTTCTGGTACATATTGGCTGTGTGACCCTGAGCAAGTTAACTTAATCTCTCAGTGTTCTAATCAATGCTGTGAAAGTATAAGGTGCAAAGAAAATTCTTATTTGCACTGATATACACCAAGGAGTTACCCATATCAATGAATTCATGGATCTAGTCGCTGTCCCTATGTAGATATAATAACTTTAAGGTTTGTGAAGCACTGTACATGTTATCTCATTTGATCCTCACAAGAACCCTATGACATAGGAGCTATTATTATCCCCATTTTGAAGATAAGGAAACTGAGGCTAAAAGGGGTCAAGTGACTTGCCCACATCACACAGCTAGTCAATGTAAATCCAGTGTTCTTAACCACTGTGCCACCCGGTTGCCTAGGATTAGATAGAGAGATAGACACACAGGTAGACAGATAGATAGATAGATAGATAGATAGATAGATAGATAGATAGATAGATAGACAGATAGATAGATATGAGTATGTATCTCATATATATAATCTATGCTAAAACTTTGTTCAATTTACCACACAAACTGTCTATCTCTGTGTATTTCTGACTCATTGTGTGTCTCTCTCATCTCTGTCTCTATCTCTGTTTCTGCCTCTCTGTTTTTCTGTGTCACACACACACACACACACACACACACACACGCACACTCACAGATTCTTCAGTACTTTCAATGGGCCATCCCTCCACCAGTGTAGATTGTGATTCCTTCACAGCTCAATCTATGAGATTCTTGTCTACATCGTTACTCAGTTACTTTTCCGTCATGTCCAACTCTTCATGACCCCAATCAATGTCTCCTTGGCAAAAAATTCTGGAACAGTTTGCCATTTCCTTTTCCACTTCACTTTACAGATGAGGAAACTGAGGGAAATAAGGTTAAGTGTCTTGCCCAGGGTCATACAACTAGTAAGCATCTGAGGCCAGATTTGAACTCAGGAAGATGTCAGTCTTCCTGACTCCAGGCCTGGCACTCTATTCGCTGTGCCACCGAGCTGCCCCCCAGTTCTTGCTTACATTTTCCCATAAAACCTAACCAAGATATCAATATTACTCTATTCTCTAGAGGTCTTCTATTGGTCCTTTTAATATCTCATGGCTACCAGTACACCACTCAGGCTGTCCATTTATTATCTTTTGTTCGTGCTATATAAACAGCCCACCTCCCACTTTCTCCACTCATCCATAGGATCACATCTAGACCTAGATGGAACCCCAGAGGTCATGTCTTTGATGATCTTCAGTTCTAATCCTTACCCTTACTGGTAATATGTTGCAGCCTATTCATACTCGCCCTTCATCTTTTCATTGTGTTTGGGGTCATCTGTAATTTTGATACTTCCAAGACCAAGGTGTTCCTCAGTGTTCAGTCATATAACATCATTGACAGAATACTGATGTTAAAAGACAGATTTGAGTGACAGAGAGCAGCTACTTAGGATCATTGAAAGCATGTATAATTTCCCAAATGTGATCCAGTTTGGGCCAACTTCAATATCCATTTGAAGCACCTGTCTAGAGTTCATCACAAAAAAAAATAAAGGCTATGAGGATGAATATTTTGGCCACAGCACCCCATGTATTAGGAAAAACAATACTACAGCTGTACCTTAATGTCATAGACATGTTTCAGGAAAATTGTATGAAACAAAATAGATTGTAATAGTAATTGAGTCCCATCTGTCAACTGAATACTTTCAATGTTCATTACTGAAAGGACTCATAAGGTAAATCCTTTTGTAAAACAAAGATCCCTTCCCTCTGTCTTACAAATCTGAATTTTCCTATAACACCTTTCTATTAAGCACCTGGTTGATAAGAAGCATGATTCATCATTAAATTCTTTAACCAGAGCTTTTGGTTAATGTGGGAAACTGCCCTTTACTACCTCCAACATCAATGAAGGAAATAGTAGGAAAGCTCATTTAATCTAGAGAAGAGGAAGGTCATTAGAATCACAGATTCTAGAGCTGGAAACCACACCAAAGATGTTCTGTTCCAGCAATCTCATTTTACAAATGCTAAACCTGGAGGCTTATGGAGTTTAAGTCACATGGGCACTAAGTGTCAGAAGTGGGATTTGAACTCAGGTTCTCCAATTCTAAGGCTAGAGATCTTTACATTGTACCAGGTAGGAGAGGTGACTCAGTAGTATGGTCATGGGCAATTGTTAAGCAAATGCTGAGCATTCCTAAGAGGACTGAGCCAGAGAAGACTGCATAGTAGTATTGCCCAGAAATGTAGAACTGGCATTCTCTAGCCTGGGCTGTTTAGTATTGGACCTGGCTGGAGGCAGAGGAGTAAGCAAGTGACCTGGGGAGGAGAAAAGGGAAGAGAGAGGAGAGAATGGAGTGGAGAGAAAAGGAGAGGAAGGGAATTGAGGGGAAGAAGAGGAGGGAAGGGGAGGGAAGGAGAGGAAAGGGGAGGGGAGGAAGTGGAGGGGAAAAGGAGAAGGAAAATATCTCTGCGATTCCATGATTGTGCACCAGTCTAGCAAACAGATATTGCACTCATTCTAAACAGGTGGTAGAAACTTGAGTATTACAGGTGTGCAGAGAAATCCTAACATCACAGTGATAAATTAGGGGGTGATTATTTACATTACAAAAAGATTCTGTGCTTCACTGAAGAATCCTCTCACAATAGCTAGTTCTCTTAAATAGAAACCTCCCCTAGTTCTCCTTAAGTACTTCCATATCATTAACTACATGAAAAAGTTAAAGATTTCAAGAGTCACAATCCATCAAAGATCAGTCTGGAAAAAAGAAAAAGCATCCCTGAAAAAAAATCTTGTAAATGATAAGAAAAATTAGAACTCAAATCAGAGAAGTTGACAGGCAATTTTTTTTCCAGGAAAACATTTATTGCAAAGCAGGGTATGCCAGAATAGCTCTACTTCACTGGGGGGAAGATTGGGGGAGGGGGTCATAAAAATTAATCATGTTTAACCAAGAGCTTTAAGATTTTCTAATGAAAGACAGATTCTGATGTTTCTTTTTTTTTAATCATACCAGCTAAGATTATGTTAGTTCCTTATTAAACTATTTTCCCAGAATCACCAAATCTCAGAGTTGGATGGTACCTCAGAGGTCATTTAGTTCCATTTATATTTAATGATTTTTTTAATGGCCCATAATTATATTGTCAAGAACTGAGTTCACATTATCTGTCTGGGGCTTATTTCTCAAGTTCCCCTTATTAAGCAGAACACATGTGTGTTTCTCCTGAAAAAAAAAATCCCTCTTTTCCTGCTCCAATATGTGAAGAAAGGGCTTTGACAACATTCATGGGCTTCTATGAATGTGAGCTGCTCTGAGAGCCCAGCAGAGTACAGGTGCTGAGGATTCCATAAAAGACTTGAGAACAAAGTATTGTTCTGATCCAAAAGATTGGACAGTTACATTATCCTAAACCATGAGCTGACTTTAGTGAAAAACACCAGCAGGTGAACAGCCGAGTAAATCAGACCCATTTCTTTGTGCACCCCTGCAAGATGGCGCAGGGAAGGCATAGTCATGGAAATAGTCTGAACCGAAGCAGGCCAAGGGAATTCCATTCAATTTAACCTGATGGGAACTGATTGGACACCTACTATAAACCAGGCACTGTACTAGGCACTGAGCACACAAAGACAAAAAAAAAAATCCTTGACTTCAAGGAGCTTACATTTCTGCTGGGAGAAGTGGAAACAACAAATAGATACACACATGCAAAATAGTCTTGGGTTAGATTGTGATTTCATAAGTACAGAGAAATCCTGAGCTGTATTTGAAAGGAGCTAGAGATTCTGTGGCAGGAGTGAAGAAGACATGCGTTCCAGCCTTAGGGGATAGCTCAGGCAATGGGTTGATGGGAGCTGGAGTGTCATGTACCAGGAGCAGAAAGTAGGTGAGTTTGACTAGAATGTAAAACACACAAAGAGGAATGAAATAAACTTACAAAGAAAGGCTAGAGCCAAACTGTGAAGGGTTTTAAAAGCCAAATAAAGAAATCCATGGTTGGGTTTTTTATTCTAGAGGAAATAGGGAATCACTAGAGTTTCTTGGGCAATGGTGTGGCATGGTAAGACCCGTCCTTTAAGAAGATCAACTTGGCATTTATGTGGAGAATGATTTGGAGAGCAAGAGACTAATGCAGAAAGGCCAATAAGGAGGCTTTTACAGGCAATAAGAAGGTGAGGGGTGATGAGGGTCTGAAGAGGGTGGTAATCACGAGTGGAGAGAAGGAGACAGATACAAGAGGTGCTTTACAGGTATCATTGGTAGAACTTGGGAAGTCATTGGATATGGGTAGTGAGGCAGAATAAAGAGTTGAGGATGACTCCAAGGTTGCCAGTCTTGGTGACAGAAAGAACGGTGCTGTCCTCTAACAAAAATTTTCCCCTGTATACAGGATTATTCCCTACTGTCTAAAACATGCTTAGAGCTCTTGCATCTTAGAGGAGAGGAGAACCTTCGCTTGACCCTGATAACCCCTCAAGCCATTATCATTGTCTTTCTTCCCATTTGCAACTAAACATCTAGAAAAAAGTAGCCTATATTTGCTGTCTATACACTTCTGCTTCAATTGTCTTACCTTCTTGCAATCTGGCTTTTGAACCTACCACTCTACTGAAACTGCTCTCTCAAACATTTTCAGTGATCTCTTAACCACTAAATTAGAAGACCTTTTATAAGTTCTCATCCTTCTTGATTTTCCTGCAACTTATGACCCCATCCTCCTCTTCTTCCTCCTCCTGGTCATTCTCTTCCCTTGGGTTCTATGACACCGTTTTTCCTGGTTTTACCTAACTGACTGCTCTTTCTTATCCTTTTTGTTATATCACCACAATTGCTAAGAGTAAGCCTTTCCCTCAAGGCTTTGTCCTAGGCTTTCTCTTCTCTCCAATCTCTGCACTCCTTTAACAAATCTCATCTGCTCCCAAGAGGTCAGTCATCGAATCTTTTTAGATAGTTCCTATATCTAGCTGTCTCTCCCTACAGCTTTAGACTGATTACACCTCTAAGAACCTACTAGATCTCTTCATCTGGATATCCTTCGGACTTCACACATGCAATGTTGTCGAAACTGAACTCATTAACGTTCTCCTTAAATCAGACACTCCTCCAAACTTTCTACTTCTATTGAGGGCAACACTGTCCTTCCAGTCACCAAGGCTAAAAACTTCTGAACTGTCTGACTCTTCCCTTACCATCAGCCTCCACAGCTAGTCTGTTGCCAGGTCCTGTTGGCAAGCAACCTGTTATCTTATTTCCACAGCATCTCTTATATCCATATTGCCTCACACCGGACTACTATAATTGTCTCATGCCTAGTCTCCCTGCTTCCTGCCCACCTCCCTTTAATCTCTTCTTAATACAGCTTTCAGGGCAGCTGAGGGTTCCATGGATAGAGCTTAGGTCCTAGAGCCAGGAAGACCTGAGTTCAAATCTGGCCTCAGGCACTTACTAGGTATGTGATGCTGGGCAAGTCACTTAACCCTGTTTACTTCAGGTTCCTCATCTGTCAAATGAGCTGGAGAAGGAAATGGCAAACCACTCTAGTATCTCTGCCAAGAAAACTCCAAATGGAGTCATGAAGAGTTGAACATGACTAAAAAATTGCTGACAACTTCCAAAAAATCTAACAAAGGCACATGCCTGTCCATGTTATTTCTCTGGTTCAAAAAAATCATCAGTGACTTCTCAGCCTCTAGGACCAAATAGGAACTTTGTTCTCCAGTCCTATCTCACTTAACTTCCCTTCACATAATTTACCTTCTAGCCAAAATGGACTGCCTGGTGTTCCCCAAACTCGGCGTGTTATTTCTCTTCTCTAGGCATTTGTGCAGAATGTCTTCCATGCCTGAAACACAGGCCCTCTTCACCTCTGCCTGTCAAAATCTTTCTGATCTTTCAAGACTCAGCTCAGGTACCACCTCCTCCATGAAGCCTTTCCCAACCCCCTCAGCTGAAATTGTTCCCTCATTCATTTCCCCCCCAAATTTGGATTTCTCCTTTACTCCTAACACATTCTACTTTATACTTTGCCCCTAATGCATGCTACGTAGCATGGCATAGTGTATAATTGTTGCAGTAGTTCTTGTTTCTTAGTTGTTTCAGTCATATCCTACTCTTCTTGACCTCATTTGGAGTTTTCTTGGCACAGATACTGGCCTGGCTTGCCATTTCCTTCCCTAGATCGTTTTACAGATGAGTCCCTGAGGCAAACAGGGTTAGGTAACTTAAGTAGGGTCACACAGCTAGTAAGTGTCTGAGGCCAAATTTAAATTTGGGTCTTCTTGATTCCAGTCCCCTGCACCACCTGACTCTATCCACTAGGCCACCTAGTTGCTCTGCAGTGAACAGAGCAGAGGACTTTGAGTCAGGAAGAGCTAGCTTCAAACTCTTACTTAGCTGTGGCACCCTGGACATTAACTTCTCTGTACCTCACTTTCCCCAACTATAAAATAAGAGGGTTGTAACAAATGTCCCTTCTCAAGTCCCTTCTAGCTTTGCATCTATGATTATATGGCCTCATTCTTCAATGTGTCTTGTATACATTTTATTTCCTCCTTAGTGGGATACATTTGGATTCTAATAACATAGTCCTAGATGTGCTTATGGAGGAGGCAGAAATGGTACCTAAGAAGGAAAACAGTTGGAATAGATTGAGAGGATGTTCATTTTGGAGATGACACTATTGTGAGGGCAACGAGAAACTGGTTCATGAGTGTCAGTACTT
>CM053626.1:216427764-216495698 GCA_028646595.1 Phalanger gymnotis | reverse complement strand
GTGGGGTACTGTCTTTCTACCTCTGTCATCAGCCATAACCATTTTAGTAGACTCTGCTACCAAACACAGTTGAAGATGACACCTCTGTTGGCTTTGATGGCCCTCTAAGTCCCCTGAATATTCATTTACTTAAGATTAGGAAATATAAACACAAAAGAAACAGTGGTGCCATGTGCTCGGAGACACATGGCAGCTAGGGTTTAGGCTAAGGGAAGTAGCCACCTTCCCTCCCCAACATAGAGTTCAAAGCTATTCTCACTGTAAAGCCACCTGAAAAGAGAGTGAAAGATGGCTGCTTGAACCTCTTGTATGCATACTTAATTCCAGCTCATCCTCTGGAGTCATCAGTCTCTCTAGCTAAAATACCAAATAGAAGACTTTTTATCACCACACAACAACTAACTTTGAGTAATCATATCTAAAACACAGCTCTCTACCCACCTCACCCCAACCCCCATCCCTTAATCTCTTGGATTTAGACCAGGCAGGGAATAACTGTGCATGCTTCAGGCCTGGGGACCTCATTGGCTAGTTCCTCCACTGCATCTATATGTGTATTCAATTAAAAGGGGAGAGCGTACACATGCGCATGTACATACATTTACATATTTATCACCAACAAGTACTGTTGACTATGACAACTGGATATCTCTCTCCCACCTTACTCTATCTCTAGGTAGGTAGTAACACTAATCCTCTTAGTTTAAAGGTTTGGGGTATTAGATTTATCCAAAATCTTGACAATGCTTCTATCTACTCTGGGGGTGGAGGAAGGGAGAAAATCATCTATCTTCCCATCTCCGTTCCTTTTTTGATGGAGTTTACTTAGAACAGCAGGGTATAACTGTGTATAGTTCATTAATTATAAAAATTAAAAAGGAACAAAAACCCAATACATTAAACACTCACTGTGGACTGGAAGCCCATGGCCACTTCTCAGAGAGGCAGCCTGGATTCGTTGTCTCTAGAGAAGCCAGAACTCAGGATCTCAAAGCAACACTGTTCAGGAGCTCAAAGTCAAACCTCTCCTGGTCTGTAATCAGAGCTCAGTCTCTCCTCCAGCTTATCCCACAGGAAGCAAGCAGGTATCAACCCCAGGGTTATTCCACTCACTGTGAAAGCCTGTAGGAGATCAATGTCTTTTAAGGTGACTAAGGGATTCACCCTGCCTTGGCTGCTCTCTCATCCTACCCAGGGGCAGAGTAGGTTCTTGGCTTCAGCAGCATTCTGGACTGCCTTCTTGTTCCTCTTCCAAGTGACCCTAACTCCACCCACTGCCAGCAGCTACTAATTGTTCTGTAGTGGCTAAGCCTCCCACTCCTTACTACATTGGCCACTAGCCCCTGAGACTGCTCATGTCCAAAGGACACAACCTTGCTATTAAAGTCTCATCAACTGAAAGTAGCTTCAAGGCCTGAGTCAGGCAGCTTCTATGCCAATGGAATCTTGTCCCTCCCTCTCTTCTCTTTGAAAAGCTCACAAGTCCAGTCAGCAGACATCATGGGGTTGAAACCTCAGTGTCATTCTCTACTTTCACTTTCATTGTCATCACACAGCCAATCTGTTGCCCGATCTTATTGTTTCTTTTCTTGCAACAACTTTATGTCCCCTTCTCTTCCTTTCACAGCCACGTTATTTCAGACTCTCATCAATCAGGCAGTCAGTCACTCAATAGGCATTTATTGAGCACCTGCTAAGTGCTGGGGATACAAAAAGAGGTAAATGACAGTCCCTGCCCTCAAGGAGTTCGCAATCTAATGGCGGACACAGTAAGCAAGCAAATGTGTATAGACAAGCTATATATAGGATAAATAGGAAATAACTAAGAGTGAAAAAGCAATTAAGAGGGGTTGGGAATAGCCTCCTCTAGGTGGAGATAAGGTGTTTGTAGAGAAACATAATTACATGTCCTGCATCCTTTCTCCTACTCTACCCCATCCTTTTTTTTGCCTGCTTACAGGGCCTTGGGTACATTCTCATGCCATTAGGGTTGGTAAAAAGGAAGAAGTAGGGCAGAGTAATTAATAAGCCATAATAATGACTTACATTTACATAACACCTACTATGTCCTGGCTCTGACATGTACTGGGAGACAGTGAGCAAGCCACTTAATTTCTCTGAGCCTAACTTTCCTCATCTATGAAATGCAGATAAGAATCCTTTCCTCACATAGTCGCTGTGAGGAACATAAGCTATAAAGCATTATAAAAATATGAGTAGTGGTAATTTTTCTGTGGTCTATCTTAGGAGAGAGGAAAAGAAAAGGAAAGAGATTGAAAAAAAGCAAGTCTCTAGGGTCCCTTCTAACTCTAAATTTCTATTATTCTGAGGTAAAGAGCAGCTAGATGGTGCAGTGGGTAGAATGCCAGGCCTTGAATCAGGAAGATTCATCTTCCTGAGTTCAAATCTGGCCTCAGACCCTGGACCCACTTAACCCTGTTTGCCTCAGTTTCCTCATCTCTAAAACGAGCTCAAGAAGGACATGGCAAACCACTCCAGTATCCTTGCCAAGAAAACCCCAATGGGGTCATGAAGAGTTGGACACAACTAAAACCATAGAACAGCAACAAAATGAGTCAAAGGGTAGAATGGAATAAACAGTATAGAAGGTTTTCAAAGGGGAAAAGCAGGAAATAGGTATGGAGAAAACTGAGGAGAAGAAGGAACAAGGGGACAAGAAAGAACCAAGTGAAAGGGCATCAAATTAAGGTAATGTGTTATCTTTGCCTCTAACAAACTAATATATTGAATATGAATATTTATGAAGTCCACCTCACAGAAGGTTTTCATTGTGTAACAGGGTATGCACAGAGCTATCCAGCCAATCACATTGGCTAACCTAGAGCTTGGGCAATTTGGAGATGATGAACTCCCTTAGGGCTCTGGAGAAACATGAGTAGTAGATCACTGAAAGACTAAGAAGCTTTGGGGATGATGGAGCAATCCCCTAATTGGGCACTGAGCAGGAAGTGCTGATGAGTCGTGGATTCTGAAAAAGAGAGGGACTACCTTTTTCATGTGATTTTGGGAGGCTTGGGGAAGGTGGCCCTTTCCCACAAAATAAGCATGTTCATTGCTTTCAGGTGGCAGCTGGGGATTAGGGAAGGAGGGAGTTCATCTTGCTGAGTGTTTGTGTTTTTTTTAATCTGATCTTAAACCTTGATATCAATCAGAAATCAACCTTGTGAGCTAGAAAGATCTGGAGATCCAGGGTCCTCAGACTATGGAAGCTGTAATTTGGAAGGAATCCCAAGTGCTCTTTAAAAAAGTAGTCACCAAGAAAATATGTTCAATATGAATATAGTGTGTATATATATATATATAGACTATATCAAATTGCATGACATCTTGGGGAGGGGAGAGGAAAGAGAGGGGAGGGAGGGGAAGAAAATTTAGAACTCAAAATGTTTTGGAAGTGAACGTTGAAAATTAAAAATAAATATATAAATGAATCATTTTTTAAAAATCCACCAAGTATAAGTCTAATCCCTGTCCTGGCTTGCCTGAAGACATCTACCTTAAGGAGGGCAATGCATAGCCAAGGTGAAATGTAAAATGTGTATTCAACAATCCCAGCTTTATATTTTGATGATTTCTAAGTCTCAGTTTTCTGGCATATTCTAACAATAGTTGTTACTGCTACTTGTTTTAGTCCTCCCATTAATTACCACTCAAGAAAACCTTTTGTGTTAAGCATTTCTTTTATGTGTAGGAAATAAATACTCTTTCCATACCCTAGTATAAATTGAACATTGAGTACCTTTCTACTCCCTTCCCCTTTGGGGTAGATGCTGGTCATGAGTCAAACCTAAGGTTTAAGTAATTCCTCCCCAAGGATGGGGCATAAGGAGCTAAAGAATGCTAGAAAAGGGATCTAACTCTTCTTTGGGGGGTAGTCTGGGTAGAGAGGAGTAAGGGTGACATAATCAAAGTCAGTCCCCTAGCCCCTCATTAGAATAGGTCCATCTCTCATTATAATATTCATTCACTGATGAATTGTCAACCAATCAGAGTTGACTTCTGTCTGTCAGAAACACCCACTCTTCCAAGGGTATATATATGCATTGAGAGGTCTCCATGAGGGGTCTTTGGTTTACTAGAGAAAGCCAAATGACTATCCTTTTATTAATTATTCATTAGCCATAATTCACAAAATGATTATTAATTACCCAGAAATAATGTCTATTGGACTTTTCATTCATCACCTAGATAAACCACCATTTTGTCTAAGTTACTGGAATATGGATGGAGAATGGGGTGCTTGGTATAGTAGATACTTGATAATTTTTTTGGAGAACACTAGGTTAGTTACCAAGGGAGGCTGTTAATCAATACAAAAACTGTAGGAAGTGATCTCTTTCTAACAGGAAGCACCACAAAATCTTTAGAATTCTGACTGTGAGTTGCAGATGAGAAAGGATGTCCTTAAGGATCATCTTCTATGTGCGTCTAACAATACCTGCCAAGGCAGTAAAGCCATTTGGTGTCTTTGAAGGAAGAATAAGAAAGGCTCAGGAAACACTACTCCATGACCTAAATTGGAATCTGGCCACAGACCCAACCCTCTCCACCCCCTCTTCTCTCCCCAAAGGCTCCAGGAAACCTAAAGTGAATTTGAGAGAAAAAGGTGGGGGGAGGTGGAAAGAGGAGAGACAGGGCAATCAGGTGAAAAGGTGATTATGCCTGCTTTTTAATCAGGACTTTTCTTACTATCCCAATAGCCCACTCCCACATACATATATACATGCATAGCCTCTTTTTCCTCCAAATGATCAGCACCAGAGAACAATGCTGAGCCATGTGTTCTTCAGAAATCAAGAGATGAATAAAGTTACTGGTACAGAAGAGGTAATCAAAACACCTGGAATGTGGGACTGCAAAGAGGGCCCCATCCTTACTAGCTCTGCCTGATATTAACCTACATGAAGGCCTTGTGAACTTGCTTCCAGGGATAAATCAATCAATAAACATTCATTGAGTACCTACTATGTGCCAAGAACTGTGCTAAGTGCTAGGGCTGCAAAAAGAGGCAAATGACAGCCCCTTTCTTCAAGAAGCTTACAATCTAACGGGGGAGACAACACATAAACAAATATATGTATGTATATAGGAAATGTTTAAAAGAGGGAAGGCACTGGAATTAAGGGTAGTTGGGGAATGATTCCTGTAGAAGGTAGGATTTTAATTTCGACTTGAAGGAAGCCAGAGAGGTAAACAGGCAGAGAAGAGCAGAGGAAGGAGAGTGCTTCAGGAATGGTGGGCAGCTCCAAAAAAATGCTGGGAACAGAGAGATGGAGTGTCTTGTTTGTGGAACTGCCAGAAGGCCAAGGTCACTGGATCAAAGAGTGTGTTGGGAGTAAGGTGTAAGATGACAAAGAAGGTCTAGTGGAGAGGCCCTGCCCCCAATTCAGAGCATGTGCAGGTATCCTAACTGCTTCCTGTTGGCTTACTGAATGGTGACAAAAAGACTTTCAATTGGCTAAGCTAGAAGGGGACGTGCACACAAAGATCTTGAACAAAAGAAAGTTTTCTCTCTTCCCCGGATGATTTTCAAGTGAGGAGAAAGAGCTACTGTAAGCAGAAGAGGTAACAGTCGCAGCCGTTTTATCTCCCTGGGCAGTGAATGCAAGGCACTGCTGTTTCTATCTCTTTTCAAAGCTACCTTTATCCTTTTCTCCAGAACACATCAAGCTGAACTCTCTCCCAGGATCTTACAAGACTTGTGGATGGTTTCAAATGACCTTTCTCCTATGCAAGCTTTGATTGAAGTGGCTGCTTTATGACTGACAAGGTTGCTATGTTATGGATCAGGTTATCAATCAATCTATCAACAAGTATTTATTAAGCACCTACTATGTGTCAGGCAGTATGCTAGGAACAGGAAATGAAATAATGCCTATCTGCAATGACTTTTTAAGATCCATAAGGGCAGAAGAGCCACTAGAGATCATAGAATCTATATCAGAGTTTGCCAATAGCCGTATTAGCTGAGCCCAGAGAGTAGCTATCCCCAAGAAGCAACATGCTGGACCCAGCCCAGTAGAGAATTGTCCCAGCAGTTGACACCATCTTCTTCAAGAAAGGGAATGACTCATCCACAGTTTAAACAATCCCTAGATATGAACATAATGGAGGGAATGTTGGTAGTCTTGAGCCTGTTCTGCCCAGGAACTGAGTGGTACGAGGCAAGGAAAGTGTGCCCTGGTTCAAAGGATTTTTTTAAACTTCTGGTCTTTGCTTTACCTTCTCAGTAAATCTCTCTTTGCAAAAACTAATTAGTGTTAATTAGTTCATTGATGTTGAGAGTTCAGTGGGCGAATGGATATTGAAAGGATATGAAGTGGTGATGATGTTGGGGGAAACTGGATGGGACATCTGTGAGGGATTGTAGATATTCCCAGAGTCCTTCTGGTGTCAAGATGGTGTCAACTGCTGGGACAAGTCTGAGTTATTCCTAGAACCACGAAGGGAGATGGTGCTAACCATGTTCTGGGGAACCTCTATGTTGTTTGAACAGGTGGGGTGAGAGCAAGCTTCGAGATGATGTGTTACGCACATGCTTAGCTTTGAGCCATGTGCAGAGATAACAGTAGGGTACAGAGTGCCACGCTTGGAGTGGGCAAGATCTGAATCTGAATCCCACTTCTGAAGCTCAGTAGCTGTTTGACCATGGGAATACCATTAAACCTCCCTGACCCACAGTTTCTTCATCTACAAAGGATATCATAATATCTGAAGTACCTACCTCAGAGGTCTGCCCATTAGAAATCTACTCAGAGCCTCAGTTTCCTGATCTGTGACCAGGTGGTGCCATAGTGCACAGAGCACTGGGCTTGGAATCAGGAGCACTCATCTTTGTGAGTTCAAATCTGACCTCAGACACTTATTAACTGTGTAGTCCTGAGCAAGTCACTTATCCCTGTTTGCCTCAGTTCCCTCATCTGTAAAATGAGCTGGAGAAGGAAATGGAGAACCACTCCAGTATCTTTGCCAAGAAAACCCCAATGGGCTCATGACGACTCAGACATGACTAAAACAACTCAACAGAATGGAGATAAAATACCTGAAGTTTTATAGTACTGGTCTCACAGAGTTGTGATAACAGGTATGTGACATGCTAATCACATATTAAAGCATGGTATAAATGTCAGTTGTTACTACATATGGTAGGATCTTAGAGCCGGCTTTTCTGATACTCAAGAGACTCGATTAGCAAACTGGATGGAACCCTGAGGTAGCCACTAGATTAGCATCAACTCTATGGATGGTTTGGAGCTGTCTCAGGCTAGATCACAAAGCTAGGAGCTGGTGCTGGTAGGTACTGTTGAAGCATAAAAGCAGAAGGCAAGGGTCACTTGAGGTGCCAGCCTTCAGCTGGCAAAGGATAGGGCCACTGTAGTTTATGCCAACTACATCTCTTACTTTGCCAAAGTGTTCCTCTCAGCCACAATAGGGCATTGTTGAAAATGCCTGCAAAACCACAGATGGATAGAAGAGCTTTCCCCCAAACTAAACCCTACCCATAACTCTCCCCTCTCCCCCCACTCCCACCATAAACTCAAAGCAGAGTAACCATGGAAACAGCAAGGAAAGGAGAGGAAGGGGGAGAAGTTGGGTAATTCATTTCAAAGCTATCAGCCTCATTTCAAAGCTACCTTTATCCCTTTCTCCAGAATACACCAAGTTTAACTCTCTCCCAGGATTTTACAAGACTTCTGAATGGTTTAAAATGACCTCTCTCCTGTGCAAGCTTTGATTCAAGTGGTTGCTTTATGACTGACGATGTTGCTATGTAATGGGAGACAGAGTTTAGCCTCAGTGCACTAAAGTGAGTGAGCAAGAAATACACTTGTGGCACTGCCATCTACCACAGTGATGTGTAGATAAATATTTAACAACTATGTCTTCTGGGGGAGATATATGCATACATACATATATGCATAAGAGACCTTTAAGTTTAATACGCATTAATGTTTTCTCCATTACTAAAGTAGACAATCAACAAAACAACTAATCAAGCCCTGATTTATAACATTTGCTGATTTCTGAGATGTAAATACTTGCACTGAAGACTTAACAATTAGCTCTCTCCAGGCAATGTGAGCTGTCTCCAGCACACCCCTTCATCTATTCACATATCTGTTGTGTGAAATAGCAAGGGAAGATTGGAGACAGTGTGGTATGGTGTGTGGGATGAAAAAAGCCCTGAATTGGGACTCAGGAAAGCTGATTTCTTGCCATAACCCTTCCATTTCACTTGCTACATATGAATTTGGACAAAAGACCATACCTGACTACTCAATTTCCTCATATGTTAAATAAGAGAGTTAGACTAAATGATCCAATGGGAAGTAGTATGATACTGTAGAAAGAATTCTAGTTCTGGACTCAGAGGGTCTGGGTTCACATCTCACTTAGTACTCTTGAGACCTTGGGAAAGTCACTTAACAAATGCCCTGGGCCTTTGATTCCTCATCTGTAAGGGGAAACAGTTGGACTAGATGGCTCCCAAAGACTCTTTTTTCCCTCCAATATATTTTATTTGTTTCATTAAATATTTCCTAACTATAAGTAAAATAATTTCACATTGGTTTTTTAAAATTTCAAGTTCCAAATCCCCTCCTTCCCTCTCTCCTCTCTTCATTCCTTGAAAACACAAGCAATTTTTTTGATATAGATTATACCCAAATGAAGTCACAAAGAGTTGGACATGACTGAAATGACTCAACAATAACAACAACACACATACGAAGTCACTCAAAACATATTTCCATACTAGCCATGTTGGAAAAGAAAACACAGACACTCCTCCCAAAAAAGACAAGAAAAATAAAGTTTAAAAAATATGCCACGATCTGCATTCAGACTCTACCTGGGAGTAGATAGCATTTTTCATTATAATGTCCATTTACAAAGGATGAAGTATTTTCTACAATGCTGCCTTCCTCTCTGTACTAAAACTATTGTCTTCAAGGACTCTGGTTCCTATGCACAAATTGTTCAAACTTGTGCATGCCCTTTAAGCCAGCAATACTGATACTAGGTCTGTATCCCAAAGAGATTAAAGAAAAAAGAAGACCATATGTACAAAATTATTTATAGCAGCTTTTAAAAAATAATTTATTTATTTTTAGTTTTCAACATACACTTCCACAAGATTTTGAGTTCCAGATTTTCTCCCCATCTCTCCACTCCTGCCACCCCAAGATGGCCATGCATTCTGATAACCCCTTCTCCCAATCTGCCCTCCCTTCTATCATCCCCCTTTCCTTCTCTTATCCCCTTCCCTTCTATTTTTCTGGAGGGTAAGATAGATTTCTGTATACCATTGCCTATATCTTATTTCACAGTTGCATGTAAAAATTTTAACATTCATTTTTAAACTTTGAGTTCCACATTCTCTCCCTTCCTCCCTCCCCACCCACCCTGATTGAGAAGGCAAGCAATTTGATATAGGCTGTACATGTGTAGTCATGCAAAACACTTCCATAACTTTATATTGTGAAAGGCTAACTACATTTCCCTCCATCCTATCCTGCCACCCATTTATTCTATTCTCTCCTTTGACCCTGTCCCTCTTCAAAAGTGTTTGCTTCTAATTACCCTCTCCTCCCATTTGCCCTCCCTTGTATCATCCTCCCCATCTCTTATCCCTTTCCCCCCCACATTCCTATAGGGTAAGATAGATTTCCATACCCAGTCAAATGTGTATGTTATTCTCTCCTTAAGTCAAATCTGATGAAAGTAAGGTTCGCTCATTCCCTCTCACCTCTCCCCTCTTCCCTTCCAATGTAAAAGCTTTTTCTTGCCTCTTTTATGTGAGATAATTTACCCCATTCTACCTCTCCCTTTCTCCTTTTCCCAATACATTACTCTTTCTCACCTCTTAATTTTATTTTTTGGATATTATCCCTTTATATTCAATTCACTCTGTGCCCTCTGTCTACACACATACACACACACACATGTACATGTATATACATATACACATATATATATATATTCCCCATCTTTCCATGTAGGAATGTAAACAGTTCAACTTTAATAAGTCCCTTATGATTTCTCCTTCCTATTTACGTTTTCATGTTTCTCTTGACTCTTGTATTTGAAAGTCAAATTTTCTATTCAGCTCTGGTCTTCTCATCAAGAATGTTTGAAAGTCTTCTATTTCATTGAATATCTATTTTTCCCCCTGAAGTATTATGCTCAGTTTTATAGTAGTTTTTTTGGGGGGTGGCAAAGAATTAGAAATTGAGGGGATGTCCATCAATTGGGGAATAGCTGAGCAAGTTGTGGTATATAACTGTAATGCTATTGTGCTACAAGAAGTGATGAGCAGGATGCTTTCAGAAAAATCTGGGAAGACCTACATGAACTGATGCCAAGTAAAATGAGCAGAACCAGGAGAACATAGTACACAGGATCAACACTATTGTTTGATGATCAACTGTGAGTAACTTAGCCGTTCTCATCAATACAATGATCCAAGACAATTCTGAGGGACTTTTGATGAAAAAAACTATCCACCTCTGGAGAAAAAACTGATGCAGCTTAAATACAGATTTAAGAATACTATTTTTACTTTCTTTATTGTTCTTGTTTCTTGTCTGCATTTTCTTTTGCCATGTAGCTAATATGGAATTGTTTTGTATGACTGTACATGTCTAATCTATATCAAATTGCTTTTCTTTTCAAGGAGAGAAGAGTGAAGGGAGAGAAGGAAAGAATTTGGAACTCAAAACTTCTAAAAATGTTTAAACTTTTCATTTATATGTAATTGAGAAAATTAAAATAAAAATTAATGGGAAAAAGACTCTGGTCTCCCCCATCCCCAATTCTAATGTTTGAGGGCTGAATGAGTTTATGTTTGCCTCCTCCAGCCCACCAACACTGGCATCAATCAAATGCTGGTATTTGCCAGATGATATCATCTCCTAGAAAGGGCAGAGGAAAGGAGTACATAACTGAAGCTTGCCGAAACAATAGGAGTCTTTTGTTAAGGATGATCTCTGGTCTGCCTTCCAAGAGGAGAGAAATACAATAATTTTGACACTTTGACAATCAGCTTCGGCAAGACATTTACGTAACAAGGTTTCCAAATCCGGTTAAGAAATCAGTGGATTTATAGATTTGTCTTTTATTCTGTGTAATAGGGAAGAAAAAAAATTCTTCAATACTCTAAGCAAGCAAAACATAACCTTTTTTGCTTCTGTGAGCCAATAAGATGACTCTAGATGGGGGAGAAATCATGCTTTATTCCATAAACAAACAAAAATATATTTCAAAGAATTTTTTCCTTTTGCATCAAATTTTGGTGCTTTAAAAACAACAATAAAAGATATTTAACTTCCTTGCTGGCCATTTTTAGTGTGTAGAACTGTGATGTTAAAAGCATATGTTTAAGGGAAGACATTTGGAGGCTCTTGACATGGGTTCAAGGGCAGCTAGGTGGTACAGGGGATAGAGTGACAGGCCTGGACTCAGGAAGAACTAAATTCAAATGTGACCTCAGACACTTAGTAGCTATGTGACTCTGGGCAAGTCACTTATCCCTGTTTGCCTCAGTTTCCTTATCTGTAAAATGAACTAGAGAAGGAAATGGCAAACCACTCCAGTATCTTTGCCAAAAAAAAGACAACTAAATCTGGGTCACAAAGAGTTGGACATGATGGAAATGAGTCAACAGCAAAAACATCAACCAATATAAAAGCATTGATGTCTGATGGTCAGAGCCAGAATTGAAATTCTGAGATTGTCACACTGTCCTTCAACATCTCTTTCATAGGGGGTACCAAACTAAAGAACTCAAAGCCCCACAAAATTTAAAAAAATGAACTTTAAATGACTGGTTTTATGCCACCCTCACTCCACATACCTTTTCTCCATAACTGGCATTGGGGAAAGAGTAGGGAGTGATTGGAATCATGAGAGGGAATATGTCATACCTTTCAGGCACCAAAAATGGAACCTAAAGACACAAGGTCAAAGTGTCAGAGAGATGACAAAGGAGGGAAGATGGCCAGTACGGCAGAGTTTCTCACCACATTTGGTGAGCCTAAGCCTGAATAAGCAATAAACTAGGCAAGGCATCTAGGTGGCACAGCGGATAGAGCACTGGGCCTGAAGTCAGGAAGATTCATCTTCCTTGGTTCAAATATAGCCTCAGACACTTCCTAGCTGTGTGACCCTGGGCAAGTCACTTAACCTGGTTTGTCTCAGTTTCCTCAATTGTAAAATGAGCTGGAGAAAGAAATGGTGGATCACTCCAGTACCTTTGCCAAGAAAACCCCAAATGGGGTCACGAAAAGTCAGACATGACTGAAAATAACTGAACAATGACAAAAGCCAGAGTATGAAGCATTTGGAGGGTCTCTGCTAGCAACAGAATGCTGAATGAAAAAGCACTGGCCATGAGTCCACAGTTTAGTAGAAATGTCTCCTCTCAGGAAAGCTATCCCAGAACTGCTGGGGTGTCCTCGCATTTTCAGCTTCATCTGAAAGCAGACAAAAGTATTAAACCAGCCTTCCTCCAGGGAAGATTAGCAAAAACACTGAGCATCTTCGTTAATTTGCTTCAGGGACTTATATTCCCTGAGGAGTCTGGGTAATGGACTCTATTCAAACAACCATGCCAGCACCGACTAGAACAGAATGTCTTGCAAATGATTTTCAAAGATTAGCTGCTGCTTTGCATCTATTTTTCACATTGAACAGCAGGAACAAATATATCATAAATCAAGCTTTTCCAAATAAAGGGAAAGTCATTGTGTCAGACTCCCCACCCAACCTCACCCAACAGACCAGGTAACCTGAGCAGGCTGCAGGTTAAATGCCATAAACAGAAATAAACTGAAAGAATGAATTCCAGGAAACACCAACCAACCACTTCACTCATAGTTAATTAATAATCATAATTAAATACCTAGAATTCATATCAGGGCTTAACTCTAAAATCCCAAAGCCTTTCATGAAGATATGAGTCTGATCTACTCTGCCTTATGTCTCTGTACACACACACACACACACACACACACACACACACATATGTATATATGTATATGTATGTATGTATGTATGTTATCCGCTTAACAGCTACAATCCCTCCCTTACCTCTTGGAAGCTAAGGTTCAGACTAGGCAGTTTCTCCCAAACCCTCTATTCTGGTTCTGCTCTTACAACTCTTAGGGAGAAGAGGTCAAACCTCTTCTCTAGTCAATCCCTGCAGGACTTAGATGCCCATAATATGAAGAGATTTTTCAGGGATTGTAGCAAAAGGCATCTCTGGGCTGAGAAGCAAGGTGGAAATTCTTAACCTTCAGGGCCAGAATTTAAACTTGTACCATGGAGGCTGGGCTATTCTTGGTGCATTAATTTTTTTTAATTAATTTACTCAGAGAGCCAAAGCATGGATTTTTTTTAAAACATTTTTTAAGATGAGGAAAATACAAAACACAGAGAGGTGAGAGAATTGTTCAAGGTCCCGCTGCAAGGTAGGAACAAAGCCAGACCGTTGGCCTGACTCCCAACCTTGGCATTCAAGCTACAAGCCACGCTGGTGCAGAATGGTACCAATCTAAACCCACAGCTGTTGCTGCTGACAAAGAATGCCATTGTTCCCATGGCAACCCAGGTAACACACTAAACGCCAGAAAAGTTAGATGTTTTAAAATGGGTGTGCCTACTGATTTTTCAAGGACATTTCCTTGACTGGTTCTTGACAATTAAGAATCCTTATGCTTCTTTAAAAGAAAAAAAAATGCTTGCCTTTCATTGACAAAGTAAAGGCTCAGAAATCTTTAGGGGTTTCCTATCGCCTGTGGGATAAAATACAAACTCCTTAGTCTGCAGTTTTAAGGAATTTCAGAGCTGACTCCAACCTCTTTTCTTATGCTTGTTTCACATTTCCTTCCTTTCCTCTGTCTACATTCTTGCCAAACTAGCCCACTTGCTATTCCCAGAATTTAAAATTCTATTTCCTACTTCCATGAATTTGCAGGAACAAGTCTCTGTGCCTAGAAATACACTCCCTCCTCATCTCCACCCCTCAGAATCCTTCTCTTTTTTCAAGGCTTGGTTTGAGTGCCACCTTCTCAATGAAGCCCTCTCCAGTTCCTCATTGTTGTTAGAGTTTTCTCAATTCTCCCCGGGTAGAAATGTAGACAGACTATCAAGTCAGATTACCAATGATATGACAATATACTGCTTATGTGACCTTGGGCAAGTCACAACCTCCCTAACCTGGTTCCCTTATTTATAAAATGAAGAAACTGGACTGGATGACTGCTATGGTTCCATTCAGTTCTAAATCTGTGATACGTAAGATAGGGACTATTTTTTGTTCCATTTTGTCTTTGTGTCTATGTCTTGCATACTGTATAATTATCTTGGTTGAACTGAACTAAAACTATGTTGATGGTGGGGAGAGGAGGGTTTAGAGGTGCAAGGAACACAATGGTTAATTTATTACAAGATCAGGAAAGTGGGAAAATTCTGGGAAAATATAGAACCAAAGAGAGGGCAGAGTCTTAAAGGAGAGGAAGAACAACAGGAATCCAGTCTGCCACCATGATCAGATATCAGAAACTAGGGCAGATATTCATCCCATAAACATATGGATTAAATTTAAGTGAAGTATTGAACTTTTCAGCAGACTGTGATCCCAAATATATTCTCTGAAACCCTGTTAAGGGTCAGCAAAAGGTGTGCATGATGTTCTGGGGCCTGACTCTGTTTTTTTAGGGTCTTGAATTGTTTCTGAGTCTCTGGTTGGATGGTCAGTCTCAAAGGGCAAAGTGGGTCAGTGTCATCTTGGAAAGGAGGGCAAATGGTGCTATTTTGACTTCTCTCAAGATGTTTAATATTTTCATTAATGACCAATTTCCCTTTGTAACCCTTTTAATTAAAGAGTTCCAATGGAATGACTGCTCCACTTTGTTGAAAATCATATTTCATGGAACCAATTAATGACATTAGATAGGTTATGCTTTGTATTAGAACAGGATGTTGCAACCACAAATACTCCTATCTGCTTACTGTTTAGAGTTTTCCCAGATATAGGCTGACTGCTACTCCACAATAAAGCAGCCCCAAGGCTTTGGTATAAAGCTACCAAAAATTATAAGCAAGTTCCTAAATTTGATATCTATGGTCACACTCTACCCATAACCCACCATTGCTACCCTGAAGCATATCACAACATAAGCCAGCGCAAAGGAGTTCCCAGTGCTGGTGATCCTGACTGGCCCTTTCCTACTTTCAATGAGGAAGTTGTCACAGACTCTGAGTGAATACAGAACAAAGAGGCAAATTTCTGGACTTTGCAGACTGAAACACAGTTTACTTTCAGTGTCCAGCATTTAACATAACCCAGAGGTCCTTGTGTTATATGTTTTCCTTTATGTCAATGACTCAGGTACTTGTCCAGGGGAAATAATTCTGCTTTTCTAATGTCTCTGAGAGAGGATGACTCCTTGATCTGTTTCTTCTGAGATATCCATCTGTGAGCAGCAGGAGAGAGAGAGATATGGTCAGCTAGTGCTAGCTAGTGAGCTGATTAGGGCTAGCCACTGTCATGTTCTGAGGCTGATGATAACTTGCCCCAGAGTAGCATGGGCAGGCTTGGGTCTAAAAATATGGTCCTGAGTCTTTTTCCCACCTCCACCCTCTGCCCTTGTATCTGCCCGCCCCACCACCCTCCTATGTCTAATAGCTAGTGAGAGCTCCCAGGGAAGAGGCATCCTCAGACAGTCCTTTAGTATGCTGCCATCACTTTGAGAACTCAGTTGACTGCACTGAGAAAATGAGAGTCCCAGAAGTCATGTGGTGGGCATTAATTGGAAAGAAAAAGCAAATGCTCTTTCAGGACTGACCACTTAGATCTTATTTCTATTAAATAATAAGATATTCTTTATTATTGATAGGTCACAGTTCTGTTCCCCTTTGGCTATCACTGCAAGTGGCTGGTAAGCAAAACAAGAGACAGAAATAGGAATTAAGAAGGGTGGATTCCAGGAAAAAAATTATAACCAACTTACACTGAGAACCTCCTCAGGAGGCAGCTAAACCATTTCCTAATGGTAGAAGTGGAAGTATGACCATCACTTTGTGACAGCTGCACTTAAGGAATTAATGGATTGCTGCAAAGGTTTGATAGACATTGTTTTATTAAGATGAGGTAAGTGAGGCCCAGATGAAATAACTCAGGCAAGTGAACATAGGCCAAGGTTACTAAGTGAATCAATTGCCAATCCTGGAATAGAAAGTGCTGTTGTTCTAATCCCTTAGTCCAAGACCTTGGACACTTTTATAAAAGGAAGCTTTCCACAGATATGTGTTCCTCTCCTAGACCACCCAAGAAAATGGAATTATCTACATTTCTGCAAAGAGAAAATAAGATTCCCTTGTCTTTTTCAATCAGTGGGTCTGCAACCCTTCAGGGAAGACAATGAAATTACCCCTACCCTCTTCCTTGGTTTAATGAGATGTAACTTTCCTCTCAGCCATCAAAAAGAAGTAAGCAAGAAAGTGGTGAATTAGTTCACAAGTACGCATGAAAATAAAAAGGTTATTGATCTCTTCAGGATCCCTCTTATTTTATTTACATGTACCCCAGCAAATATCCATGATTAGTGGGAATATCAGTGACTGAAACCAAGACAGCACTTCTGTTTATTTAACTATCCTTATTCAGTGCCTTCTAACACACATAAGGAAGGCTTTTTAAAATTAGCTTTTCAAATGAAAGAATAAAGTGAAGAATAATCTATTGAATTTAATAAATAGCATTTTGAAGTGTTATTCCTACATGAAGTTAAAAGTCAAAAGTTTTTTTTAATTATTAAGCTGAAATCAGAAATGTAAGCACAAGTATTTTAATTAGTTGGTAACTGATGGACATTGACTTATTCACAGATTTTGACTACTGCAGACATCAGCCTACAGTCTGGGGTGTACTGGAGCCAGCTAGAGTCAGAGAAAGAACTGATTATTAAATTTTCAGTGAAAGAACTTACACCTTAGAAATCAACAAATACTAAAAATTGGGGCTTGATTTATGATTTTGTTGATTGTCTAGATTAAAGAAAGTGATGGAAAATATAAATAATGAAGATTAAAATTGAGCTGATTTTACACATTGCAAAATTAGGCGATATACCTTCTACTGGGTCTTTACTATTTCTTGGTAAGGATTCAGCTCTACAATATACTCCTCATCTTATTCTCTGTAGCATCTTTTCTAAGCCTCCTTTTCTATTCTTTCACCCCAAATCTACCTCTTTCTCCACTACATCAAATGACTTAACCTCCTACTTCCCAGAGAAGGTTAACATGAGCTTCCTCTGTTCATTGCCCTTCAATGGATATTCCTCACAACCTTTCAGCGTCATTCACCATCTCTTCTTTCACTCCCCTCTGGTCACAGAAAAACAATAATGACCAGCATTTGGATAGAGCTTTAAGGTTTGCAAAACTCCTTCTCCTTACTAGCCTCACCACTTTCCAGTTCTGGAAACATAATAAAATTAGCCCTGCCATTGCCACTGGAAAGGATGTATTGGTCTATTTTCCTACGGTTCTCCTTGCCATTTCAATAAGTTTCCAAACCATTATACCACTCCCTGACCACACCATTGCCCTAGTTGTGTTGTCTACCCCCATTAGAATATAAATGCCTTTAGAAGAGGAATTGCTTTGGAGTTTGTATTTGGTTCCCAGTGCTTAAAATAGTACTTAATAAATGCTTTCTCTCTCATTTATTCATTCATCTGAGCCTCACAACAACCTGGGAGGTAAATATTTTTTGAACTAATTTTATTTTATTTTCTAAAAACTCCACTTTATCTCCTTCCCACCCATCCATTGAAAAAAGCTAGAAAACAAGACTCCTATTTTAAACATGTAGAGTTAAGCAAAACAAATTCCTGTAATCTTCCATTTCCAAATACACATACGCATGTCTTATTCTGAACTCTGAGTCCACTGTCTCTCTATCAGGAGGTGAGTGGCATGTTTTATCATGAGACCTCAGGAATTAGGGTTGATTATTTTGCTGGTCAGAATTCTTGAATCTTTCATTTGTCTTTATAATGTTGTTATTATGTGTATACATGTATATACATATATACATAGATTATTCTCCAAGTTCTATTCACCTCATTCTGAATCAGCTTCTACAAATCTTCCCAAATTTCTAAGAGGTAGATACTACAGGTATCAAATCCCCATTTTGCATATAAGGAAACTGAGGCTGAGTTCAGTTTAAAGTTTCACAAACATCAGAAGAAGAATTTGAACCCAAGTCTTCCTGATGCCAAATACAGAACTCTATCCACTAAATGTTTTTGTCTCTTTTGGCTGGGTATCTCTTTTCCTTCCCAAAGCTAATCCCATAAAATGAACACTTGACATCTTTTCCTTCTGCCTTCTCCAGGACACCAGCCATTCTAACCTGACAGCTACCAACCCTGTCCTGTCTGGTAAATCCTATTAGTACCGAGATAATATTAGTGCTACCAACATGTATTCCCTGCTTTCCCACTGTGTCCAAGGTCAGACACTGAATCTAGTCTTAGTAAATCTTACTCCCATAGGCAATATAAATTTACATTTAAAGCCTGAGCTCCATGTCCTGAGAGGATTTGTAGTCACTATAAGAAAGCTGATTGTTACCTTTCCCACCAAGAGACCTGAATTGTCGTTGTTATTGTTTTAAATGATCTCCTTATCAGTCTCCTTTGCCAGTTCTTCAACTATGTTGTACCTATTAATCTTGGGTATTCCCCAAGGCTCTTTCCTGGGCCCCCTTTTACTTTTCAATTCATATTATCTCACTTGGTGATCTCATCAGCTCTCATGAGTTCGATTGTCATCTCCTTGCATATGATTCCCAGACCTCTATCTCTAACCCTAGCGTCTCTCCAGTTAACGAGCTTGTAGCTCATGCATCATGTACCCCCAATTGCCTCTTGGTGATGTAGATGGCACCACAATTCTCCCAGTCACAGAGGGCAGCAACTTCCATTTCAACCTCAACTACTAAGTTTCACTCATCCCACCTCTAACCCATCACCAAAGTTGGTCATTTCTACCTTAACAACATGTCTCAGGTAGATCCCCTTCTTTCCACTCATACATTCTAGCTCAGGCCCTTGTCACCTCTCTATTGTGATACTACCACAACAGCCTCACTTGTCTCTTTGACTCAAGTCTCTTTCCATTCCAATCCTTCCTTTACGCCTTGACAAGTTGATTTAAAAGAATTATGTCTGATCATGTCATATTCTTCTCCACTTCAGTGAGCCCCAGTGGCTCTATTTTTCATTTGAAGTGCTTCATAACTTGGCTCCTTCCTATATTTCCATTCTTACACCTCGCTCTCCTACACATGCTCCAGGATCCAACTACACTTGTAGTTCTCCTAACGTTACTCTCCCATCTCCTGTCTCATTGCCTTGGTGCTGTCTCCCATGCCTGGAGTACTCTGCCCCCTTTACCTCTTTCTATTAATTTCTCTAGATTCCTTCAAGACTTAGTCAAAATCCTACCTTTTTCAGTAAACCTTTCCAAGTTACACACACACGCACACACACACACAATGCCTTCTTTGTTCATATTATTTTCATTTACTTTATGTAACTTCTGCATACTGAGTTATTTATATAATGTATCCCATAATATGTCCACCATTAGAATATATACTCCTTAAGGGTGGGAACTGTTTTTTTTTTATTTTTACCTCTCTTCCACATCTCCACTGCCTAGCACAGTGCCAGGCTCATAATAAGCACTTAATAAATGGAAGTTGTCCCACTTACTGACCATGGTTACCCTTAATGGTATCACCATCTATGAATTGGTGCCCATTTAAACAACAATTAATCCCAATACTACATAAACTATTTGGGAAAGTAGGCAGAGAAGGAGTCCTACCAAATTCTTTTTATGACACAAATATGGTGCTGATATCCAAACCAGGAAGAGCAAAAAAAACAGAGAAAGAAAACTATCAACTAATTTTCCTAATGAATGTTGATGCAAATCTGTTCAATGGGAAGGTTTGATTTTTGATTTACAAAGTCTCTTCCAAATTTGGTGGTTCTTTGAGGTCAGGAATTCTGAGGCTGAGATCATGCTAGGTCAGCAAGGGTTTAGCCATTAGGAGGGCATGCCTCAGCAGCATTGCCCTGCCCACCCTCCACCCTAAGGTGTACATTTTCCTTACTCTGGAGTCACAATGCACCTATTGCACTGGGTGGCACCATGGATAGACCTCTGGACCTCAAGTCAAGAAAGACTAAATTCAAATCCCACTTCAGACACTTAGTAGTTATGTAACCTTGGGCAGGTCACTTACCTTTTTTTTTTTTAGCCTCAATTTTCTTATCTGTAAAGTGGAGATAATATTAGCACTCACTTGTGGTAAGGAAGAAATGAGATAATATTTGTAGAGCACTTTTCAAACTTTAAAGCACTATATAAATGCTAGCAGTTAGTAGCTATTATCAGTACCTATTAGCTATTATTGATATTATTAATACCTAATAGCTATCTCAGTACTAATTATAATTAGTATTATAACAAGTTGATTTTGCTGATCTCATAGAATTTTATAGCTGCAAAGTTCTTTAGTGATTATCTCTTGTTTATAAGTTTCTACTTGTTTTATCTGTATGAGTTTTGCCTCTCCTAATAGATTAGAAGTTTGCTGAGGGCAAGGACTCTTTCTTCTACTTTTATACTATCTCCCATAGCACCCAACACAGAATTGGGCACATTGTAGGCCCTCAAGTACTACCTGTGAATTAATTAGTTGAATCCAAAAAGGTAACATTTAAGAGCAGTGGCACTTGGAGGTACCTAAAATCCCATTATAAACCATCTTTGCCAAGTATCTCTCCTAACAAATGACTTACTGGGTGGGATGGAGCAGGAAATAAGAAAATAAAAATGGGGGTTTTGCATGCCAGAAATGTGGAAAAAACTAGGATCCCAGGATTCCAGTCCCATTCACCAGTCACCATATCGATCAATAAGTATTTTCAAGAGTTCTTGCATTTTGGTAGGTGGTATTAGGAGATATATAAAGATTATAAGACGTGTCTTCTTAAGAACTTAAAGACTGAAGTCTGTTGCTGTTTATAGTCCCCTTCTGACCACGTTGCAATATGGTGCTGGGGTGTGGGGTTACAGAGAGGCAGCATGGTGTAGGGACTAAAGAGTCAGCCTCCAAGCCAGTTCCACCTGGGTTGATGTCTTGCCTCTCTAATGCATTCTGGCTGTAACCCAGGGCAAGACAATTAACCTCTCAGTGCTCTAGGCCACTCTCTAAGACTTTCAGCTGCAGAGAAGATGCTGACATGTGCTGGTAGAATGAGTTTCTTCATCAGGGAGTTCCCTATACTGATGAAATCACAGGCCCAGTCTGTAGCCCTATGAGGATACAGCAGGTTTGTGTGAATGGAAAGAAAGGAAGAAGCACCCCTTTGGTTGGATCTTTTGTTTAGGTCCCAATTCTCTTCTAGAATTAGATTGTAGGTATTGAAGACATAGTTCCAGCTTTATCTCTCTAGGGACTTAGGGTCAGAGAGGAGGTCACTGACAGGATGGTGGAATGATCCCTCAGACGCTGCTCCTTCTTACCCCATGGCCAAACCTAGGAAGAAACAAAGATAACTTTGCACCTGCTTTGATGCCAACCCATATGTACAAAACAAACTTTCCTTAGAAGTGCACAGCCTGGTCTGTATGGAGCAGAACAAAGTAACCAGGTTAAGGTGGAGAAGTATTTAAAATCTTTGTCTAATGTGATGGGTATCTACATTCCTCTACCTCCCTCCCCCGTTCAACACACACACAAACCCATTTGGGTGTTTGGAGTGTCAAAGAGGACAAACACCTCTGGTGTGAGGGCCCTTTTCAGGGCTGCTCATCCACATTTAGCATCTACATTCACCCAACTCTCACCTAGGGCTCCAAGAAGCTGTAGTATATACGGCAGCCACTTCCCAGTAAAGTCATCTCTGCAGACAGGCTAAACCAGGTTGAGGGTAGCCAATAGGCCTCAAAGCTGTCAGTAAGTTGGAGGGGTGGGGTGTCTACACCAAGCATGTAAAGACTTCCACCAGTGGAATGGGCAGACAACAATTTGTTCTAACAGCCATGAAGGTGGCTGAGGCAGGTGCTGTGGGATGCTCAGAGCTTAGTCAGACATCAAAGATGCCAAGGTTATCTATTGTATCAGGGCCATCACCAAACATCCTGACTTTTGTCTTGCCACTGGATTTTAATGACTCTAGAAGAGAGAGGTTGACGACTTTGTGCCTTGCTTAAATCCAATTCATTCGTGAGTCAAGTCATCACCAGTGATGTCACTGGTTCTCTTTGAACATAAAGAACAAACAACACTAAGGAATCCAATATCAGTCAGTCAACAGCATTTATTAAACACCTACTATTGCCAGGAACTGTGTTATATGCTGGGAATATGAAGAAAGGTGAAAACAGTCTTTACCCTCAAAGAACTCCCAATCTAGTGGAAAAGACAACATGCAAATAACTATGTACAAGGAAGACATAGCCATGATAAATTGGAGATAATCAACAGAGGAAAGGCATTGGTGTTGTGGGGGACTGGGAAAGGCTTTTTGAAGAAGGTGAGATTTCAGTTGAGACTTGAAGGAAAGGCAAAAGGCAGAGATGAGGAGTGAGAGAATTCCATGCATGAGAAAGAGGTGGGCAAAGCTACTAAATTCTCCCCTATTTTGTGGTGATAACATATTGTAGAAAACCTCCTGCTCAAATTCTGGAACTACTCAGTAGCTCCAAAAGACCCCTGAATCAGGGCTTCAGGACCACCTCATTCTACATCATTTCCAGAGCTGGAGTCCCTTCTCATGGAGTCAGAAGCCCTTGTTAAAGACTACACAAGCCCTTCCTATACATATTTCCAAATGTTTACCAATTGAAAAGGCTACAGTTTCCTGAAAGTAGTGTGTGGCTAATTAGCACTTTGCCAGTTTGGATTTTAACAGAGCTCACACACAAGATGTTTTGGAGTCATTCTCTTCTTCTGATTTAGGTCTTGGATATCCCTGTCACTACCCAAAAAAGCTATCAAGCTTTTCATGGTATGATTCTTTTTCGTTTGCTCATTTTTATAATCTACTTCCTGACTTCAGCCTTTATGTTAGGGTTGGGCTCTGTCAACTTCTGGAAGGAATGGCTGGGCTGAGCTTGGGCCCTCAGATCCTGCTGGTGGTTTCTTGAGATAATAAATATCGTGTTACCCCAAGATCTCAAGGATAGCTCAGTTTAGGGACCTACAGATTTCAGTGTTCCCAAAGCAGTCTCATCTGGGGCAAAATCAGATCACTGCCCTCCTTATATGTTCCCTACAAGCTCTTAACCTGGGTTTAGATCTGAGCAATATACCTGTGACCTTTCTTTCGATTGTAGTTCTAGTAGACTGCTGCTGGAATCAGGCACTATCAACCAACTGGAAAGCTCTACAGGGTCAGAATGACAACTACAGGCTCCCCTTTGGTCTGGGTTTCCTGCCCTATTATTCCTCCACAGGCTTCAGATTGGGTGAGGGGCTATAACTGAGACTCTACTCCATCCCTGTGATCAAAACCACATAGATACTGGTTACTTTTGAACTTGCTCTTTGCTCTGTGTAAAAAAACAATCTTATGAGGCAATTACTATAGGTATTATCATCCCTGTTTTACAGAGAGGAATATTAACAATCTGAGAGAGGTTAATGGACTTGCTCAGGATCTCACAGCTAGCAAATGTTGGAGGCTAGACTTGAGCCCAGGTATCTCTTAGCTCTAGGTACTCATTCTAATACCCTATACTGCTGTCACTTGTGAAAAGAAAGAAAAAGGCAGTGTGGAAAGACATTATGGAGATATATGTAAGACTAGAAAGGAGAGATGATAAGTGGACCATTTGACTCAATCATTTACAAATGGTGGGATCAGGAAAGCATTCATAGAGGATAGATACCCGACATGAACCTTGGAGGAAAAGAAGAATTTCAATGGGGGAGAATGGTGGAGGAGGGAGTTCATTCCATGCATCGATGCACAAATGTGCTGAGATAGTATAGCATGGGCCAAGAGCAAAGTTAAATGTGAGGAAACATCAAAGGGACATGAAAGGTGAAGAAAAATATAACCAACAGAGGGCCTATAGATTAGAAGAGAAAGTCAAAGTCAACAGGCAGCTACTTCTGTTATGGTTTAGGGTTAAGCCAAAATGGGTAATAAAGACTTGCCATTGCCCAATTTGGATTTAAAAGTCTCCTAGAATGCCTACGGCTCCTTCCATAAGGAGTCTCCATGGTAAGGGAGGGCTACTTTGGTTGAACACCCAAACCTTGGGACAACCCTTGATGCTTCCAACTAGAGATAGTCTTATTAGCCCTTACTAAATATAATGAAGTAGAGAATATCTTAAATGAAAGAATAATCATGGGGCACCACCCTTGGCTTTTCCTTCTCTTTGAAGCTTAGATTCAGGACCTCCAGGGGCAGACAGAAATGAATTGGGTATGGCAAATACATAGGAAAATCTCTGCAAAGTATTTATCAGTCTCCTAACACAGTGACTTATATAAAGGGGTATGGAACTCACTAAAGGCCTTTTTTCAAGGGCAAATCTGAATCACTTTCTCAGAAAACTGCCATGGCAATATTTTGCGTGTTGGGGTAGAGGGGCTCCATAGCAGATCTGGTTGTGTCATCCTCATGTGCCCTACAGGGGCAATCCAGAATTCCTAAGATATCACCCCCAGTGCTGTGAGAGTAATAAAACCAAGATCTTAACTGCCAGTCACCATTCATTGTTAGAGAGCTAAAGCCTTACCTTGTTTCCAGTAAGCCTCCCTCCGTCTAAAAATTAAAAGCCCATAATGAAAGGGCAGACCAGGTAAAGGGACAGATGGATAAAAGTAAACCTGACCCCAAAGACCCAAGTTCAAAGAGAAGGCCAAAAAAAGAAAAAAAAGGAGATCCCTGATAGGCACAGGGTTCATGAATAACATGTCAGTGTCTGTCAGGGGAGAAAATTCAAACTCTGACTTGGTGGGAAAACTGCCAGGGCCATCAAGTCAGATTGCCCTCCAAAAGACTGACAAGAGAAGGGCTAAGGAAGTAGACAGGAAATACATATGATGAGTGCCTGCAACACAGATCACCATGGCAAGTACCTACTTTGCCAACTTCAAAACCCAACCAAAATGTGTTCTTATTGTTACATGAACAGAAATGTCTCTAATAATGGTCATTCTTTCTCTTCCTCCAATCCACATTGACCAAAAGAATAGAAACATTTATCTATAGGAAAAAAAATGTAACTATCACTCACCAGAGAAGAGATCTTGTGCTAGGTTGGTGAATCAGGGTGATTAGGATTGGATTGGTCCTCCTTCCACAAATTGCTACTTATATGATATGATTTAAGCAACTAAAGTTCTCATAACTACATTTCTAGTTCATTGTAAAGGTGAGAAATGCCAAACTCATAATCATAGTATCTTGTTTATGGTTCCTACAGTGCAGGACCAATGCATTCAGAAAATAAACACAGCCACTTAAAAGATGCTATGCCTATGTGAGCCTGGAGAGAAGGATGCACAGGAAGGTGATGCTAACTGTATTTAAGTATACAGAGATTATCATGTAGAAGAAAGCCTCTAATTGTTCTACTTGGTCTCAAGGGGCAAAATTAAGGAAAATGAGTGGAAATTGCAGAGAGGAAAATTTAGGTTTGATGTCAGGAAATATCTCCTTAAAACTCAGAGCCACCTCAAGAGGTCATAGGAACATAGGTTATTTTTTTTTTTAAAAAAGCATTTATTAAGAGCCTACTATATGCCAGGCACTGAGCCAACTACATCTCATTTAACCCTCACAACAATCCCTGGAAAGTAAGTGCTATTTATTATCCCTGCTTTACAGCTAAGGAAACTCCCAAGATTACACAGGCAGTAAGAGACAGCTGAGATTTGAACCCAGGTCCTTGTTCCAAGTCCAATTCTCTTTCAATAAAGCAAACAACACACATTTATTGAGCACCTGCTGTGTACTGAGCTCTGTGCTAGGTGCTGAGAATAAAAAGACAGAAATGAAAAAGTCTCTGCCCTCAAGGAACTTAGGTTGGTGAATCAGAGTGATTAGGATTGAACTGGTCCTCCTTCCACAAATTGCTACTTACATTATATAATTTAAGCAAAGAAAGGTCTCATAATTACATTTCCATTTCACTGTAAAGGTGAGAAATGCAAACTCATAATCATGTTATCTTGTTTATGGTTCCTATACTGCAGGACCACACAGTTCCCACATAGTGTCTGGTGCACAGTAGGCTCTTAATAAAAGCTTTTTTTTTTAATCTATGCTCCTATAATCTCTTGAGACAGCTCTAAGTTTAAGGAGTTATTTCCTGAAATCAAACATAAATTTTCTTCTCTGCAATTTCCTCTCATTGTTCCTACTTCTGCCCCTAGGGGCCAGGCAGAACAATCTGGAGCTTTCTTACATCAGAAGAGACAAAACATATATAAATAGGTATAAAAATATAGGTACGTTAAATACAGGGTAGCATTAGAAGAGAAAGCACTGGAACGGAGGCAGATCAAAGATGGCTTCAAGTAGGAGATACTGCTTAAGCTGAGTCTTAAAGGAAATCCAGGATGCCAAGAGGCTGAGGTGAGGAGGGAGCCAATTCCAGGCACAGGGGATTGTGACTAGCATTGACAGGAGGAGCAACTACAAAGACAAAATCAAACACATACTGAAGTTATTGCTGCCATAACACATGAAATATACTCATACATTACTGCCTAGCATGCTAATGGAGCTTAATTGATAAAAGTATTGGTAAGGCACAACCTGATCTCAGATGACTCTGCAAGGTGAACCCTCTGCTCCAGCTAGACTGGTCTACTAACTCTCCCCTGCAAAGATCGTGCGCACCCGTCTCCTTTTCCTTGGACATATCCGTTCTTTTGCTTGGAGTCAGAGATCTAATTAGGCAGTGACAAAGACTTTGAATCAGAGCAGTGAATTTAGAGGCTATACACTGCACATGAGGTGCTCCAGCAGCTTGGTTAGAAAAAATAAGTAGGTTATTTTAGAAACTGTCAGATGACAAACTAGGGTTAGCTACTTCTCCTCCATGACCTGCTTACCTCTCTGCTGGATACCAATTCGCTGTTTATAAGAAAAATAGCATAAAAATGAACAATCCAGGTCGGCGGAAAGGGCCTGGATGGCAGTGTGGGAAAAGCACTCACGGTCTACTTTCTGGCCTCCTGGTCTTAACAGTCTTCTCTCTTGATGCTGATCTATTCCTTTCTAGTGTTCCTAAGCTTCTTTTTGCTAGCCTCTATTGCCTGATAAATTGGCTTTGGTTCTTCAGCCTCCTGGGGCTGCAGGTTTTATTATCTCGGTTTTGAAATGTGACTGACACTAGACCAGAAAATACAACATGGGGACAAAAGGAGCGGAGCCTTAGGGCCAACTCCCACTTTATTACATCGAGTGGAGGGAAAGGTATGATTATTCCAGAGTGACATTAAGCAGCCCAGAATCCTAAGCCCTATGAAGTCATTTATATAACATCATTTAGGTGCTTTAACCAGATCATCCTTTGCTAACCCCCTCCCCATCAGTATTGAGCTCATGCTGTATAAATAAATGTTTATGAGAATCTGTGTGAGAGTAATGAAAACTCCAGTTCTTCACACACTCATCTGGATGGGGAGGGCAGCATGCTGATGGAAACACCACTCACTTTTGGACTCTTGAATAAGGTTACATCAGATAATCTAAGTATACTCAAGGAGCTCAGCCTTGAGAAAGAGGTGAGGGAAAAGAGAGGATGGAATAGGAAAGGCCTGATGGAAAGCATATGGTGAAGAAGGGACAGACTTGAGCCATTTCAAGAATACTGTACAGCAAAGAAGTACTAAGGTTTAACAAAAAAATTAGCTTATGCAAAAAAATACAAAATTCTAAAACAGTTTAAGACTGGGGTTTGAGATAAGGTTTGAGTTTTTTTTATTACAAAATGGATTCACTCCAGGTTTTCTTTTCATCACAAAACCTTCCAGTGTGTTTAGAAAAAGAGTTGGTTTATACTGAACTCTTTAGAAATATAATTTGATCTCATTCTACCACTTCAGCTTTATCTCATACAATTCCTGTCTACTGAGCCCAAATGGACTACTCACTATCCACAATACATGCCCCATACTTCATCATCTTGATGCCTTTTCTCACACTGTTTCCTATGTTTGGAATATCCTCTCCATTACTTCTCACTTTCCTACCCCTACACCTTCTTCACTACCTGTTGAATTTCCATCCACGCTTCCAAGCCCAATTCAAATGCTTTCCCCAGGAGGCTTTCCCTAATCCCTCCAGAGACTAATGACCTTCTTCTTCTGTACCTCCTGAGGCATCTTGTTTGTTTTTCTTTCATCTACTCATCATGTGTTATGTTTTATTATAACTATCTGTGCATGTGTCATATTCCCCACATTACCATCACTCAATAAGCATTTATTAAGTACTTTTTATATGCCAGGTGTAATGCTAGGCACTAACAATACAAAGACAAAAGTGAAACAATCTTTGTCCTCAAGGAGCTTATATTCAGAGAAAACAACATGTATACATATAGAGTAATTACAAAATTTACATGTGTATCCTATATTACATTACATGATATCAAATCATATCATATCGGATTAGATTAGATTTGATTTCTATAGGTAATTTCAGAGGCAGGTGCTAGCAGCCAGGAGAAGAGGGCAAGAAACCAGAAGAAGCATCATGCAGAAGACAGCACCTGAGCTCTGAAGGAAGCTAGAGCTTCTCAGAGGCAGAGATAAGGAGAGAGTTCACTCCCGACATGGGCAATGATGTGGATGTAGAAGACAGATCATCATGTGTGAGGAAGAATATGTGAAGGGAATGAGGTATGATAAGGTTAGAAAAGTAATTTAGCGCCAGGTGGTAAGGAGCTTTAAATGCTCATTCATTCATAAAAAGAGCTTTAAAAGTCTCATTCATTCATAAAAGAGGGGTTTGTATTTGACCTTAGAGACAACAGGAAGCTACTGAAGCATCAGTAGCAGAGGAGTGATATGGTTAAACCTATACTTTAGGAATATCACTGTGACAGCTGTGTGGAAGGTAGATTGGCAAGGGAGATGATTCAGAGAGAATAATTAGAAGGCTGTGGCATAGGCCAGGAGAGGGGCGATTAGGGTCTTAACTTGGATGGTGGCCATGGGAATAGACAGAAAGGGGCAAATCAAATAGAAGCCATGAGATTTGGCAAACTGATTAGATATGTGGGAAGAGGGAGTCAGGGATGGCTCCAAGACTGGAAACCTGGGTGACTGGAAGGACTGGTGTCCCCAACAGAAATAAGAAAGTTAGGAAGAAGGATGGGTTTGAAGGGAAAGACTATGAGTTCTGTTTTGGACAGGCTGAGTCTGATTGCCTACTAGACTATGTATTCCATGAGGGTAGAGACTGTCTCTTATCTAAACTTTGTATGTCCTGCAGCACCCAGCACAATGATCTGCACACAGAAGGCTTTTAATAAATGTTTGGTATACTGTTGTTGAACATATTTATCACAAAGTATAATTATACCAGTATGAATTTATGGGAGAATTTTAGATGGATACATATGTGCTTACATACTATAATAGCTAACATACATGATTCTTTAAGGTTTGCAAAATGCTTATTATCTTATTTCATCCTCACAAAAACTCTTTGAGGTAGATATTATTATCATTCCCATTTTATAGACTGGGAAACTGGCTGAGAGAGGTTAAATAACTTACCTAGGGTTCTATAGCTACTAAGGATCTGAGACAGAATTCAAACTGAAATTTTCCTGTCGTCAAGTCAGATAACAGCATGGCGAATGGAGGGCTAACTTTGGTGTTAGGAAAACCCGGGTTCGAATCTTGCCTTTGAAATATACTAGGTGTGGGACCATGGACAAGTCTTGAGACCTTCCATTCTTCCATAGTAACTCCCTAAAACTAAATGTTACAAATAAGTTATGCATCTGTGGTGAGACTTGATGAACTGAAATCACAAATACGTAATAGAGAGGAGAGGAGAGGAGAGGAGAAGACAGGACAGGAGAGGACAGGAGAAGACAGGAGAGAGGAAACATATCTTTCCACCAAATAATCTAAAGAAGTAGTGTGATCTAAAAATTTCAGTACCAATCTTGATATACTGATAGTAGGATGTTAGTTTCAAACTCTTTCACAGACTGGCTTCCTGGTGTTGAGGAAGTCACATAACTTTCCTGCATCTCCATTCTGCATTTTACAAAGAAGAAAAATAAAAGAGAATCTCGGGGCTCATAAGGACCTCTCAATGAGATCACCTACTCCATCCCCTTGTCTGCAGGTGAGACCATTCCTCTAGCAGCTGAGATAAATTGTTTTCTATTTCATTAAAGACTTTCCAAGGCAGCCATCTCACCACATCCCCAAGTAACTCATTCTAGGCAGAAAATCCCTCCATATAGCTCATGTACAGATCTCTTAATTTCCCCAGAGCCAGTTTCTATGGTCCTTCCTTAGTGGGAAATAATCCTAGAACATCTAACTCTTTTCCTATTTCACTGAGATACTGTGAGAACAAATTAGATACTGTCCATGAAATGATTTCAGCTCCTGGGGCCACAAGCTGCACGTAAATACAGAATATTATTTTCATTAAAGAAGCTAGAGTTATGTTTCTTTGCACATTGAATTGCTACAGAAACAGTACAAAAAAACCCAAAACATAGTTCCATACACTGTCTAAAGTGCATGTTCTGTGTATGTAAAAGAGCTTGTAAAGACCTCAAGAGAAAAAAAAAAGTTTTGTGAACTATTGTTATCTGGGAGCAGACCTCCAAAAAATCACTACTATTACATGAGCTATTCTTATTCTTTTGGAGAGTGGATCAAAAAGTAGTTTTGTAGGGTAAAGGCACCCATGGATTTCTATTTCTGGGGAAAAAAACTAGGCCAGAGAGATATCGTGTCCCCTACTTTGCATCCTAAGCTACACTTCCCAAGGTATTATTTGGCAACAGTAACAAAGCTAGGCAGGGACAACCAAAGACAGATTTATCTAGTGTGTGTAGCCACACCAGGTCTCTTATACCCCAGGCTGAGCCTCCCCAGTTTCGAAATTAAGTTCAAATCTGCTGGCCCCATAGCCAGAGAGCACAGTCTGCTGTTCCAAAGGCGTTCAGTTTACATAGGCTACTCCAGAAAATAGACTTCCAAACATCAGTCACAGTTTTCACCATGGAAGCAGAAGCTGGTATGGTCTTGGATTTCATTTCCCAAGAAGAGAAAAGAGGATTTTGTTTGGTGTTCTTCTTTTCTTCCTTTTTCCTCGATGATTACAGTATGCAAATCAGTGTCATAATTGTAGAAAATGTATCCTTTTTCCCCTTTTCTTTCCCAGCGAGAAGTATTGTCAGATACTGTCTGAACCTAGTATAAAATGAATGGATAGGACCTGCTTGGATATAAGAGAAGTGGTGTACCCTGACCTCCAGGGGCAACTTCTGTGAGGATAATGGCCAGCAAGGACTGTGATGCAGAGGAGAAAGATCAAAAGTGAGAAGGCTCGTCTGGCCCTATAGTAAAGTGATGGCGTAGGGAAAAGTGTGTCTCTTGCCAAGATGAGGCCAACATTTCCCTGGTGCTCGCTATGTGCCAGGCACGGTGGTAAACGCTTTACAATTATTATTTTATTTGATTCTCGCAACAACCCTGAGAGGTAGGTACTCTTATTGTCCCCATTTACAATAATTATAATAAAAATAATAGTAATAATACTAATACTAGCTAACTTTTCTATAGCACTTACTATGTGCCAGGCACTGTGCTTTACAATCATTATCTCATTTAATCTGCCTAACAACCCTGGAATTCAGGTATGACTATTATCCTCATTTTATAATAACTATTTTTAATACAATAGATTTTAATATGTTATATTTAATACAATATTATCTTAACATATTTTAAGATATTATATTAAATATTATATGACATTCAATATAACACTATATTTAATATAATATCCATGTGTTTTATATCTATAAATATTATATCTAATACAAATGTATAATATATTTTTAACATAATAACCATTTTATAATAACTCTGTGCCAGGCGCTGTGCTAAGTGTTTTACAATTATTATCTCATTTGATTCTCATAACAACTTTGGAAGGTAGGTGCTATATTATTCCTATTTTATAATTGAGTAAACTGAGGAAAACAGATTAAATGACTTGTTCAGGTTCACATAGCTCGGAAGCACTTAGCATAGTGCCTGGCACATAGTAGGTGCTTGATAAATGTTTATTGATGTGTCTGAGACCAGATTTGAACTCAAATCTTCCTGACTCCAGGCCTGGTGTTCTACTTTACTACTTAGGTGGAGTAATCTTCTCATAAGTGTTAGTATGGCACTCATGACTGAGAAGAGTTTTCCCTGGCAAAGATCCTAGGTCCCCTAAAGCAAAGGTGTCAAACACATCCCAAGAAGCCCAATTAGATTAAAATGTCACTGGGAAATATCTAAAAAATTAATCATCATAAAAATAATTAACAAAATTAATAAAAATAATAAAAATACAACAGAACATAGACAATGAGAACGTGTGGTTTTCTAAGTTAATGTATGGCAGGCGTAATTCTTATATGAGGTTAGTGGTTCCTGTTTCTATTTGACTTGGGCACCCCTGACCTAAACTACCTTCATTCAGAAGACCTCAGAGAAGCTCCACGAAAATGAAGACCACTGCCACCTCCTGGAATCTATGCAAAACTACAGAAAGAGCCATCGGTTGGGGAGCTCTTCGAGATGGTATATATCTCAAAGTGGCTGAAGCTGTACATGTATCTGGGGAGAGGACTGCTTATTGCAAGCTATCTTTATTGATTCATGAGATTTACTGTAAATTCCACCTTCTTTTCTTCAGAGTGTTAATGCTTTCCTTCTTTTAATTTTGTGAACTGGGTGCTGGTAAGAAGCATTAATGATAACCCACCAGAGGTTGCCACATAACAAATTTCACAGAGCTTCTGGGTGGAGGCAGCCTGGAGGGTGAGAAATCCCACAGAAATATACTCTGTTTCATTAAAAGGCAGCATTAAACAATGAGAAAAGCACTGGATTTAGAGTAAGAGGACCGTAGGTTTGAATCCCAGGCCGGCCTGTACCTGTCACCAGCTATATGGCCTTGGACAAGTCTTTAAGTGTCTATTTTATCATGTGTAAAGGGGGAGTATTGGACTAGAGCAATGGACTAGATCAATTAGAAAATCACAAATTAACATTATCTATGTTGTATTGTATTTTTAAAAATTTTGTTAATCATTTCCCAATTATATTTCAATCTGGTTTGGCAGCACTGGGAGTTTTTGTAGGCTGCGACTTTGACATCTCTGTACTAGATAACCTTTAAGGTTATAATTTGCCTTAAATCTAAGTGAGAACCTCTGACGCAAAAGCTACACAGACAATATTGATACCCAACAAAAACACATATCTTATTCCATTATTCTCAGGGATCATCCAAATTCCGTCACTAAACTATTATTTTGTTCTACTAAATATTACTTGGAAAAGTTAAGGCCTCTTCTAGTTCAATTGAGCTAGGAAATTTTGTATGTGGGCCAGAGGCTGAGTTGAATATTTTAACCACATGCAGATTTTTACCATAATGATATCTGCTCAATTGAACCTTGGCTTATAGATCAATCAACAAGCATCTAATAAATACCTACGGCGTGCTGGGCACTGGAAATATAAATATAAAAGACAGTCCTCATCCTCAAAGGGTTTATATTCTACTGAGCGGATCAACATGTTCACAGACAAATACAAACTACGCAAAATAAATATAAAATGATTAGGGAGGTAACCTTAACATGAGAGAATCTAGAAATCTCTTTTGAAAGGGGTGACACTTTAATTAATGGATAAGAATCATCCTTTCCTAGGTGATTAAATGGTTGAATCCTTATTTCAAGTCAAAACTCTGCTACTTTCAAATTCTTCCCTAATCTGGCAATACCCTCTATCTAGTCAATCCTGAAGTTTTCCCCACTAAAGGGAAACCTCCTTGAAGTGAGGGTAGAGGAGTGAAATAAGATCTATAATCTAAGGGGATTTTTAACCCTGATGACAAATGGCACAGTGCTAGGCTTGGAAGCTGGAAGTCCTGAGTTCAAATATAGCCTCAGATACCTATTAGCTATGTGAACCTGGGCAAGTCAGTTAACTTCTCTTTGCCTCTGTTTCCTCGACTATACGCTGGCGATAATAATACTATCTAGCTCCCGGGCTTGTGAAATTCAAGTGAGATCATTTTTATAAAACACTTAGAAAATTGCCTGATGTATAGTAGAAGCTATATGAATATGTATTTCTTTCCTCCCACTGGCCCCTTAGACTCCTCTTTGTCACTAACTAGCCTGTAGATAAGTTAGTCAACCTCTCTAAGATTCAGTTTTTTCATCTTTCAAATGAGGAAACTGGACTAAACCGGTATTTCCCAACAATTTAAATATTCTAAACAGTCTGTAGTATAACTCAGGTTGACAAGCAGTGGTGAAAATGTTCACTAATATCCCTTCCAGCTCTAAAATTCTATGGTTCTATTCTATGAGTCAATGAAACCAGGACTAAGATCCCATAAATCTCTCTTCCTCGTAGCTCTTTCTTTGCTTCTGCAGCACTCTCATCCTTTCTAGCCAATCTCCATTGGATGAAGAAAACCTGAAAGAGGCCAGGTTTATCTCTACTTATGGAGGCAGGGAGAGAATACTAGGGGAAGGGGGCAGTTGGAAACAAGGGAGACAAAAAGGAAGAGAAAAGGAAAGGGAAGGGAAGAAGAAAAGGAAGAAGAGTGAACAAAGAAGAGGAAGGGAAGGAGCAAGATGGAGCAGAAAGAGAGGAGGGAGAGGAAGGCAAAGAAAAGAAACATTTCAAGTGTAAGATACTGGATTCCCAAGTCACTCCTAATGTAAATGTATACATAACCTAAAGTAATTTGGCAAGCAATCTAGCCATTGTAACTGTAACTGAATGATACATTTGGACTGTGCACAATCTAAATGAATACCAAAAAAGGTAGGGGCAGTCATCGGTGGAAAACTCCAGCTGCAAAAATGATCTTAAGAAGTGTTCAATATCTGGCCTTCCCAAAAGCAAAAGGTGGTTGTAAAGCAAATTACTTTCTACCCTGTTCATTTATAAAAATTTTTAACCCCCCCAAAAAACCCAAACCCCCAAAATACTTGAGTGTCTGCTGTAAATCACTGGATTCTACTTTGTGACCTCACAAATGCAGATGTTGGAAGATGCTTAAGCATCATTTCTTTGCTGCACTGTATTATGTATCATACCTGCTCCCATGAAAAAGCAGTTTTCACATATGCTAGCAACTCTAGGGTGGCTCCTAGAGGACAATCGGCCAACCAGAGTTTGCCCAAGTGATGTAATGCTTTCAACCTGGTGTTTCATTGGTTGAGACAGTTGTCACTTAATCATTTCAGGACTGACCTTCTATGGGAAGAAAAGCATTTTGTTCCCTAATGTGCAACTCAGCTGAGCTCTGACCAAACCCAGTAGCTATGTTTTCTATTGCCTCCAGCTTCTGAAATTACATTCACAGTTTATGATTGTTCAAGCTTTGGTGGATTCTACTTTAATTAATCTAAGAGCCCTGCTGTAAGTACTTCACAGCCTTACCCTAAGTACTTTACAGACTCTAATCTTCTCCACATCCCCCTATCTTGGAAAGATATCATCAGCTTTATCCCTAGTTTATCCACAGAGAGAGTAAAGCCCAAGTCAGGGAACTGCCTTGCTTGCTTGAACTAAATCTAGATAGCAAAGCATTTACACTTTGGGAACCAAATGAAATATCAGGCTTAAAAAATTTTTAACTCTGAGTCTAGGGATATCTTAGTTTTCTAGATTGTAAAATCAGCCCCACCTAAATATGCACATATCAAATTTTCATCTTTTCTGGTTAACTAAGATCACAGATTTAAAAGTGGAAGGGATCTTAGCCATCACATAGCCCAATGCCTTCATTTTGTAGATGAAAAAACTGAGGTCCAGAGAAGTCACACAAGGAGTAACCCAAAGTCACACAAGGAGTAAGTAAAGGAGCTAAGAATTAAACCTGGGTCGTAAAATCTTATAGATTTAGAGCTGGAAAGTACTTCAGAGGTCATACAATCCAGCCCCTTCATTTTACAAATGAGGAAACTAAGTCCCAGAGGTATGAAATGAGTCATCACAAAGCTAGTAAATGGCAGTCAGGATTTGAACTCAGAATAAATCTAGGATTCAGGAACAAATTTCCACTTCTCTCTCTCCAAACCTTCTCTTTCCATTATATCACACTCCTGAGCTACATTTCTTGTGGGCAACATTCTATATAAAAGACAATTATTTCACTTTTCCCAGACAGTGGCTCTTGATCTGCATTCTAAATCTGAGATCTATGTACTTGTCTTTTTAAATTACAAAAAAAAGTACTTTGGTAACTGTATTTCAATGAAACTGGTTTCCTTTGTAATCCTACATATTTTATTCTCTGCATTTAAGGCATACTTCTGAGAAGGGGGCCATAGGCTTTACCAGTCTCCCAAAGGGATCCATGACACACAAAGAGTTAATCCCTGTTACAGATACTTGCAGTTTGACTTTCTCCCCTTCCCACAATTCAGTTTAACTTAACAAACCTGCCCTGGGCAAGGTCCTGAAGGTATGGGAAGTGAAAGACACTTGCTGCCCTCAAGGAGCTTACCTTATACAGGATGGTACATTTACTCAAAGGAGCTGGCCTTTGCCAGGAATGGATTCTTCTGGCACAGTCTCTATTTGCCCATAGGTCTTAGTCACTTGGATGCAGAGACTGTCAGCCAGGAAATGTGTTCTCTAGTTGGATTGGGGTGTATTCTGCATACCTAAGAGAGGCTGGACATTGGTCTCATGAGAAAGATGAGAGGCAAGAAGGTTTCTTGCGCCAAGCCTGGAGCTATAGGAGGAGACCAAGATGGAAAGACAGGAGGAGAAATATGGATGTGGAGTCAGGGACATTCCTTGAGTTTCATCTCATTCTCATCAGAGCTAGGACAGGTCCTCCCTAACATACCTTGCCCCAGGGCATTGCTGGTACTGGCACTTTCCTATATTGAAGCAGGAGCACCTTTGGCACAGTGAAACTTCACAGGGTCTATGTTGAGAGACTATGCTGGAGGTTTCTAATGCTTCTATTCCAATGCTGCAGTATCCTGGAACTTTATTATAACCATGCTGAGAAACAATATAATCCTAGGCATTGAGATTTCATCTCTTGGGTATGATATCAATACCCCTTCTGATCCTTATCTTGTAGCATTATGCTAATGAGGCATTGGAGGGAGTGAAGACAAGTGGACAACTTCATTTTCCAGGGACTAAAGACAATTTGGGGAAACAGGTGATAGAAAACCTGCTGCTTACTTAAATTTCTTATTCTTTATCTTGAATTCTATTGTAAGTAAACATTGTTTTTGCCTTAGATATTCTAATGAAATCTGATTTGCTGTGGCCAATGAAGAACAGAGATCCTATAGGAAAATGAGGGTCTCTGGGCTGTGGCTTTTAGTAGATAGTGGATCCCTATAGGCAATAGGGCCCAACAAACAAATACAAGATAATTTGAGGAGGGAGAAAGCATTAACACCCAGAGTCAGGTAGTACCAGTTGGAGAGAAGGGCAAGGTTTAGCATGATTTTCCAGGGATTCAAAGCAAATTAACAGGATGAGTTTCAGTGTAGTGTGTTACATAAGAGGGAGGAGCTTGGTTTCGAGTGCCAAAGAGAACAGTATAGTAAGACTAGTTTGTCTAAGGAAAGAAACGTGGTTGAAACAAAACCCAATGAAGAATGAAAATGCTTTTCCAGGAGAATTAACTCAAACTTTTCCCCAGGCACCCTCGGGGCAGAGAAGCTGTGCCAACACAGTTTCCATACTCTCTACAAAGGTCATATTTTGAAGAGGCCATTTTTCTTTATTAAAAACCCTGCTCAACAGGATTGAACTACCCAGAAGCCCAAAGGTCAGCCTACACTTGTTTCAGATAAAGGCAGAATGCCATATGTTCCGTCTCTCAATGCCTTCTTGTTCAGAACATTCCCAAACTCCAGACATCTACTACAGCCCTTTCGTAACCTCTGAAATCATAGGAATCACCCCATCTTTACAGAGCAAAATCATTTCATGAGGGGCCTCAGCGATGTTCACTCCTAGCTTAACTCGCTTCACCTCCAAGTCAACCCCTCCTCTCCACTCCCTACTTCCATGGATACTTTCTCCTCTCCTCTTCTCTTTTCTGGTTCTTCTTATGGCTTGTCTTCCTCTCCTCAAATGCAATTCCTTGAGAGCCCAGGCTATATTGTTTGCTTGTATCTCTAGCACTTAACACAGTTCCTGGAACATCACAAGGGCTTTATAAATGCTCTGTCTTTACAGAACAATGTCAGAGCTTCCTCCACTCAACAACCAGAGGCCATTCTCATGGAGGAAAACCAAGCCAGCAAGAGACGTTATTTTAGAGGTGAAATGCAACTGCCTCTGCTTTGGCGGAGGTATCCAAAAGGTAAGGGTCATATATCTGAAAATGTGCTTTTCACCTCCACTTTGTAGATGAGGCTCTAGCCTTCTAAATTTCTCCCAGGATTGTCTTGTATAAAGGGCCCTTCCCCCACCCCACCCCACCCCCTGACAGCACCTTTTACTCTAAGTCCAAAGCCTTGGTAGAGGACAAAAAGTAGCAGTCTTTCTTAATGGCAGTTTGGTGGCTAAATGGATAGAGCACTGGCCCTAGAAGCAGGAAGATCTGAGTTAGAATCTGGTTTCAAACACTTACTAACTGTGTGACCCTAGGCAAGTCACTTAACTTCTCTCAGCCTCAGTTTCCTCATCCATAAAATGGGAATCATGATAACTCCTACTTCACAGTGTTGTTGTGAAGATCCATACTTATAAAGACCTTTGCATACTTTAAAGTGCTATATAAATTCTACCTATTACTATTATTCTCCCTACCTTCTCAGTAAAAAAAAAATTTCTCAGCTTCCTTTCTAATCCAATCCAATAAACATTGATTAAGCTCCTATTACATGCAAAGCACTGTGCTAAGCACTGGGGATACAATTAATAAAAAGAAAGACAGTTCCTGCTCTCAAGTTGTTGTTGTATCTCAAGGATACAACACACAAAAAAAGGGTATCTTGTTCCACGGAGTTGGAAAAAAAACAGACGGCAACATATGGAGAGGGGAGGTCTTTTTAAAGACCTCTATAAAGGAAGGCATTGGGAGGAGTTTGGTACTCCAGCCCTCCAAGCAGGGGGAGAGGAGGCCAAGGGAGGTGGTGTCGGTCAAGGCTTGAGTTAGTAGAATGGTGATTAGATTAGAAGACATGAGCTGACCCTGGTATCTAGTTTCATGGAGTGGAAGCCAGACATAGCAGCACATACAAAGTGGAGTGAGCCCATATGTCTGTCTATGGGTAAGGTCTGTCCATGCCCAAGTTAAGTGATGGCTCCTCTGAGCATGGCCTGACCTTTTATGGTCTCTTCTCTCCTTCCCTATGAGAGAAAAAAGAATAATTTGGCCTGAGGGACCCTGGAGCTCTTTGGAGTTCCCTGTGACAAAAATTTGAGCAGAATTCTAAGGGGTTTGGCTATTTATCAGCAATAATATTAATAATCTATAATAGTATAAATTGTTCTATATTATAAATATTATAATAGTATGTTATCTATCATATGATATATAGAAATATAATATGTTATATAATGTTCTATAATAACAATAAAATTAATAATATATCATATCAATAGTGATAACAAAATAGCATTTATTATAAATATTTATATGACATAGGACTTCGACATTCACAAAGAGGTTTACATATATGATTTCACTGAGCCTCACTTCATTTGAACAACCTTGGAAGGTGCTATCGTTATCCCTTTTTTACAGATGAGGTGACTGAGGCCAAGAGAGGTTAAGATATTTTCCCAGAGAGCTACTGCGTCTGCAGCAGGACTTGAACTCAGATATTCTCAACTCAAAGTCCAGCACCCTATCCACTGTACCACCTCACTGCTTCACACATTCATTCCTGTTGTTTTTTATAGATCTGAACAAGCCCTTCATGTGACACCATTACTACCCTAGAAGGCTTGGGTGAAGTTTTATACCCACAGAGCAATGGTGACCAGAAGGTTGTTGTATTTACCAGAAAAGGACTGACTGTGAATTAACCTATCAATAAGTTGGAATTCTTGGCTTTGAAGTGGGCTGCCAGTGGTAGTATGCTCTGAGAATGTTACTTGGGTTCTATTTCAAGTACAAATGGACAACAACCTGCTGCCCATAGAGGTTTAATCAGACTCACTGGTAAATTAGGGAGCAGATACAATGGGAAATTAGGGAAGTGGGCTACAATAAAGGACCAGCCCCTTTGCCAATAGGAAGTTGGTGCCAAATAATGTATATGGGGAGGGTGCAGGTCAAGAGTACTATATAATTGTACAGGGATTATGTATCTGTAATAATTTAACTAGGAGGAGAATATAGCTGGTGGCTCCTTGGGTGCCCTGTGGATAGCTCCCTGTTTCTCCTTTTATCAGTGAGAGTTCATTTGCATTTGGGGAGCACAGAGAAAGGTGTTTTTTACCCAAAGTGACTAAAAACCAACTTCTGACCTCTCCCTCATCTCAGTGAAATGTCTGGGAATGAAGATTTTTACCCCTCAATAAAATGTGGGAATAAAGGGGTTATTTGGCAGGAATCATAATCATGGAGGGAGATGTGCAAGGCCGACCTATTTTGAAGACACGGCAGTGACTAGTTTCTGCCATAGAGATGAGAAGGACAAACATTGCCCGTGGCCAAGATGGAAGTCTACAGCTTCACGGCAGGCTGGGAGTGGCCAGGAAAGCAACAAACTTCGGACAGTAGATATTGACAGGAGCTTTTCCCAAGTAATGGTGCCAAAACAGTTCACACTCAAGTTTCCTAGTCCTTACTCAGGCTACAGGGGGATATTGCCTATGCTTGGCCCTAATGGAGCACAAGTATTTTGGAGTATCCTATATCCAGATTGTTCTGGGGGAAGAGGATAAAATTAAACTTATTTGGGAATGTATACTGACATCATCATTGCTTTACTATTCACTTCTGTACAAATTAAATGTTTTGCTGTGTCAATGTTATTTCTTACCTGGATTTGTTAGCATAGTGAGCAATTAGACCTGAGATATCAAGTAACTAATTCCCACTTTCCAAACTGGAAAAGGGCAAGCAAGCCAAGGTAGGCAAATTACCATTGAAAATTCCCAATGATTTGAACCTAAATCTGTGAGGATCCAGAGGTGATGGAACCCACAGGCTAAATTTTAGGGGATTTGTCTCTGTTGAAGATTGGTGTTTTAGGATCAAGGATCCCTTCATTAGCACTGCAGGAATCCACTGAAGTTTTGAGAGAGCGAGATCTAGTCCACAATGATATTTCTGGGCCTTGAACATATAGCTGTTTTGTGTTCTGGGGTACCATCATAGCAATTTAACACAGATACTGCTAACAAACCATGGAACTAGGAAACATTATAGATTTGCGTTTTGGAGAACAGTAGCACCTATGCCTACTACTCAGTTATTGGAGTAGTAGGTTACTATGCTATTATTGGTCCAGAGGTGATAGAACCCACAGGTTAGAACAGTGTTACAATTGAGATCTTCAGCAATCTCCATAGCAGAACTGCCCAAAGGCAACTAGAAGAACTCATTGTTTTTCCTCAGAATTAGTTCTATGGGCCCTACCTCTTTGAAACCATGGAAGAGATTAGTTCCCTGGCTAATAGTTAAGAACCTCCTTAAACGAAAGGAGACTTTGTAGTCCTCTCTAGGCAACTAGGTGGTACAGTAGATAGAGCCAGGCCTAAGTTCAAATCCAGCCTCAGACACTTAGTTGTGTAATCCTGGGCAACCTCTTCAGCAAATGGAATCTCTTTAGCCCAAGAGTAAGCAGTGCTACAGCACCCACTCTTATACACCCAAACACACATATACACATTTCCTAACCTTAACCTCTGTTTGCCTCAGTTTCCTCATCCACAGAATGGGGATTATAATAGCACCTACCTCCTAGAGCTGTTGTCAGGATCAAATAAGATAATAATTGTGAAGCACTCAGCACAGTGCCTGCCCATAGGAAGTATCCTATTATTATTATTCTAGAAGCCCTCCATCTTGCCAGCTGGAGCTCGGGGGGAACTATGGGAGGAAGGGCAGGGAGGAAGGGAGAAAGAGAAGGAGGAGGTTGTTTTGTTTGGTTTTGTTTTATCAATGACTGGCTGAACATCTGCTTTTTAGGATGCAATTGCTCTAGCCCGGGGAGGAAAGTTGTAAGCCAGCTTTGGAGCAACGATTAGGGAGGGAGGGAGGGAGAGATAAGAAGGAAAAAGTGGAAGGAGAATAAAAATCAAGCCAATAGGTCTGAGCTACTCTCAGGGCTCTAGTAGCAAAAATATGTCCTTAATACTCTTAGCCTAGCTTTAAATTCAGATTTATATACTCATAAGAAGACTAAGAACACATGGCCTAGATCAGTAATTCCCAAAGTGAGAGGGGAGAAGAGATCTGAGGAACAAGCAAAAGGAAGTCAGGCATTTTCCCAGGTGCCTATGGGGCATAGAGAGTTTATTGTGTGTTTCAAGTAGAGTAGGGAAGTGAGTGGTCTATCATCCCTGATAACTGAATCATCACGGGGTTGTAGGAGCAGCACATGACTTATAGTCAGAAGGCCTGGGCTCCAATTCTACCCTATTCCTTACTACCTATATGATTTTGTGCTAGTCACTTAACATCTCTGGCCCTCAGCTCTTTATCTGTAAAACCAGGTTCTGAATTAGATATTCCATCCCCACATTGTCACCACTGCTATTCTTTACCAATCACTTGGGAACACAATCTATTCCTCTTAAAATACCTCCGTCTTATGATCTTTTTTGCCACCTACCATCCTCTCTACCCACCCCTTTAAAACTCTTACCTCATGCAAGCACCTCTTCTCAAAAGCACAGAAATTCTGCCATGATGGTGATGATTGACAATGGTGATGGTAGTGGTGGTGGTGGGGAATGGGGAGGTGAAACAAGAGTTTTCTATGGAGGAAAGCCCATTGATCTACTCTAGACTGCTTATCACCCATCAGCACTGCCTGAATTTTTTCCATTTATGAATATAGAAGCAGTGGAAGCAGTAGAAGCCGTAAAGAAAAATTTATAGCATTGCTACCCACGGCATCAGGAGCCACCTCTGAAAATTCTGCCATCTAGTCTTTATTGTAGTCATCTGGATGATTTGTGGGAACATCAATAACTTCCCAGAGTGATGTAATTAGCCATGCTTCGCTGCAAGACTGTTTCCAATTTACGACTCTGTTCAGACTCAAGTTGTTTCCCTGGCATTTGGTACCATATATTTAAGTTCCTTCTGCCTGCAGAAACAAGGCTTTACAAAGCTCAACACTTGAAGGGGCTTAATTTCTTGCTCAGAAGAGGCACAAAGAGCAGTGGAATTAGCAGCTTTCCTCTATTCCTTTGGCAGTACTTGGGTTCCTTATCTAGCATCATATGTAAATCAGGATATTAACGCCATGTGCTGCCTGAGATCCTAATTGCCAACCAGGTTGCTCAGCTGGGATTTGAGCCTGTCAGCTATGTCTGTCCCTGTGCATCTTTAGTTAGCTCATGTCGAATGGAGATGAGCCCCCGTGTACATTCTCACACGCAAATTGTGAATCTCACTTATGCTTCCCTATTCAACACTTTCTGGACCAAAGACTATATATGTGTGGAATCTCTTTGGCCCAAGAGTAGCCATTGCTATGGCACCCACCCTCACACACCCAAACACACATTTACACATTGCCTAATGTGTAAATTAACCAATGACCCTTGGTCCTTCTCCAGTTTTCAGTTGATGACAGGTTAAAGGAAGTTCATCCTCCCCCTCCCCCATTCCCCATCACCACAATTCTGTCACTGCCCTTTAATCAGTTCCCCCTGAACCAAAGGACAAAAAAGTGTCTTGATCAACCTCTTTAAAAGGGCACAACTTCTGTTTCTTTTTCCTTTTATTTACTCCCAACTCTGGGGCCTACCACTCCATTAGATTGTAAGCTCCTTCAGGCCAGGGTCTATCTTTTGCCTCTTTTTGTATCTCCAGCACTTAGCACAGTGCCTGGCACATAGTAGGTGCTTAATAAATGTTGATTGATTGATAGATTGGCTATCATACCTATATAGGGCATGATAACTAGTCTTTATATTAGCTTGAACTTTTCTACAGCATCTGTGATTTCTTCAGTGAAGGGCACTCTCTACTCTTTACCAATTCATATGAACAACTTATAGTCTTAGAGAATTGCCTTAGGGATTGGGGAGATTATATGACATGCCTAGGCACAAACCCAGGATGTATCTTGAATCCAGGTCTACCTGACTTAGAGACAAGCTCTTTATTACACCAGTTTCCTCCTTTAAACTGAATAAATCATAATTAAGAAAGGAAATTGCTTCTAAAATCAGTTTCTCTTAGCCTAAATAATGCATATTTAAGAAGAGAAATAATTTCAGAAAGGAAAAAAAGTCATGCTACAAATGCACTCTGAAGCTCAACATATACATTTGGAGATTATTGTATATTTTGGATAGTACAGACCACATGTCTCCTCTATGGGTAGAGACCACTGAGAGTTAATCATAATACTTGCATAATACTTGCAATCAATATTGCAATACTTGCAATAAGGCCCCAACAAAGATTATTTTTAATTCTAATGTTATGTCTTTCTATGCATATGGTTGTGCCTTTAGCTTTTTGTTGCTAAAAGCCTTTGTGAAACAGGTATTGGAATCTGTATTACGAATGCCACATAGTTAATTTCCTGTGGTTTCTGGATTATCTGAGGGCACCTGGTCATTCATTAGTCCTTCCATTTAAACACATAAAGATTAACACATGTAGGAAATGGCATTCCTCAGTAGGAAAATGCAAACCAACAGTGCATTAATCATAGATTGCCGGAATTTTTAAGTATAACAAAGGGTTTCAATTCAGTAAGCATTTTCAAAGACCTACCATGTGCCAGCCATTAACTATATAGAGATAAAAGTGAAAATTATTTCTTCCCTCGAGAAGCTTATAGTCTACTGGGGGGAAACGACATATCTAAAGGTAAGTCAATTTGAAGGGGGAGAGAGAGGAAAAGAGAGGTGAGGGGAAGAGAGGAGAGAGGAGGGGATGGGGAGGGGAGAAGCCACAAAGCTAGTAAGTCTTTGGAGGTGGGATCTAAAACTCAGTCTCAAGTTCACCACTCTTACCACTGCTTCTCAATCTACCTTGGTCAACTGAAACAGGAGGAAAAGCAGGAGGAAAATGTCTCCACATGTACAGAAACCTGGCGAGAATGTCTTGTGTTTCCTGCTTCTAGGGCATAGCTAGAAATGGACATTTGTTTTTCCAATTCAATTCTTCTCTTCCCTATCCACAGAGGGGAAAATGCTGAATCCTTAGTGACAGGACCTGAGTTCAAATCTCATCTCTGATTTACTATCTGTATGACCTTAGGCAAATCACTTAACCAATCTGGGCCTCAGTTTCCTCATCTGTAAAATGAGGGAACAGACTAGATGACCTCTAGGATTCCTTCTGGCTCTATATTTATGGTCCTTCTATGGGCCCCCCAGCCCGGCCCAGGTACACTATTGACTCCATGTTTTGGGGCAATGACTTACTGACTAAGACTCAACACACAAACGGCCTGAGGCAGTCAGCAAGTGTTGGTCCCTTTACTGGGCACCCAGGCATACCAAATGCTGTATAAAACATAAAACTAGACTCAATGGGCTAATTATCTGAATTTAAGACTTTACTTACCAAACATTGACCTATTCTGCTACAATAAAGTTAAAGTTTCCCCTCTGCACAGTGGCACAGTAAAATCAAGAGCATTAACTCCAAAGTCAGGCTATGTATGAGTTCAAATCCCATCTCTGACACTTACTACCAGTTTGACCTTGAACAAGTCAATTAGCCTCCAAGGGTCTCAGTTTCCTCTTCTGTAAGATGAAGGGGTTGGACTAGATGACCACTGAAGTCCCTTCTAGAGCTGTCATCCTGTGACTGTTTGCCAAGCACAACAACCCTGTCTGCTTCTGCGATCTCCCATTTCTGCTGAATTAAAAGAGCAGCATTTTCTCTCACCATCTGTGCTCTAGGCTTAGCTCCTTTCTGTGAAGCTCAGCTTAAGAGCTGCCCTTGGCTTGGACATTTGTCTCCCCTGCAGGAAACAACAGTATACAGCATGAGGCTGTTCATTTTATTGCTTTCCCCAGGGCAGGGGGCTTCCATACTGTGGACTATAAAAGAGCTAACATTTCCCTGAGCATTTATTACTCCATTAATCTCAAATGCCTTATCTTGTCCTCAACCATAGAGGGTTAATTAGATTCTATTCCAAAAACTGGTTCCACCAACACTTCAGAAAAAGAACTTTATCAGGTCGATAACTCATAGAATGTGAGAACCCAAAGAGACCTCTGGGACATCTTTCTACTCGTGAACCTCTGGGTTTGGGTCGGGACGTAGGGAAGAAGGATGGTGGGGCTTTAGAAAATCTTTCATCATTTTATACCCAGTTAGATTTCAACTACTGACCAAAAAAATATCACTCTTATCATTCAGGATGTAATATCACTGACATGGTACCAATTAAGGCCCTTTACTAGATGCTAAATAGTTCAAACCAACATAAACTTTGTTAAAACCCCTTAGTGAGGGGAAGGGAAGAATACATACCCTCTTCCATAAAGAGATTAAGTGACTTCTCCATAATTACGCAGCCAATTAGTGCCCCAGATAAATTCAACCCTAGGATTCTTAGTATTCTTAGATGCTTTTTCATTAATAAACCATCCAAGCATGCCAGAAACCAAAAGAAATTATAATCTCAGATAATGATTGACTCAATATATCTGTCTATATGTGTATATGTATATATTTACATGTAAATATATGTGTATATATGTGTGTATGCATACATATATGCATATATATACATACATACCTATGCATACCAACAGAAGAATTTTTTCTTTTTTCAGAAAAGTGAGCTCATAAAAGTCATTCAGTTCTTTGATTTCCCAAGCCTTGGGGAACTTCTCTCCACCAATGCAGATTGCAGCCCTTTAAAACTGAGCAGGTAAGCCCTAAAGAGTTACCTTAACTATTTGGACATTAAAGAGCTGCCCAGGGTCATACAGTAATGAAAGTCAGTTACTGACTTTCAGCCCCGCCCTCTATGCACTCCAGCACCATGCCTCTTTGTAAAAATTACTTAAGAAGAAAATTGGCTTAGTGGTTGAGCTCTCCACTTAATTCTAAGTTCACACGGTAATTTAAGTAGGTATTCTAATGGCTACTTTACATACTGGAAAGCAAAAGGCACCACCAAGACTAAAACTCCAAGTCACGGGAGAAGTTAGAAATGAAGGAATAAAACCCAAGGGTTGAGTCTTTGGTCATAGAACACTTCTCTTTCTAACCAAGAAATACTTAGAGAAATAGAATATGCCAAATAACCCCTGGGAATTAGGTGATTGGGCATTCAAGTCTAAATTCCTTTACAGAAGAACTCCCAGACCCTCCAATTCCCTCACGCTACAGTGTAACACTTAGCAATAGTTATCAGAACCTCTGCCACCTTCCAGTCATTCAAGTGCAGTTCTCAGATAGGCTCGATCTGAGACTCACGTGTCAGGTTTCTGATTTCTTGTCCTATCTGCTTCAGCGCTTTTGCCATTCCAGGAACTCCGCAGATACCATCTTCATCCAAGGGGTGATTCAAAGGGTGTTTGGAAGCTGTCTTTATTGCTTAAAGCTAAAATAAGGCATGTTTGCGTGATGGTAGAAAATGAAGTTCAGAAAGGAACCCTGGCTTCAATTTTCGGCTGTAATTGAATTGGAAATACAATAAATAAGGAAGTTTGATAATAAGCCTGTCATTCATTGACTGGGAGCTAGAGCAGAAGGCTTTAGAAACCTGCTACTCAGGAGAATATTGTCAATGCCAAGGATTCCTTGTTGATCAGAAGACTCTCTGACCTAAACTGCCCTCATTCTCCTATCTTCTTTTCCCAAAGTTCCTGCAGCTCAAGACAGTATGGTACCAGAATATTGACTCTGGTATCAGAGGAGTTGGGTTCAAATCCTTCTACTTCTGCTCAATACTTGTGTGGGCTACAAGTCACTTCATCTTGCTTGGTCTCAGCTTCTTTATCTATAAAATGAGCGAGGTAGACCAGGTGGCCCTTGAGAGCCCTTCAAAGTCTAGACCTATGATTCTAGAATGGAAAAGGATTCTATTATAGCAGGAGATATAGGTCAATGGAAGCTGAGTCCTTACAAGTGCATGAGTCATGCTCTGTCAAATACAATCTTCCACATGGACTTCAGAGTATGTGCAGTTAGTTTAAGGATGATTCCTGTATGCTTAATACATGATGAAGAAAGGGCTGGTTGGTTGCCAAGCTGGAACTGAACCAGACAAAGTGATTCCCCTTTCCCCCCTGGCTGTTCCAGTGAGGAAGATGAAATGCTGTGGGCCTCCAGGTAGGGGTGGGGCCATGGACCTTTTCTCACCCAGGCATAGCCTTTCCATTGCTTCTCTCTTGGTTGTAGGGATTCTTTTCTGCTCTTGCCTAAAGGAGTACTGGAGACAGCTATAACCTTATGAGCTTTGAAAGGTTGAGAGTCCAAGCTGCCAGAAGTCCAGAAAGTGGAATCCATGTCAGAGTCTGTCAACAGGTGAGCCCGGGGAGAGTTAACCTGTGGATCTAGCCTCATAGTGAATCTGACCCAGATACCATTTTCTGGAAATACTTCATCAGCTGTGCTATACTCAAGTGAACTTGGTGAGTTAAATGCTTTGTAGCAACCATTTAAGTTTGAGACCATGGATCAAGGTGATGTAAGAAGAGTGTGCTCCCGATTTAAGTGGGGGGCGGGGAAGAGGAGGGGAATGTGTTTCTACTTCTGTTCTATATCTTCTCAGTAACTATCCCCTTTGTAAAAGCTAATTGCTGTCAATTGGTTAAATGATATTGGAGTGTTAACCCTTGAGTAAGTCAATGATATAAAGGAGGTAATAACTGTAATTGGCAATTATGCTAGAGCTGATAAGTTTAGAGAGAACCCCATTGCCCCTAATGGGGACCTTAGAATCCAAAAGGGGAGCTGTAGCTAGCCAGCCCTCTGAGGACCTGACTCATTAGTACAAGTGGGAATTGGGACAAGGACACCCCCCTCTCCACATATACACACTCCCAAAGTATAAATTCTTGACTTTTAACCTTTAGAGTAGTCACATACAAGACGAAAAGCCACTTTAAGCTGAAGGTGGTCATCCCGTAGAAGGAATAAAGAAAGGGCTCTGAATGGCATCTAATATTCTAAGTATAATATGTAGGGGGCCCTTTATGGATAAGTCACTTAACAAATGTTTATTGAATTGAATAAATTAAACTGTGGCCTAGAAAGATTAAATGGTGGGACGAGGGAAGAAAAGGAGGGTAATGAGTGAATGTTTGGTGTGTTTATGGAACCTCAAATACCCACGACATATACAAGACACTATACATACTAGGAGCTATTTTTTAAGTCATAGGAACTAAGGTTGGATAGACAGAGTAGAGTCAGCTTATGGAGGTCCTGGAAAGCTACCTGAAAAGAGGAATTTGGGTTCAGTGTGGTGAATAATCAGGAGCTGCTGTCGACTAAAAGTTCAATTTTAGACTCATAGAGTAAGAGCAGGAAGGAGCCTTAAAAGTGCCTCTTCCCAATGTCTACTTTAACTCTGCCTTCTCTCCACCCTGGGCAAGTCACGTAACCACTATATGCTTCGGTTCTCTCATCTGTAAAATGAGTATAATAATAGCATCTTCCTCCCAGGGTTGTTGTGAGGATGAAATGAAATAAGAACTGTAAACCATTTAGCACATGCCTGGCACATAGTAGGTGCTAACATTTATATATAAATGTTAGCTATCAGCATCATCATCATCATCATCATCATCATCATCATCATCCACTGCCCCACAACAACCAGTCACCAAGAACTGTTTATTCTTTTCTCACAATACTATTATTTCTTGAATTCATCAGTTCTTTCCCTTTCCCACTGCTTTCATTGAAATAGTCCCTTATTACCTCTCACCTGGACTATTACAATTGTCTCCTAACTGGTCTCCTCAGTCCCAGATCCTCCCTCCCACGTTATTTTGATCCGCTTCTAGTTGAATCTTCCAAAAGCACGTCTTGGATTATGCTCCCTTTCTGCTGCAAAATCTTCAATGCCTCCTGCCCCTGACTGCCTGAAAAATAAAATCCAAACTCCTCAGCTCAATATTCAAACCCACATTGCCTTTCCAATCTTATCTCCTACTGAGCCCAGTTGTATTCAGTCAGCCAATCCCATAATGTTTCTTAAGTACCTGATGTGTGCCAGATCTGCTTGGCATTCCCTTAAAACACCTTGTGCTTTCTTGCATTGAGGATCAAGTGGCTAATCTATGTAAAGCACTTTGAAAACTTTAAAGCACTGTACAAATATTATTGCTGTTATTACTATTATTATTGCATCTGCAGAAGAAGCCAGTTGGAATCTCCCATCTTTTCTCCCTCTTCTAGTCTCATCTCTTCCTCTCAAAATACTAGTTTAAGGCCCAGTTCAAATCTAACCTCTTCCAAAGAGCCTTTTTATAGTGTTCTAATTAGAAAAGATATTTCCCTTTTCTAAATTCCTATATCACTTATCAGTACCACTCATATGACACTTAGCAAAGATGTCTTTGCATTATCAATATTTGTGTATCTGTTATCACCCCAATAGAGCATAGGAGGCACAATGGATAGAGCTCCAGACCCAGGGTCAGGAAGACTCATCTTCTTAAGTTCAAATCTGGCTTCAGATACTTACTAGTTGTGTGACCCTGGGCAAGTCACTTAATCCTTTTTGCCTCAGTTTCCTTATCTGTCAAATAAGCTGAAGCATTAAAAAATAAGAAACCACTCCAGTATCTTTGCCAAGAAAACCCCAAATGGGGTCATGAATAGTCAAAGATGGCTGAAATGACTGAACAACAATATAGAGCAGGGATCATCTTATGTGCCTTCATATTCTTTGTGGTGCTTACTATAATCCCTCAAACATAGTAGGCATTCAATAAGGATGAACTAAATCACTTTGCTTCAGGACATTGCATTTTTCCCAATCAATTTCAACCTTCCTGGAAATCTACATCTGCCAGCCCTTCAATTGTCCTCATCTCCTCCTGGCTCTGAATGCCAAATAGAGGCACAGGGGACAGCTGCACAGTAGACAATGGACTGTAATAGAATCAAGCCAGAATGTGACCACCAAGAGTGGGGGAACATTGCCTGGAGATCAAGAAACGATATCAACCTGACTGTGCCCCAGAGACTCAGACCGAAAATACACAACTTATCTCATTTTAAAACATTAGCTTTCATTCAAATGGTTTTCCCCAAGGTGGCTGAGGCAATTTCTTGACTCATGAATAATTTAGCCTTCCTCCAGTCCACTGCTCTTACTGTTTTAAGAAGACTGAACGCAGCATCTTAAACTCAGAGTGTCCCCACTGGTTTTTCTGTGCCATATTAGTAAGGACCATATTATAGAATCCCTATCCTCTGTCCTCATGTTCTCTCTACTATGCTGTAGCTCCCTCCCAGCCTCTTTTCTCCTAATACTTTACATTGTACTTTACCTTTCTTCTTCAAGAGGGGCATTTAGAACAGTTCTAAGAAAATACTTTTTTCTGCTCTTAAGTGTACAACAGAAATAGTTCAGTTATAAAGGGAAATACCACACTAAAGAGGTTGTTTGGTTGGACTCATTTGTAGAACCTAAATAAATCCTGGCTTCTGTCCCTTTTTATCTAGTGGGTGTACACTTGATCACACAGAATATATCACAGTCAAAACCCCCAATCAAACCCACACATGCTGCCACATAGCAAGGCAGAGTTAGAATTGCAACCACTCCAGGGGCCCCTCTAAAAATAGAATTTATAGTCAATATATGAAATGAGAGGGATCCTACCATTGATTTCTGTTCAAGCTTATTGTCAATAAAAACTCAAGTTAAAATCTTAGATTTTTGAGCTGGAAGAGACCTGAGGGGCTGTCTCATCCATTTCACAGTCCTCATTTTACAGATGAAAAGACTGAGACCCAGAAAATCTAAGTGAATTGTCCAACGTCACATAGGTAATGCATGACAGAAGGAGTTGAGCCCCAATGAACCAGCACACTGCCTCCCTTAACGTTAATAATGTTTCACATTTAAATTTACTTATTTTCTAAGGAAAAAAACTGTCAAATTGGAAGTTGAAAGAGAAACCGTGAATATCCTTATCCTGGGATCCCAGAAGAGAAACACTTATCATGACTTTATATTGAAAAGCTACGTTTTTTCCTTTTTTTTAAATCATGGTGCTTTTCCTTGTTATTTCATCTAGGACCACCTTCCTGGACTTCTCTTTACCAGAAATACTATAAATCTACACACTAAACATAGTTAGCAGCCCTCAGCTAAAATAAACAGTTGTTAGCTGAAAGATTACGGTACAAAGTGGGATGAGGCCACACTAAGTACTGAGAACTACAATACATACAATGTATACTTGTCTTCCTATTTCTCATATCCTCTTTCAGAATGTTACAATCATATAATAAATATCATCCAAGAAAATCAGCTTCCGGGCCAAAACCTTTTCACATTTGTTCTATTTTCCCATGTACAGGCTTACACAAGATAATAGAAGTGGGCCATATATTAAATGAGGTTCTTCCTCCTACAACCCCATCAGAACTCAAAGCAAAGTTTTGAGTATACAAAGAACCTTTCCTTAAAGGAGCTCACGGTACCTTAGCGAGCTTTAAAAAAAATGGTAAGAGTTGATCCAGAATGGGGCAGCCCAGAAATCAAGCTGATATTGTATGGGAATCTCTAGAGACACTTGGTATAACCAAAAACCAAGCTAGCTCTAAACCTGCAAGGATCCGTGAATTTGATAAGAAAAGAAATTACATTTTTATTTTCACTAACCTCTAGAAGAAATTCAGCATTTTCTTTAATTTAAAAAAAATATTTTATTCTAAGAAAATGTCCATAGGCTTCACCAGACTGCCAAAGGGATCCATGAGACAAAAAAGGTTAAGTACGCTTAATCTGATGATATAGGCCTCCTGTCCAACTCTACGCCTCTGGATCTTAGGCTTATATTATCCCAAAGGTGACAACTGTGTATTTGCAAAGCTTTTGTTTTTGGAAGACACCTCCAAAGTCATCTAATCTAACCCTCTTGTTTAACAGATCAGGTCAATAGAGGTTAAGTAGCTTGACCAATGTCATAAGCAAGTGTTCGAGGTCAAATTTGAACTCAGGTCTTCCTGATTCCAGTTCTCTATCCACTGTCCTACTCAGCTGCCTCAACAGTGTGTCTTTCTAGGACAGGTAGCATAGATGGACAACAAATACAGAATAAATACAGAATTAAATAGGGGGAGGAGAGCAGACTGAATCACTTTAGGAAAATTGCAGAGTTCCTTTACGGATCCCAATCTTCTCAAGAAATATAAAAACTGTCTTTTCAATACTAACATTCTGTCATTGTTGCTCTATGCTAACACCTCTTTAGTCCAGTCATACTGGATTTCTTTCTGTTCTTTACATACAACATTCCATCTCCCATTTTGGTGCCTTTAGGATAGCTGTGTCCCACACCCCCCACCACCCCCAGAATGTATTCCCTCTTCACATCCGTCTCTTAGAGTTCCTAGTTTCCTTTCAAATTCAGCTCAAATGCCATCTTTTACATGAGGCTTTTGTTGGTTCAACCAACCTAAAAGTGCCTCCTCTAAAAAAATTGTCTTGTCTTCATGTTGTACATATTTTGTATATTCTCACTTAGTACATATGTTTACATGTGTAAAGCAGCCAGGTGGCTCAGTGGATAGAATGCTGGGCCTGGAGTCAAGAAGACTCATCTTCCTGAGTTCAAATCTGGCCTCAAATGCTTACTAGCTGTGTGATCCTGGGTAAGTCACTTAACCCTCTTTTCCTCAGTTTCCTCATCTGTCAAATAAGCTAGAGAAGGAAATGGGAAACCACTCCAGTATTTTCTTTGCCAGGAAAACCCCAAAATGGAGTCATGAAGAGTGGGACATAATTGAACAACAACAACAAAGTATGTGTACAAATGTTGTCTCTCCTGATAGAACATAAACATCTTGAGGTCAGGGACTGTTTCAGTTTTGCCTTTATATCCCCAGCACCTACCATTATGCCTGGCAGAAAGTAGGCATTTAATAAATGTGCGTTGGTTATATTGTAAGAAACAATAAATAAGAATAATTCAGAGAACTGTAGGAAGACAATAATTGATGCAAAATAAGTAAGATCCATTAAAAAATAACATATACAATGACAACAAAAATATATAAAGGACAACAAAATGAACCTGAATGCTATCTAGTTTTAATGGATAAGCTTGGCCCTGGAAAAGAACTAGGAAAATTCAGTGGGGAAAAAAAAGCACTGACTTTGGAAACATAAAAATGGGATTCAAAACCTGTCAATGATGTTTAAGTCACCTGTGTGACTTTAGACAAGTTGATTAGCTTCCCTGGGTCTCAATTTAATCTTGTACATAATAGGAATAGTAAATGTTATTGATTGATCGAATAAAATAGTCTGATATAGTAGATACCAGATGGGGGGAGTCAGGAAGATGAGGGTTCAAATTCTGCCATTTATTAACCAGGAAAGGAAGTCATTTAACCTCAATATGCCTTAGGCAATTCTCTAGCATGTATTTACTAAGTCAGAGACCATTCTGAATTGAAATCTTCCAATCTACAACAGTGACAGGTGTTCCCACAGCAGGAGTTCCCTATACTGATGAAATACAGACTCTTTGTATATGTGAGCATGTTCACTGAACCTGAGCAATATTTCTCTCCCTTGAATCTCTAACTAAACTGGAACAGATATGCAAAGTATCACACACACACACACACACACACACACACACACACACACATCTTTTTATACCATAGGAAAAGGAAAAATACTATGAAGTTATGAAGTACCTCCTTCCCCTTTTGGGGGGGGGGGTGTTCCAAGTCTAATGATTTAAACAAGAAATGAATGGTCACTTCTTAAAATTACGAAAAAAGCATGACTACTTCTTGTAAATCTTATTCGCCTTAGAGAGAGCAACAGCAAATTACATGAGTCGGCCTTGTGAGAGACCCAGGGTTGGGAGTGTAACAAAATCTGTTTACTTATGGTTGAGATATTTAATAAGTTAATATTATTTAATAGGATAATGTCAGATGAAACAACACTAGGAGGGATAGCTAACACACTGGATAATAGAATCAGGATTCAAGATGAACTTGACAAGCTAAAGCAATAGGCTGAATCTAATACTATGTCATTCAATGGGAATGAATGTAAAGTCTTACACCTGGGTTCAAAAAATCAATTTCAGTTAGCCAATAAACATTTGCTTATTAAATGCTCACTATGTGCCAGGCCTTCTGCTAAGCACTGGGGATACAAAACAAAGACAGTTTCTGCTCTCAAGAAGCTTAAAATCTAATGGGGGAAGATAATAATACCTGGTATGGGGGCATGATGGAGAATTCCAAAAGCACAAATACTCAAGTATAAGATTGAAGAGGTGTATGTAGATAACAGTTATTCTAAAAAAAATTTTTAATTTTTTAAAGATGTATCGGTTTTAGCACATTGCAAGTTCAATGGGTCTGTGATTTAATATGGTAGTCAAAAAAGTTAGAGTGATCACGGGCTGCAGTTTGAGGGAAAGAGCTTACGAGACAACTGTTCAACTCTTCCTCATCAGACCTGATCAATGGTATTATGTTCAGGTCTGGACACCGTGATTCAAGAAGGACATTGATAAACTGGAGACTGTCCAAAGGAAGGCAATCAGGATGGTAAAGAGTGGGGTGGCATGGATTAATAATAATCATATACAATGTCAGATGAGGAGAGATTAAAGGGATGTTAAATTTGGAGAAGAGAAAACTAAACGGGAACATGACAACATGATAACTGTCTTAAGGATTTGAAGGACTGTCATGTGGAGGAGAGATTAGAGTTTTTCCATTTGGCCCCATAGGGCAGAATCAGGAAGTTGCAAAGAGGTCAACTTGGACTTGATATTAGGAAAAGCTTCTTAATTTGAGCCACCCAAAAGCAGAAATGAGTTACCTTGAGAAGTGATGGATTCCCCTTTCTTGGAGGTCTTTATGCAAAGGCTGTACAGCCACTTAATAGGCATTTCATAGTGAGGATTAATGTAGATATAGGTTGGACTAGATGGCTATTGAAGTCCCTTTGAGCCCTCGAATCCTGTGTTTCTATAACATAGATTGGCTAAGAATCATCTGGCTCCTCCTTAAGATTCCTCTGTTTTAGCCAATTTTCCCTACCTGTCTCCAGCTGTATGCTCAGACAGGCCTTCTTAGCATCAGACCAGTTCTGCCTCTGGCAGGGACAGATGTTAGGAACACCTGTCTCAGAAGAAGAATGTTACTTCACTAGCAAACTCTATTCTGGCTGGCAGTGCCCTCTACCACTACCCTGACCTTTTACCTGGAATTTTGATTCACAGGTAATCAATTTACTTACATTCAAACATCAATGATTAAGTACTATGGATACAATGATGAAAAAATCTTCATCTCCTGCCCTCAAAGAGCTTACAAATCTAATGGGGGGTGGGAGATAAATTTTTTTTTAAATTACACTTTAAATGATCTAGTGCAGAGGGGGAAACCTGCAGCCCTGAGGACACATGTTGCCCTCTAGGTCCTCAAATGTGGCCCTTGGACTGAATCCAAACTTCACAGAACAAATGAAGTTTAGATTCAGTCAAAGGGCTGCATTTGAGAGCCTAGAAGGTCATAAGTGGCCTCAAGGTCGCAGGTTCCCCACCCCTGATTTCTAGGGCATAAGAAAATTGAAACGACATAGCACAGAAGGTTTAAAGAGGAAAGGATCATTCATACCAGGAGGAAAATCAAGGAAGGCTTCGTGGTATGTGATGGTCTGTGAATTATGCCCTGAAGTAGAAGTACTTTGACAAGTAGAGATGTGAGTGGTCAATTAGGTGGTACAGCAGATAGAGTCCTGGGCCTGGAGTCAGGAAGATCTGAGTTCAAATTTTACTACAGACTCTTAGTAGCTGTGTGACCCTGGGCAAATCACTTAATCCCTATTTGCCTCAGTTCCTGAACTGTAAAATGAGGCAACACCAGAGAAAGAAATGGCAGACCACTCCAATATCTTTGCCAAGAAAACCCTATGGACAAGTCCATGGGGTCACGAAGAGTCAAACACAACTGCAAGACATCAGAGATGTGAGTATAATTGCTTTCAGAAATGAGGGGAAATGTGTAAATATATGATGGCAGGAAAATGTCATAGAAGAGTATGTAGAACAGTTTGGCTGAAGTATAGACTGCAAGAACAGGAGTAGTGAATACACTGTTTGAACTCAGTTCATTTTCCAAACCCTCTGCCTGGGAGCCTAGGCCTTGGCTCTCAATCACTTAGCCAAGGTTCTTCATCTTGGCTCCCTTGGCTCCTGGACCCCCTTGCTTGTCCGGACTCATGATCTCTGCTGATACCTACCAGTTTCCTTTCTGTCTAGCCAAATTCCCAGTCTTGCCTCCACCCTATTCTGTCCTATTCTGTTGCTGCCCAAAGCTTCCTAAATTATTGTCCTGTTTTAAAACCGTTTGGTTCCTTCAAGTAACTCAATTATTTTCCCAGAGAATAGCCAAGTGAAATAAATTAGAAACACCTGGGGCAGAAACAGTGCCATTACATGTCTCTACAAGTAGTAAAGTAATGTCAAGGTGTAATTTAAACATTGGCACTTTGACTTTAAGGAGAGAGGGCTCCAAAACAGTGGAAAGGTCAGAAAAAAAATATGTAGAGGGAGAGACAGCTATCTATAGCTAGCTAGGTAGATGTCTATCTAACTACATATATCCATAAATATCCATGTGATATGTATCTAATCACAAATTTCCATGGGATCTATCAATAGATAGAGATATGGGTATGTAGTCCAGAATTATCTGTTAAAAAGTGAAACTGCATACTTTTGTACTTAGAAGTTGTTGGTGTTTTTTCTAAATTTGGCTTGCTTTTTCCTTTACTATGTACTGTTTGGTTTATCTAATTATGTTTAAAATGAATTAAGAAATTTTGATTAAATTATATATATATATATACATATATATATATATATATATATATATATATAAAATACTATTTGGTATAGTAGATTCCTGTATCTCTTAGAGTCCATGACCAAACCATTCCATGGTTAATCAATGGCGCCTGCTATGCTACCAAGAAAAGAGATGTGACTTAAGAACCTGGTAGCAGAAACTAGAAGAAAAAATGAATGGGAGAAAGAGACCTCTTCTTCAGAACATGCTCTCAAACTTTAAACTCTGACAAGAATATCACAATATCCTCAATATCTGATAGAGGGAATCGCTACCAGAAAGCAAATGAACATCCCCTCTAGTAGCTGATGGGGTAATTTGCACCTCTCGTAATTTTTTAGGGAATGGGAAAGAGTAGCAGCAACCTGTTACCCTGGAAACGCTGGCTAGGAGACTAATATCATGAGAGCTTGCCTTGTCTACTTTGTGAAAGTTACTTGAGTTTAATGCTAAGAAACAGATGGAGGCTGGCCACAACACAGCTAAACTAAACAGAACTAAAACTGTTACCCTAAGTCTTAGAAACCCTATTTCCAACTAAACAGATATGGACATAGCACTCATTCTGGAATTACGTCCCCAATTCCCTAGCATGACAAACTAGGTCTCCAGAAGTTGACTAACTACTCCTATCAGTGCATTAGGCATAACCCTAAAGAGCTAAGGTTTCTGACACTGTAACTCCTGAGCCCCCATCCATTTTGCTTTCCATTATCAACCAACTGGGGCGGCTGGGTGGTACAGTGGATGTAGTGCCAGGCGTGGAGTCAGGAACTTCCTTATATTTCAAATCTGGCCTCAGACACTAACTAGCTGTGTGACTTTGAACAAGTCGCTTAATCTTGTTTGCCTCAGTTTCCGCATCTGTCAGATGAGCCAGAGAAGGAAATGGCAAACCACTACAGTTATCTTTGCCAAGAAAACCCCAAATGGGGTCACAAAAAACTAGACATGACTGAAATGACCTAGCAATAACAATCAATCAACCAGTAGAACTCTATTAACTTTTGGAAAAGCAGTTTAGCAAGAACATAAAAAATCGCCATCACCATCAAAGGGAACACTTTTTTTTTGTACACACAAGGTACCTGGGGACTGGGCTCAGAATTAAATCATAATGAGAACAAGAACCTACAGCTCACTTCCTACACCTGACAAAAAGGGAAAGAGACTGAGAGAACCACATTTTCCTTTCTATATGCAAATTCAGTTCTGGCTCAGCACTCCCTGAGAACTTACGATTTTTTTTATCCATCTTATCATCCCAATCCCTCAGTCATTCATGGGCAGAAATCAGTTCCCCAAAATTCCATGTGTTAGATTGAAACCAGGCAGGGATTTTTTAAAAATATAGTTTTATTTGTTTTTTCAAATATTTTCCAATTACATGTAAAAGAATTTTTTAACAAAAAATTATGCTTCAGTATGCATTGAGTTCATCAGTTCTCTCTGGAGATAGATAACGTTTTTCATCATTGCCTTGATCAGAGTAGCTAAGTCTGTCACCGTTGATCATTGTTATAATATTGTTGTTACTGTGTAAAACGTTCTGGTTCTGCCTACTTCATTTTGCATGAGTTCATGTAAGTCTTCCCAGGTTTTTCTAAAACCAACCTGCTCATCATTTCATACAGCACATAGTATTCCATCACAATCATATACTACAACTTGTTCAGTGTTTCCCTAATTGATGCGTGTCCCCTCAGGTGGCAAATCTTTGCCACTACAAAAAAAATCTGTTATAAATATTTTTGTACAAATAGGTCCTTTTACCTTTTCTTTGATCTCTTTGGGATATAGACCTAGTAGTGGTATTACTGGGTCAAAGGTTATGCACAGTTTTATAGCCTTTTGGACATAGTTCCAAATTGTTCTCCAGAATGGTCAGACCGGGAAGCTAGGCGGTACAGTGGATACAGCACTGGGCATAAAGTCTGGAAGACCTGAGTTCAGATCTGGTCTCAGATGCTTAGTAGCTATGTGACCTTGAGCAAGTCACTTAACCCTGTTTATCTCAATTCCCTCATCTGTAAAATGACCTAGAGAAGGAAATAGCAAACTGCTCCAGCATCTTTGCCAAGAAAACCCCAAATAGGGTCACAGAAGAGTTGGGAAACAACTGAAAAACGACAATATGGTTGGACTAGTTTACAGGTCCACCAACAGTGCTAACAACAACAGTCACTAATGAGTGACCTGACTTTCTACACCCCCTCCAGTATTTTTTATTTTCTTTTTCTGTCATGGTAGCCAGTCATCAGATTGGTGTGAGGTGGTATGTCCGAACAGTGTTAATTTGCATTTCTCTAATCAGTAGAGATTTAGAGCATTTTTTATGTGACTATTGATGGCTTTGATTTCTTCTTCTGAAAACTTCCTGTTCATCCTTTGACCATTTGTCAGCTGGTAAATGGCTCTTATTTTTATAAATTTGGTTCAGTTCCTCGGGCAGGGAATATTTGCACATTTATGTGTATAACTCCCCAGAAAGAAAAATATCAGAACATTCTATAAGGATTGGGCTAGTTGGCAAGCCCCCATATTACATATGCATTCCAACTGCACATAAAGTGGCTTCATAGGCAACTAGTGATATGATGGATAGAGAGCTGGGCCTGGAGTCAGGAAAACCTGAGTTCAAGTCTGGCTTCAGATTCTTACTAGCTGTGTGACCCTGAGCAAGTCACTTAACCTCTGTATGCTTCAGTGTCCTTAATGATAAAATGAGAATAATAATCATTTGAAAAAATGCTTACCATAGTGCCTGGCATACAGTAGGCATTTAATAAATGCTTGTTCTCTTCCTTTATAGACATCCTTCAATTAATTACAAATTGAAGGACTTGCAGAGGATGGTAGAATATTTTATGGAGCATGGACATAAATGCTGCCATTTACCTAGGATATCATAACCAACTCACCATCAGTAGGTCATGAATCTTTGAGGGGGTGGGAAAAAAGGGTTTTTTCCCTATTAAAGGTGATAAAAATACACTATGTCACCCTATTCGAAGGACCCACATTTGTTAATGACTAGTGAAGAGTTAGGGGTACAGCCTATGTCTAGAGAACAAAGAGAAGCAAAGTGAGTCCCAGTCCACAAATCTAATGTCACACGTACCCTCCTTTAACCAACTAAACTACCTACATATAAGGTAATGGCGATGGAGCAGGGGCAAAAGCGGTAGCTGTGTAGTGAATACCCGTATCTATGGGTTCTCAGCAGCCATCTGCATCCTGCCTGACTCTTTCAAAAATTATTCCCCAGTGCCCTGAGGGTGCTGGCCCCTTCTCTCAGAATATCTCATTGCCTTCAGATGCTAAATCTCATTGGGAAATAGGTTCCTTTGAACTTTTCAAAGGTATAAAGGAATGCCTCCCATTTTTATGAGTTCTGCCCTGCTGTAGGCAGAGGAAGTTGCTGTGTGTGAGGAAGGGGCCAATTAGAGCCAAAGAGCCATAAGCTAATCCCTTACGGCATTGCTCTATGAGCTGGGCTTGTTGCAGCCTGCCAAAGAAGTGTTCCTGAAGCTCAATTCTTGGACTGAAGTAGAAGAGATGGAGAGGGGGCTTGAGGGCAGAGACTCCACTCGGGCTGCCTTTTTTTTTTTGCTGCTCAACTCAAGTGCACAGGCTTGGTTCAGCTGCCTGTAATCATTAGCAGTGGTGAGAAATGTACCACCAAGGAGTATATACATCAGCGGTTCTCCAACTTTTTGTTCTCAGGATCCCTTTGCACTCTTAAAATTTATTGAAGATCCCCCCCAAGGGCTTTTGTTTATGTGGGTCCTATCTATCGACATCTACCATTTTAGAAGTTAAAATATCTTAATATTATTATGGAAATAGATTTGACCTCACAAACCCCTGAGGGATTCTCTAGGATCTTTTGGGGTCCCTGGATCACACTTTGAGAACCAATGCTTTCAACCAGTGGTGAGACAAAGTAGGGTGGCAGGTCCTTCTTGAATTAGCACCAGCATCTCTGCCTAAATATCCACATGTTTGTGGTATGGTTGAATTCTCTAAACACATCATTCATGGCTTAGATCAATAGCATTTCTTTTCCTGGGACCTAACCTGTGGTTAAGTTGTCACATTCCCTGCATGGGCCTAATTATTTCCCTAATAAAAACTCAATGTGAAATATTGAAACCTACCCCCTCCAGCCAATTCTGGGAAAGACGGAGTTCATGGAAGGAGAGGGAACAAATGGGAATTATCTGGAATCAGATAATGTTTTCTGAAGCTGCTCCAGACACATACTACTAGTGCCAGTCTGGAACTGGAGAGACTGATGATGTCTAGACAAGTAATGGAGTTAGAAATCTTGGCATATTATACTGAGGACTTTCTTTGACCAAATTTCTGACCTTCATACAATTGCTATAAGCCTTTAGGTAGAGAGAGAGGCAGCACCAGTGCCCAATCAAACCTGGCCCAACATGTGCCCTTGAACATATGGCACTGCCATTTCTCCTGCCCCTATTGTGTTTCTTCTTTCCTCCTCTTCAATTAACGAATATTACAGATGAAATGGACCAGGCTGTGCCCTTGTGAGCTTTGAAACATCAGAAGAGTTACCAGGGGTTCAGTGGCCAAGCCTGGAAAGGAGCCAGCCCTGTGGATCAACCTGCTTAACCCGGACCAGCAATGGATCCAGTCTGGTAGCCAACACGCTATATCGTCCAAACAAAGGAGTGACTCGCCCATTGGGTATGCCTTACCCAAAAGCGAACTTTTGAACCTATTCTCCCAATGACTGAAGTATAGAGGGTAGTATGTGCCCTAATTCAGGGTACCATTTTTGTACTATTGGTCTTGCTTTATCTCTTCAGCAAATATCTCTTTGTAGAAGTTAGTTGATGACAATTGGTTAATTGGTCTTGGAAAATCTAGTGATTAAATTGATAGTAGGGTGCTAATCACTAATATTGAGGGGATATTAACTGGTTCTTGGTGAATGATATTGGGAAGAATAACCAAAACTAAGACTTGAAATAATATTTTTAAAACATCCCTACAACCCCTCAGTGATACTCCTAGAACCGTAAGGGGGAAATGGAGACATCCGTGCTTTGAGAACTCAACCTGCTTATGTGTAAGTTGGGATATTAAGTCCAGAGTCTCAGTATACATAGACTGCTACAGTATCTGAAGAATTAAAAAGTTCCATGTCTCCCAAAAAGCAATGAAAGAATGAATGAATGGTGAACATGAGGATGCTTTAATATATTACCAGTGAAGAACTACACCAGAGGAGCAATAAAAAGGATGACATCCAAAGTATATGACATGAAAAAGAGCTCATCTGTTCATGTAGCAAAATGGAAGTGTGTCTGATAGCCTGAAAGCTCCTCTGATAACAACATGTCAATATATCCAGAATCAGGCCACCAGCACATAGAGTGCCACCCGCAACCCCTGAGGATTTATGATAGAGAGGGGTTGCACAGATACGGATGGGTAGGGATCTTCACTGACTGATTAAGTACTGAGTTCAATTAGATCACATATCTAAAAAAGGATACATTTAACCTAGGAGGTCATCCTTTACCCGATAGGACCAACATGCCGACAATGGGGCTGAGCACTGCTTATAAGTGTCAAGCATGGACTTCAGACATAAGCAGGGGAGAAAGTTAAAAAGGGGAAGGAAGGTAGGGACATTCAGAGAGAGAAAAGGAGATAAAGTAGAAAAATAAAAGAAGTACATAAAGGGAGAGAGGTAGATGAGAAGAGAGTCACCAATAACTATTTCAGTCTTTTCAGTGGCATCTGTGTCTACTACTGCTATGAAATAAGGTCTTGAAAATGTCACTCTTGAATGCAAATAAAAAAAATTCTGAAATTTGTTTTCAAGCCCAGCAAATTGACCGAGGTGACAAAAAGATGGAAGTAGTCAAAGCTGGAATGATTATGCAGATGCAAGCCCAATAATACAGTGTTGGTAGAGCTGTGTCTTCATCAAACCATTCTGGAAAGATATTTCAAATTATGCTAAAGAAGACTAAGCTGTACATACTCTTTGGCCCAATGTTAATCATATATATCCAAGGATATCAGAGAGAGAAACCTCTCATATACATCAGATTCCTCACTGTAGAATATTTTTTGTAGGAAAGTGCTGTAGTCAAAGTAGGTACTCATCTATTGAAGACTGGCTAAACACATATATAAGTATTATTACACTATAAATATTAAAATTTAAAAGAAGCACAGGAAAATTTACATGAACTGATGCAGAGTGAATCAGCAGAACCAGGAAAACAATATACATATTGATTACAACAATGTTAACTAGAAAGAACAAAAAACTGAAACTGAATGCTGTATAATTATAATAACCAAGCTTGACCCTAGAGAAAAGTTGAGAACATGCTTCTCTCTCCCTTCGTTGCAAAATAGGGGAATTATAGATTATGGATTTAGAATATAGCATATCCTATCCAACATGGTGAAAGTGTTTGAATAGGTTTTTTTAACCTGCTTTTTTTCTCTTAATTCTTATCACAAGGGATGGCTTGCTAGGTAAGGGCAGAAGGATAAATACATTCAGAAATTAATGTAATATAAAAACAAAAGCTACAATAAAAATAGATAATTTTAAAAAGAAAAAAGAAAATGTTGCCTTGTCTTTAGTTTCATCTATTTCTTCACCTTGGGAAAAGAAATTAATTTGAGCTTCTAAATTTAAGATACGTGAGCAGCATCCTGATGGTACATGTTGGAAATGGCACTATGCAAAACACACATTTGAATCATAAAATGCATCTAGAAATATTATATATAACTGGCCAGCTCCCCCTGCTGTCATTTCAGGGAATTAATGGGTACAGTGGGTCAGCAATAATGCTAACTCATAAAGAAGGAAAGAGTAGCCATTCTGGAAACTGTTTCATATTACAAACAAATCGTGCCAGATGTAAGGACAATAAATAACCAAGTCATTCATGTCTATCTTTTTACAGGGAGAGTTAAGAAAGCCAATAATGTTCTGCTTATAAAATCAGTGAGGGATCTTTCAAACATTTAAAATGCAAAATGATTCATACATTTGGTACAAACAAAAGGACAAGAAACATGATCCACCCCTAAGATAGACTAAGTTATTTGATGCATATACAGAGTAAAGAGGAGGCTGGGAAGAGAATAAGCATTTATATAGCCTCCTCTACTATGGGCCAGGCACTGTGCTAAGCTCTTTACAAATATTATCTCATTCAATCCTCACAACAACCCTGCAAATTAGATGCTGTTAATATCCTCATTTTATAGTTGAAAAAACTGAGGTAAACAGAGTTTAAGTGACTTGCCAAAGGTCACATATCTAAGTGTCTGAGCCCAAATTTGAACTCAAGTCTTCCTTACTTCCAACCAATTGTTCTATCCATTGCACTTTTTAGCTCTGTATATGTTGTTTCCCTCAATAAAACATAAGCTCTTTTAGGGTAGGGACTACTTCATTTATGTCTCTGTATCCTCAGCACAAGGCTAGTACGTAGTGCTTAATGCTTTTGATTAATAGGTTGATCGGTATGGATTTCATCCTTTTCATCATCTTGACAGCCCTGTGGAGGTGGTTCATTTCATCAATATCCCCCTTCAAATGGGACACTTAGAACTGAATGTCATTCACTAGACAGGGTATAAAGAGTGCAGAGTACAGCTTGCCTTCCATGTTTTGGACACATTACTTCTATCAATGCAGTCTAACCTCAGACCTCACAATGACAGCATATGATTAACAGGAAAAAATTATGCTCTCTCCAATTTATATGGAGGAATCCAAGGATCAGAGATGTAGAATGTCTCGCCAAGGTCACATAGCTCTTAAGCTTGTACGGGAAGCCAGGTATCTGGACTCCTAGTTCCATACCATCTATGATCCTATGCTGTGTCTTCACTTCTCGCTTCAGTGAATGATATCCCTAACCTGAGCAATTCCTCAGATAAACAGGGAGAAGGGGCAATGTGTTCCTCATTAGCCCCTTTCTGAAACCATACTGGCCATATGTTACTCTGACATTTCCCTTCCTAAAATATCAACTTCTTTCCAAAAAAACTTTATTATCCAATGTCAAATTTAATTATTTAAAGATTTTTATTTTGTCTGAACCTGCAATTTCATTAACATGAGTAATTCCTGGTGTGAAATGTCCTATCCCCAGTGCAGACCAGGACTTCATCTGTAACTTATAATCTTAAAGAGTCACCTGGGACACTGAGAGATTGTGTCAGTATTTGTCAGAGACTTGAATCCACATCTTCCTGCCAACAAAGCTGGCCCTGTATGCACTATTTCAGGTTGCCTCTCCAAACTTAGCTATCTTGTTAATGTACCACGATATTGCTCTGTGTATGTGAAGATATTGTAATGACCTTTTAGTCTACTTTTTTCCAGTATGACGATGAAGTTTGACTATCCTCCCTTTCTTCTTAATTTATCTCGTAATCAATAAGTAACAGTTTATAAGTCAGGTGTCGCCACTTAAGACTAGAGTCACAACTATATGTTTTTTAACAAACAGAAAGACTTCATTCTATTTAGTCCCATAACCAAGGTCCTTTCCAGCTCTAAATTAGTGAACCTGTGATTCTAAGCTCTCAACCTATTTTGTGATGAAATGTTACCTCTGGTTTCAAGAAGGAATTTAATAGGCCAAGAGGGAACTTTCAGTGTATAGTAATGAATGAATGAACAAAGCATTTATTAAATGCTTCCTGCATACAAAGCACAGTGCTAAGTGTAAGGAATACAGACAGAAATGTAAGACAGTCCCTGCCCTCAAGGAGCTCACATTCTAATGGAGAACAACACATATGGAAGGTTTCAGCTGCAAGCTAGATGGAAAGGTCCATGGTCCTTAAGGTGCAGTGGCAAGACATTAGTGTTTCTTCTTTAATGTCATTTCCATTAATAAAATCATATTTCTGATGTTGAGCTATTCGATAATGCTAAGGACTTAAGAGGTAAGAATTTTCCTTCCTGGATGGTTAGTAGCTGTGGCTCTAGCACCTGGAGGAGCAGTTGCAAGGCTGTCTATCCACAAAGGCTGCTTCCTAGGATGATGGCTGAGAGCCTCGGGTTAGAAGCATTGCTACTCCCAAGGCTCTTGTGTTCGGGGCTCTGTCTCCATCGGGATCTGAGGGGAGGTAGTAATCAAGGTAGTGGTGGCTTCACTTATCTGAGACATCCTCTCTCCTATCTCTCCCTCAGGGTGCCTTGCTGCTTCAGCAAGGGCTGGCTTCTCTGGTTTATGAATGATAATGAGTGACTTTTACATGACACTTTAAGGTTTGCAAATTTTTTTTTTTGTATATTATATCATTCAAGTCTTACAGTCTGAGACTGAATCTGGGTGTGTTTTTGCC
>CM053626.1:216256166-216427264 GCA_028646595.1 Phalanger gymnotis | reverse complement strand
GCATAGAAATTTATCTTGCCCTACAAGAGAAGAAGGGAAAGGGGGATGGGAGGGGAGTGGGGTGACAGAAGGGAGGGCCAACTAGGGAACGGGGCAACCAGAATATACGCCATCTTGGAGTGGGTGGGAGGGTAGAAATGGGGAGAAAATTCGTAATTCAAACTCTTGTGAAAATCAATGCTGAAAACTAAATATATTAAATAAATTAAATTAAGAAATTTAAATTCTAAAAGAAAAAAGAAATGCGGGCTACTAAACTATGTATAAGGATCTCTGAGGTGGCATACTGACCTAGAAAACCACATATTAACGTTATCAACGTGCTACTACATTTTTGTTTATTTTGTCAAATGTTTCTCAATTACATTTTAATCTGGTTCCAAGGCCACACCTGGGAATTTTGCATTTGATATAGAAGATAACACTGAGCTTAACTTTAAAAGAAACTGAATTTTTTAGAATTAAAAAAAAAAAGGGAGGTAAGGGTGGAGTGCACACCAGACATGGGAAAAGGCAAGGAAACAAGAATGTGGTATTCTTTGTAAAGAATAACAAGAAACAAAGTCTGGCTGGAACCAAGACAACATAAAAGGAAGTTATGTATAGTTAGGGTGAGAAAGTAGGGTCAAGCTAGATGTGAAGTGTATTAAATGCCAGAGTAGTTTGTATCATATACTAGAGGTAAGAGGGATCTGCTAGAACTTGGAGTAAGGGGTAACATATTCATGCTTGTACTGGAGGAAAATCACTTTCATAGAGGTATGGAAGAGACACAGTGCCAAAAGGTATTTGTTGAACACTATGCTATTAATTGTCATATGATATATTGTCATATGACTAAACTGGATGAGTTGGGGAATAGAGAATTACACCCATAGAGATTGTGTGGCTCTTCTTAAATAAACCAGGTTGCTAAGTAACCCTAAACTTTGTTATGGTTCTTAGGTCATAGTCTAGGTACAATAGGACATTTTGTTCATAAGAATCTGCAGGGGTATGTGAGCTCAGATCTGTATTGGGACACATGAAACTCAAGTGTCCTAAACACTAGATTTGACTTGCTACTACTCACGCCATAGTCTTAGGTCAGTTACTTCACCACCAATTTTTAAAACTGTATAATAGCAAGAATGATAACTTCTTGGAAACAATGCAAAGTAGCACCATTTGTGAAATATTTGGCATGAATAACATACTGTACTTTGTATACCTACGAGTTATTATAATGTTTCTCTACCCTATACTCTCATATCTCCAAAAACTGTTCTCTGAAGTTACCAATGATCTCTTAGTTACCAAATCCAAAGGCCTTTTCTCAGTCTTCCTTCTCCTTGACCTCTCTACAGCCTTTGACACTATCAATCACCCTCTCCTCCTTGATACTCTCTTTTTTCTAGGTTTTCAGGATACTGCTCTGTCCTGGTTCTCCACCTACATATCTGACCATTCCTTCTCTGCCTCCTTTGCTGTATCCTCATTCAGAGTATACTCTCTAACCATCGGTGTCCCACAGAATTCTGGCCTAGGCTTTCTTCTTATCTCTTTATACACTACTTCACTTGGTAATCTCATCAGTTCCCATGATTAATAACCATCTTTATACTGATGATTCTCAAATCTACCTATCCTATCCTAATCCCTCTGCTGACCTCCGATCTTACTTCCAACTGCCTCTCAGAAATCTTGAACCCAATGTTCAGTAAACATCTTCCTTTTTTGGAGAAAGGAAGACAGAGCAATTGGGGTTAAGTGACTTGGCCAAGGTCACACAGCTAGTAACTGTGTCAAGTGTCTGAGGCCACATTTGAACTCAGGTCCTCTTGGCTCCAGGACCTGTGCTCTACTCACTGCACCACCTAGCTGCCCCTTCAGTAAACATCTTAACTCAACCTGTCCTTTAGTCATTATTTTCTCCCTACACCTTCTCGCCATCCTATCTTTCCCATTACAGTAAAGGGCAACACCATCCTCCCAGTCCACAGGCTCATAACCTAGGTGTCATTCTCAACTCCTCACTACCCCTTATCCTATCTGTTGCCAAATCCTGCTGATTTCACCTTTGCAACACCGCCCCACCCCCCAATACATGCCCTTTTCTCCTCTGAGACTGCCACCACTCTAATGCAGACCTTCATCATCTCTCACCTGGACTGTTGCAATAGGCTGCTAGTGGGTCTGCCTGCCTCAAGTCTCTCTCTACTCCAACCTATCTGCCATTCAGCCGCCAAAGTGATTTTCCTAAAGCACAAGTCCAACAATGCCACCACTACCACCACTACCACCACCACTCAATAAACTTCAGTGGCTCCCTAACACTTCCAAGGATCAAATACAAAATCCTGTTTGACATTCAAACCTAGTCCCCTTCATAAGCTAGCCCCTTCCTACTTTTCCAGTCTTCTTAAATGTTACTTCCAGCCACATACTCTTCACTTTAGTGGTTCTGGCCTCTTTGCTGTTCCACAAACAAGACACTCTTATCTCTTGGCTCCAGGAATTTTCTCTGGATGTCCTCCATACCTGGAATGCTCTCCCTCTTCTCCATCTCCTGGCCTCCCTGGCTTCCTTCAAATACCAACTAAATCCTGTCTTCTATGGGACCATCCCAATGCCTTCCCTCTCTTATTCATTTCCTATTTATTCTGTGTATAGCTTATTTGTACATATCTACTTGTTGTCTCTCCCATTAGATTGTGAATTCCTTGAGGGCAGACACTTTCTTTTGCCTCTTTTTGTATCTCCAGTGCTTAGTATACTGCCTGGTACATAGCAGAGGCTTAATAAATGTTTGTTGACTGGCTTGGTTTGTGCAAAGTCCTGCGCTACGTACTAAGGTAGACACAAAAACCTCAAGATGTTGCTTAACCAGGGACAAGTACATTGAAATATTGGACATAGAGGTAATGCTAGAAACCTATAGACAGGAAAAGTTCACAAAGGGAGGGAGTGCAGAATATAACAGAGGGCCAGAAACTGAGCTTTGAGCTCTCTGTGAGGAAAGGTTATTTCATTTATTATGTTGGTATCCCCAGCACTTAGCATCATGCCTGTCACATAGTGGGGTGCTTAATAAATACTTGCTGATTGATTCATTTGGGGAAATACCCACATTTAGGATGTGAGAAAAAGAAGAAACCAATGAAGGTGATTGAAGGAAAATTAGGAAAGTGCAGTGCCTTAGAAGCTAAGACAAATGAGCCAGCGGAAAACATAGAAAGCAACAGTGATACAAACCAAACAGCAATAATAGTACAAAAAGCCTCAAATACGTGTGTCCTCTCTTCAGGAAGCTTGAGGGAAATAAATATGTGGCAATGGTAAGAATCTTACCAAATTTAAAAATGATCAAGGACATGTGGGGTTTTTCTATACCAGAAGAATCCATAGAATTAGAGGCATTTACTGGTACCTCATCCTAGAAGAAGGTTCAAACCCCACTACTCCACTAGCTATCCATCCTCTTTCCACTGGAACTCTGTTCTAGAGTTCATTGAATACAAAATCTGGAACAATGTGTTCCTGTTGTACTCAGTTTATCTTTGACATCCTTGTTTGCTGTTGGAGCAAGCCTGGCATTTCCCTAATTGTATTCCTGGTTGCCATATGTAGGCGCAGGGAAGAACAAGGGGGAAGATACAGAGGATTTCCAAGACACCTACTGAAACACAGCCTGGTTTCTCTTTGGAAGCTGTTCTTTTTCTCCTCCTGTTTTGATATTCTATTTTTTAAAAATATGTATGCCCACCCTAAAGTAAGTTTAAGCATGAAGAAACTCTGACATCAATACCTCAGTGCCTCCAGCCTAGCAATAGGTAAACTTCCTACTGTTTGAGTGTTTTGGCTCCAGCATATGAGCTGTTCATCAGGATCAAGGATTGGTTGGCATCCCTGCCCTAGGGGAGGGCATAGTTTAAGAGCCAGAATCACACTATTTGAGCAGACGGACACAAACACTTATAGCCAAAATCATGTATGCCAAAGATGGCTGAAGAAAGCAGGAAACCAAGCCATGAACATCGAAACAGCTGTCAAAAGCTGGATTAAAGGAAGACAATTTTTGGCTAAGAACCATCCAAGTAAAGTCAGTTTTACACAGAGCTATATTTGTCCTCTGGAGAAGTCAGGAATGTCAAAGAGTTTGTTGGAGTCAAAAACTCTAAGTCATAGAAATAGTAACATTAAAATGAAATGTGAGTGAAAGTCAGGTTTTTTTTTGTTTCCTGTGTGTTTATTTATCACCCATGTACAAATCAACATCATTTAGGGTTGCACACTGGTGTGCATCTTTTATTTTACAGTGTGATGGATAATCTAATTTAATAAGTATCCTATTAATGTGCCAAGCACTGTGATATATGTTGGGGATTGAGATCACACTGAAAGAGTCCCAGCCCTTGAGGAGTTTAGGGCAAATGTGATTTTTTAAAAAAGGAAATAAATAAAAATTTTTAAAAAAGGAAACTTATTTATTTGCCTGTGGTGGAAAGAAATTTAAGAAATGATTGACATGGGTGCAGCTAGGTGGCACAGTGGATGCAGTACCATCCCTGGAGTGAGGAGGACCTGAGTTCAAATCCAACCTTAGATTCTTACTAGCTGTGTGACTCTGGGCAAGTTCCTTGGCCTCCCCCCCACCAAAAAAAAAAAAGAATTGATTGATACCTTTTTAAAATTTAATCATGGGATCAGAAAAGTAAATTCAGAAGATGCCTCAGAGGTCATCTAGTCCAACTCATTTATTTTACAGATGAACCCCAGGGAGGTTAAAATTGAGTAATTTACCCAAGGTCACACAAGTAGCATTAAAGGTGAGATTTGAACCCAAGTCTGCTACATTTGGTAGATTCTCTATGAATGGTTGGACAAAATGGGCAACAATCATACCTTGTCCACTATAAGATCACATTCACAAATTTCATTCTTCCTAATGTGGTCCCCATTCTATCTATCCAACCTTATTTCTAGCTATTATGAACACATCACTGCTCCACTGGGGCCAGCCTTTTTTTCCATCAGAGGGCTTGTTCTAGACTTCAAGCCTTTAGCCATGCTATTTTTTCCACTTGGATTTCCTTCTTTCCCTTTCATCCAGACAAATTCTACCCATCCTTCAAGCCCCCTCTCCTTCATGAAGTCTTCCCTGATTGCTCTAGTCCATATTAATCTACTGCATGTCTGAATTATCATACTTATGAGTTAATGCTACATATGTTAATGCTGAATTGTCTTACTTTTTCATGAATGTTAACTTAAATCTTTGGTGATCTCCATAGAATCCAAATAAGTTCTGTATACATGGGACTAATTATTTGTTCCTCATGGCACGTGAAGTTAGAGAATATTTGGGGATGGAGTAAGGAATCTGCTCATAATACCAGCTTTGACTAGATTATATACAGTTTTAATCAGTTTCCAGCTATAAAATTGTATCTGTGGTATCTTTAATTTGATAACTTTAATAAAGCTGGATTCTAGCAAGGAAGGATGTTAACTCTCTTTTACAACAATTTGTCCTAAAGCAATTTTTACATGGCCCATCCTTCTTTATACTGTTTTTTATTATTGACATTGACAGGAAACTAAATATCTATAAAAAAGGAAGACAAATGTCTGTACTACACTGGAATCAATGATAGGGGTCACCGCTCCTGACCTTTGAGACTATTATACATATGAGCCCATTAACCACTACCTAATCAGTACCTGGTCAAACCTTGTAATTCGTTTATTGCATGATTGCATACCATGTGTCACATCCAGTACGAGAACTCAAAAGACCTTGTGGCCCAGAAGACATTTATGCACAGGGAAAGAAATGAAGGCAAAAAGCTCTGAAATTCACTGGAAATTAGCTATGGAACCACAAATAAGCAACTACACTGGAGAATTTCTAACCCACTCCTACCCTATTCTACTTTCTACATGAAGCATTTCCTAACCCTCTCTTAATTTTAGTATCTTCTCTCTGTTGATTATTTCCAATTTATCCCATGTATAGATTGTTATTTGCATGTCGTCTCCCCTCTTAGACTGTGGGTTCCTTGTGGAAAGAGACTGCCCAGCAGTATCCCCAGCACGTAGCACAATGCCTGGCACATATCAGGTACTCAGTAAATGTTTAGTGACTGACTGACTCCATCTCTTTACTATTACTAGTACTCCCAGCTGGTACCCTCCCTTCTTATCTTTCAGGTCAAAGCAGGATCTTCCATACCTTCTTTCCTTACACTCGGTAGAACCAGAGAAATTCAGTCCTTCTCCACAGAAGACAAAGATGGAGCAAGGTGGAATACATAGCATTGAGAAGTTAGGGGTAAAGGGTAGGGGGGGAAATCATTGTTTCTAGAGCTACATCTCCAATGTTTCAAAGTCTACTGTAAATTTCCATGTCCTCAAGAGAGCCCTATAAACTCATTATTTAATTTCTCTTTGCATTATTTTGCCATCAGTAAAACTGGTATTCCATTACTAGTACTAATATTTGAATAGTACTTTAAGGTTTACAAACATATATACATGCAAATATATAATGTATATTTTGAATACCTTGAAAAAATGTTGTAGCTATTATAACTATTCTCTAGTAAGGGCTAGATGGTCTACTGATTAGAGTGCTGGCCTTGAAGTTGGGAAGATCCAAGTTTAAATTTTGCCTCAGATGCTCATTAGCTATGTCACCTTAGATAAGCCACTTAACATCTATGGGCTTTAATTTCCCCATCAATAAAAACTATAGATTATAAAAATTATAATTCCCCTATCTAAAAGAATTCTAGATTGCAAAAATTATAATTTCCCTATCTAGAAGAATTCTAGATTGCAAAAAATTATAATTTCCCTATCTATAAAAATCTTGATTATAAAAGTTATACTTTCTCCATCTATGAAATTATATCTTTCCATTATAAAATTAGAACTTTTCCATCTACAAAAATGATAGATTATAAAATTATAATTTCCCTATCTATAAAAATTATAGATTATAAAAAGTATAATTTCCCCATCCCTAAAAATTCTAGATTATGAAAATTAAAATTTCCCTGTGTATAAGATTATAGATTATAAAAATTATCCGTGAGGAGATGGAGGGTCAGTAATGTTAAATGGCTTGCCTAAGGTCATATAGCTAATAAGCATCTAAGGCAGAATTCAAACTCAAGTCTCTCCAACTTCAAGATCAGTACTCTGACAACCAGACCACCTAGCCCCAACAAAAGCATAGTTACTGCCTATAGGCAAGGGATCCCTATTACAATAATAGTTATCACAGTATTGATAATAACAACAGTTGTATTTTTTTCTCCTGGTAAGGAACTGTGATTTCATCGACATAAGGCACTCCCAGCGTGTGAATGCCCTCTCCCAACGCTAACAGAAAACTTGACTGCAACTTGTAGACATATAGAGAGTTATCTGGGACACCAAAACATTAAACAGCTTGCACCAGAAGCAGGACTTGAATCCAGCTCTTCATGACCCCAAGGCCAGCTCTCTAGACATTATGTTCATTATCATCGTTATTATCTCAGATTTCATGAGAGATTTGGGGCTGGAAGGGCCCTTAGAGGTCATCAGACTCACCCCTCTTCTTTTATGGATGAAAACTGAGACCTAGATAGGTGAAGTGAATTGCCTAAAGTCATACAGATAGTAAACAGCAAAGCTGTCATTCAAAAAGGTCCTAGGGCTCCAAGCCTAGAATTTTCTACATCATGCCATGCTGTTTCCAAATAGTTCGAAATTCTCCTCTACATCTTTTCTCATTCATTTTCCCACCACCTCCACCATGGAATGACAAGCACAGGGAATGATGATTTAACAAATAAGGAGACTGATAGAAAGGTTAAGCTATCTGCACAGGGATGCATAGCCAATCAATTCTTGTCCCAGAACTAGAATCCAGGTTTCTTGACTTTAAATAGTGGTTAGACTAAAAGCAACTATTGCATAGCATAGTTGGAGTGCCTTGAAAAAAAAGTTCTTCTCATTATATTGGGCAGATTTAGATAACTCCACCCCTGAATAGAAAGGAGCACACCCCTCCCCCTTCTTTCTAAGCAGGTGGGCTTCATTTTCCCATTAGTAAAATAGATTAAAGGAAGGTCAATTTCTATAGTTCTGGAGAAGTCAGACATCACAGACTCATTTCTTTTGGCTTTGAAATGTAAGAGTTAGACCAGAGGGGATTTTATCCTGGCTTAGACACCCTGCCCAAGTAGATGCAGGTTGTGTCTGAGTGTCTGTCTGGCTGTGTTAAAAAAACAAAAACCTGAAAACTTGATTTGTGACTTCAAATAGACACAGAGGAGAAAAACATCAAATGAAATAAATACAACATGGAAAGAACAGAACACAAAGCCAACTAAAGACAGAATAAAATGGAGGGGAGTAATATTGCAATGTTATAACTCAACTGTCAATTATGAACTCTAATGCTTTAGTCCTATAGGTATTACCTTTCTTGAAAATGTCCAATTCCACGACGATAGCTGTATTTATTACAGTCAATTGCCTCAGACTTTCATGCTCAGTGAGAGATGAAGTCCTCTCACTAATGACCTAGAACACATCCCAGGTTACTACCTGAAATGAAGATATAGAGAAATGGGGATAAGGTGGCCCCTCTCAGAGATGGATTCTGGTAACTACTCCTTGATATTATTTATGAATGAGCACACATTTGGATCCTATGGAAATAAGTGATAGGGCCTAGAAAATAGGTAAGATATATGACCTCTATATCCTTCAAAAGAAAGTAAATCTGTCCTTCACTCACCTGAAGGGTAAATGTAGTTATTAGAGAAAAAATTCCAAATTACTTGACAAGCGAGTGTAAGAAATTTTCCTGTGTCATAAACACCTAGAATCCTCGTGTCAGAGGCCACCTCTGCACATGGAGGGCTGAGGCTTCATTCTGGTGATCTCTCACTTCTCTGAATTACTGCCCCCATTATTCAGAAAAATGACAGATTCCCAAAATGAACCCAGGCCCTTCATATAGCTAGAACCTAAGAACTGTGGTATCCAGGGTCCCCTCATAAGCACTTGAGTTCACAAGGCTTAAAACTTAACACAATTTTCTTCTTAAAAATTAATGGTTATAGAAAGAATTAAAACCAAAGTCCCTAAAGAGTCAAGACTTCCCTAGATATCGATCTAAATGACTAGCAGGATTGCTTTAGGTAGAACTCTAACCTGGGAGAGGGAATGAGGAATGTGTTCTTCCCCCTTTCTCTCTACTCTTTACCTCACATAGGTCCCCTAACCTCCCACAAAAGAGTCCTTCTGGAAGTTTTGCTCAATGTCTTCTACGGCTTTTTTTCCTGTAGGTTAACTCTCATGTCGCTGTGCATCTGCCTCCTGTGGACCTGCTCTCTGAGTAGCTGTGAGAACCACTAAATAAAAGGAACAAAGAAACATGATAGTGTGGAAAGGGTGCAGAGTTTTGAACCACAAGATGAGGATTAAAATGCTTGCTTAGCTACTAACAAGGACACCTCTGCCATCTTGGGCTCCCTGAACCTTACAGATAAGGAAATTGGATGAAGGGACCTGTAAGGTCTCTCTAAAATCCAATGACCCACTCTGGTGCCCAATGCACTATAGCTCTTCTTGTCCCATTGCCTTCTCACTCCAAGAGTTTTTTAGGGTGCTATAGGAATGCTCCCTTTTGCCCTACACAGATGAATTCCTGATTTCAGCCCCCAATTGGCTAAGGGTGTGGGTCTCATTTGCCATCTTGCCCACCCAGAACCTGGCCAGCATACCTCCCTCTTACAATAGCACCTCTCCCTGAATCTTGAGGTTCAGATAGGTTCCCCTCCAATGGTGTTCTGGAATCAGCTCATACCAGCTCATGAAGGCCCATTGTTCAATTTCAGGGTGAGACTTTACAGCTCAGAAACTGGCAAAGCTATAAATCAGGATATGATCTATTATTTTCAGGACTTGATCTATTATTTTCTTGACTGTCAAGACTTAAGAAAGTGATAGAGAAAATGTTATTAATGCAGACTAAACTTAAAAGTGTGTTGTGGCTATATTCCCCCCACAAAAAAGAGCCAGTTGTTAAACCTTTAACAGCATATCTTTGTGCCCTTTCACATCCTCTCTTCCTCCATGTCTACCTACATCTTATCTGGAATAGCTGGGCTGGTTTATTCAAAATATCCCAATGTTGTTTCAGCAAAGATCTCTAAAAGGAGATGGAATGGGGGTGGCCAGTTGCTCTCTGAATAGCAGGGGATAAACCTGAACAATAATAATTAACATTTATATAGTACTTAGGCACTTTACAATTATTATCTCATTTGGCGCTCTGGGATGTAGGTACTATTGTTATCCTCATTTTACAGATGAAGAAACCGAGACAGACAGAGGTTAACTTGCCCAGGATCGAATTGGTAGTAAGTTTCTGATGTCAGATTGGAATTCAACTCTTCCAAGCCTGGAGTCTGGAAGATTCATCTTCACAAGTTCAAATCCGGCCTCAGACATATTAGTAATAGCTGTGTGACGTTGGACAAGTCACTCAACCCTGTTTGCCTCAGTTTCCTCATCCATAAAATGAGCTGGAGAAGGAAATGGCAAACCACTCCAGTATCTTTGTTAAGAAAACCCCAAATGGGGTCATGAAGTCAAACAGAATCGGTTGAAAAAATACTGAATATACACACACACACATACACACGCACACGCTCACACACACACACCACATACACACACGTACACACACACACAGAGTCACTTTGCTACCTAGCTGCTATACCAAAGGAAAAGGAGATTTTTGAAGTTCTCACTACATATCTTCGAAATGAACATTTTTCAAAGAGCCATAGGATTTTAGAGCTGAAAGGGATTTTAGAAGTCATTTATTCCAAATTCTTTATTTTACAGATAAAAAGACTAAAACCTAGGAAGATTTAGTGTTTGATCCAATGAGATAACACTTGTAAAAAGTACTTAGTACAGTGTCTGGCACATAGTAGGTGCTTAACAAATGCTTATTCCCTTCCCTGAAGGGTAGCCTTAAACAAATCACAATACGTATTCAACAGAGCTGGGATTCAAATCTAGGCCTTCTGATTTGAAATCCATCATTCCTTTCACAATATCACATAGACACTTGGTTTACTGTATGTCATTAGGACATTAGTAATAACAAATGTACTAAATCTTGGGTATTTTAAAATACATTGCAAAAGTCTAATTTTTTTCCCTTTCCAATAAGGAATCAAATAAAGAAAAAGTAAGGTTTTTTTTTTCTCCCTTAAGGTTAAAAATACCACATATATAAAATGGCAACAAAATTAAATCAGGTTGTATAAACTAGTACCAATGTGCCAAGGTCATTTGCGAAGCAGCTTATAATGGATATATCAACTTGTAATCCTAGCAGCATCATGATATGGTAGAAAGAACACTGGATTTGAAGTCAGAACCTGAGTTCAAAACCCAGGCCTTTTCCTTTTTGGAGCCTATATGACCTTGGACCTATATGACCAAGTCACAACCTCCTTGGCCCAATTTCCTCAATTATAAAATAAGGAGTTTGGACTAGAACATCTCTGAGGTCCCTTCAAGCTCTAACTTGCTCTCTGATTTATTGTCTCTTATTCTTAAAGAAAGAGGCATCTAAAATAAAGTTTTCCAATAAATGGAATGCTGTATCACAATTGTAATTATGTAGAGTTATATGTGTACATATGTATGTCTATATACACATTCCACTGTTTTTATAACGTCAAATTACACGTGTAGAATATGGATTTTTATACACACACATGCACACAGCACTAATGTGCCGCAGAACTGCCCAGCATCAGGCCCTCAAGGCACAAAGCAATCAGTCCATCAACATGTCATTAAGACTTCCTAAGCAGGAAGAAATTTCAAGAGAAGGGGGAGGTGGGGGAAGGGGAAAGGGAATGGCAGAGGAGAAATATGACCTGAAGCCAAGAGCACATTGAAATACGCAGGAAATCCTGAGCTTCGTAGGGGGTTGTTGCCCAGAGCAAAAAGGTCCCTGCTCTCTCTGGAAATGGGTTCCTTTCAATAGCTGGGTGGGCTCACCTACCTTTGCCTATTTCTCAGTGTTGTTGTGGCAAATGTGTTTTGTGATTTTAAATCACTGTATAAATGACCGTTATTATTATTTGCTGCTCTAAACATAGGACAAGTTGGTCCGAAATACTTTATTTTAAAAGCAGGTTATAATCAGTTGCTATGAACTGAGGATTAGGGCACTCCTCCTGCCCCCCCCTCGCCAAAGTACCTAAAAAAGTACCTCTGTTTTCCCTAATTTAATCCACTGCACTCCCCCCTCCCCTAAACCTTCACCTGAACTCAGATTTCTTTTCCAAGGTAATTAAAAACTTACTGGTTTCTTGGGGTGTGGAAACTACTATTCCATGTGGGGTCCTTTAGGCTAGGGATCCCTATTGTGATCATCTGTTCCTAGGACCACAGAGGTCTAAATCTGTACCCTGCAGAAATCTGAAAGTGTTCCAAAGCCTTCTCAGTATATAGGGGTACAGACCATAAGCACTCATAGCCAGTTTCTATAACATGGCTAGCTATTTGAGTCATGATCTCACCTCCCCTATTCACACCCACATGCCCACTGTTCAGTTTTTTTTTTCAGCTCTTTTTTTCAGACCAGAACTGTGATTTTATTGGTATAGGGAACTCCTGGCAAGGAAATTCCCTCTACCAATGAAGACTGACAACCTATAGTCTTAGTTGCATGAAAACTGACAGTGTAAATAATTTGCTCGGAGTTCCACAACCAAAATATGTCAAATGGGGGACCATTCTGACCCAAGTATTCCTAACTCTGATATACCTTGTCCCTGTCTCTATTGTCATATAGGCAGAATTCAATGGCATACATTGTTTGCTAGCTTAGTTTTATAGAGATGTATATTACTATGGTGTTCAGAGATCTTATACTGCATTATTTGTTTCTTTAAAAAATGTATCATCGTAACTGACTCAGCAAACAATAATAATTTGTAATGTGAATGGTGGAGAGAAGAAGGAAGGTTAGGTGCTGAGGTTTTGAAGTGGGATAGCAATTAAGGATTCCAAGAGCAACCTTGTTAAAAGTTTTACATCTAGCTCACTTCTTCCTTCTAGCACAGCCACTAGCTAGACTGAGACGACAGGAGCTAAATATGTATAGTCCTACACCCATACCCTGTCTTTTACTTGCAATTGCAGGATGCCTATATCAGCTCTGGATAAACTCGACCTCTAATCCTGGGAGCTTGACTCCCCATTCTTATGTTCATTGGTTTGTCACCCTCCCTCAGGTTTCCAAGAAAAGTGGCTAATTACAGTAATTAACCAAAAAAGAAAGTTACCAATTATAGCATCTCTGGTTCTAGTCTACTATTTCCGCAAAGAAAGGATAAAGTAAAAAAATGTTCTCAATGTACAAATATGGATTAGGAATAGTATAGGTATACCCCCTCCTGGAAAAGGGATTACTACACATAAAAGAATCATTGTGTGCATTATACAATGATTAACTTATCACTACTAGTATAATCATTTGGAAAGCTGATATTCAGGCCTTAATGAGACATAAACGGTTTTGCTTTGATTTGGAAAGCTACTAATTAGCCATTTTACATTTCACCTCTGCTGAACTTGTATGTGTTTGTCCTTTGTTCTCAAAGAGGACCATGACATCAGGGAAATGATGACATGACTTGCAGTTGACTTTGATTTGAGTGAGGGAGGGCTGTGCAACGTCACTCACTTTCTCCTATCTGGGTCCAGTGGCCTGATATTCACCAGGATGAATGGAGATGGCCCAGGATGCATTGGGAGACCCTGGACCTTTCAGGCTAAGGTCTTTTCAGGTTCTCACTTTGAGTGAAGTAACACACAATGCAATTAAATACCAAATGGGATCTTCTTTCTGGTGGGATCTGTCTCTCCAACGTCAATTCTTCCCTTGGTACGAGGCTACTGCTCTAAATGCTATCATTCTAAGATATCTGCTGCTTCTCCCCACCATTCACAGGCCATCCAAGACATTTTTAATACTTACAAGGTCTGTGCCAAAGGAAAGAAACACATGAGAAAGGCAAAAGGCAGCCGGAAGAATGGGTACAAGCCTAATTAGTTGAGTGTATACTCTACATGAGGAGCCTCTGCCACATTGCATTCTGTCATCTGCAAAGTTACAGCCAAAAGAGAGCTATCAGTCCTCTTGTTCATGAGATAAAACACCCACCCCCTTTCTTTGGGGAAGAGAGACAACTAAAGGATCAATCAGAGTTTATCACATCATCCCCAAACACCAACTTTCCGTAGTAGGCCATCACGCAGCTCAGGGCATCCAGGAAGTTCACCATACCCAAAGGTCCGGGCCAGAAATCACTTTGTCCTTAGAGTCCCTAGAAGTTTCCAGGGGAGCTCTCTCTGCATGTTCCCTGGAAAGCCTCTATAGGATCGTTCAGTTCCATACATGCTATTTTGAGCAACGATCTCCAAAGTGGAAACCAAATTCCAAGGGCACCATGATATATTCTAAGAGGTGAAAGATCGACCAATCAAAGAATGAAAAGATAAGTCACATTCTACCTTACCCCTCCTATAGCCAATTATGGGGCTTGTCTTCAACACAACTACACTACTCTTCTTTAGCATTCCCCCACTCAGATCCTTACCATTGGCCTTCCATGGCTACATTGGGCAGGGGTCTCTCAGGGTGAGAAAGAAATAATTTCACTGAACCCAGGGACCTACAGCAACTTTAAGGCAAATTTCCACATGCATACCTCCACCACCACAGCATTCCCACACCTGTCACCTAGATCACCAGAATGGTGGGTTCTGTGCTCCATGAATGTAGCAAAAGAGTAAACTTTCCCAGCTACACACACACACACACACACACACACACACACACACACACGCATACACACACATACACTTTTGATTTTTCAGTAGGAAAGAGTAGCACAAGATATGCAGAAATGGACATACTAAGACTACATTGTCTTTCCCCTCAAACCCACCCCTTTTTCAAACTTCTCTGTTTCCATGGAATGCATAGTGTCCTTCTACTTTCCCATGTTCTCAACCTCCTCCTGATTCTTGACTCCTAATTAAATTGAAACTATATTCTTCAAACTTATCATTAATTAATTGCCAAATCTGATTATCTTTTCTCAAACTTCTTCCTTCTGCAGCATGTGACAAAGCGAACAACCCTCTTCTCCTAGATACTTAAGTCTCTCCTCTTTTGTTTGTCCTGAAACTGTTCTCTATCTTGGTTTTCCTCCTACACATTCAACCATTCCTTTGCTGGATAATAATCCATATTATGTTTCATAATCATATTATTTAATAATCTATATTACTGTAGGTCTGCCTCAAGGCTTTGTCCTTCACTCTTTTCTCTTCTCTCTATATATTCCCTTGGTCACTTCATCCCTTTCCATGGGTTTAATTATCATCTCCATTCAGATGACTCTCAGATCGATATATCCAACCCTAATCTTTTCACTCAGCCCCCGTCTCACATCACAAACCTCCTGTTGACTATATAAGCTATTCATCATTTTGTGTGTGTGTTTGTGTGTGTGTGTGTGTGTGTGTGTGTGTGTGTGTGTGCACGCGCGCGCGTGCGTATGTCTCATGGGCAACTCAAACTCAACATATTCAAAACAGAAATCATTATTTTCCCAAAAACTCATTCTCCTTCTGAATTTACCTATTTCTCTTTGAGGGCACTACCATTCTTCCAATCCATCTTCTCAACCTTGTCATTATCCTTTACTCTACTCTTTCCTTCACCCCATATATAACTGAGCAGTTGTCAAATCTTGTCAGTTCTTTTTCCACATCTCTCACATTTATCTCCTCTCTACTCACTAGGGCAGCTAAGTGATGTAATGGATATAGTGCCAGGTCTGGGGTCAAGATGACTCATCTTCCTGAGTTCAAATCTGGCCTCAGATGCTTACTAGCTGTGTGACCCTGGGCAAGTCGCTTAACCCTCTTTGCCTCAGTTTTCTCATCTGTCAAATGAGCTGAAGAAGGAAATGGCAACCACTCCAGTATCTTTGCCAAGAAAACACCAAATGGGGTCATAAAGGGTCAGATACAACAGAAAACGACCGAACAACTACACCACTCATACAATAACTATAGTAATTTAAGAGCCTTCTTACCATGTCTGTTACAATATTCTCCTAATAAGTCTCCCTGCCTCAAGTCTCCTCCCACTCAAATCCATCATTCTCTGTACATCTATCCAAATAGTTTTGTAAAGTACAACTCTTAACTATGTCACTCTCTCATTCAATAAAACTCCAATGACTCTCTACTGACCTTAGGATCAAATATTATTTCATTTTATCTCATTCTTTTAAAATTTCTATTTTGTGTAAATTTTATGATGTATATAAATACACATGTATTGGGGTGAGTGTGCAAAATTTTTTAGTGCTAGAGTTGTTCAATCAAAAAAAATGGACATCACTGACAACTGAGTGATTTGACTTTGCTGTGCAAAGAGAGAAGGCATTCCTTCCTAGACCTACCTCTAACTTCTCTCATTGATTGAATAAGCTAGGGCACTTGAAGGAGTAAAGGTATCAGTGTAAGTAATGGTAGCGTATATGAGAGAGAGGGAAAAAAACACTGGAAAAAACTAGCATCTTTGAAATGTTCCTTTCCTGGAATCTGTTATAAACCAAAAGAAAAAAGGAGAGATCATTTACATATTTAAAGTTTCACATTTCTACCCCAGATTCAGTGTGAAAAGATGTGTGGGAACTGATTACTGAGTCTTTTTTGGAAACAGAGAGCCTCCTCTAAGGGAAGCAGAGGGAGAACCCTAACAAACATTCACAGATCTCTTTATCCCAGTGCCTGCTCCTGGACAGCTTCTGTATTTTAGGGGATGGGAGCAATGGTTGATGGCAGCTCCTACATCATGAAGCCAAGGACAAAGAAGACACAGGGAGGAAAGTAAGCTTCAAGAGGGCCCCTGCCCTCAGAACCCAGCTATACCTCAGGGGAACTTAATGAGGATTCCACAAAGGGAGAAAAGAACTTCAGTGCCCCACAAAGCTGTGAGTTAACACCATTGCCACTTGCATCTTCTAAGTTTGAGGCACTCACCAGTGGATTCTACATGTACTACATGTGGGCATGTGTGTCTTGGACTTAGGAGGGAATATTGTTATATTTTGGTCTTTGCTATATCATCTCAGTAAGTGTTCTTATATAAAAACTGATTGATATTAATTGATTAAGTGATATTGGAAAGATATCAACTGGCCAATTCTATTGTGGAACACATCAGCGGGGGGCTTATGAAAAATAGTATTAGAACCTCAAACTTCTTAGGCTTACTGCTAGAACAATGAGGAGAGTGCTTGTTGTCCTTTGTTCTGCAAGAGGACCAAAGTGGCATCACTATGTTAGAGTCAAGTTACAGTGTGTCCAATTGCGGCTGATCAGACCAATACAAGCTTGGAAGGTTCTACCACAAGCTGGGAACAAACAGTCCATATGAACATTTGGGAAGGATTCCCTAAATTTGCGCATCTTGCATTTCTTTTGAGCTACTTCAATTCTACTTTGCTCATAGAGCACAGCACCTTCTCTGATGTGGGTATGCCATGCTGAGCAGTCCTGTGCCAGTGTCTCCCATGTCATATACTCAATTCCACAGTTCTTAAAAGAGACCTTGAGAGTGCTCATGTACCATTTCTTCTGACCACCGTGTGAGCACTCGCTCTGTGTAAATTCTCCATAAAACAATGTTTTAGGCAAGTGTTCATTTGACATTCGAACAATGTGTCCAGCCCATCGTAGTTGTACCCTCTGCAGTAGAGTTTGAATATGTGGCAGTTCAGTTTAAAAAAAAAAAAGATCTCAACGTCTGGTATCTTATCCTGCCAGATGACCTTCAGAATCTCCCCACTCTGGGGACTTATGTGGTCTGAGCTCATGAAAGTCCCTTCCCTTCCTCAAACAGAAAGACCACTGGACTAATGCCCTCCTGTCCGGGTTAATAATCTGAGTTCTTTCTATATGCCCATTAAAATACTACTCTTAATAAGCCTCTTCCATCTCTCTTTCTAAAATCTTTTGAATTAAAATCTGCAAAGATTTAACACTCTTGTGATGACAATTCATATATCCCACCTAAGTAGATGTGGGCCTTTGGGATCCTAATTTTATAATGAGCCATAAGTTAAAGAATAACATGACAGATGTCTTGAGGGCAAAGAAGGAGTTTAGAGCAGGAAATACGGACTAGGGGAAGATATGACCAGGAGAGAGAATTGAAGTAACAAGAACAGGACAAAATGAGAAAAATTAAATAAAGACTAAGTTAAAAACAGAGGGAATGAATTGAATCAATAGCAGTAGCTGGTAGAAGCTGAATCTAGCTGGGTGACCAGGGAGAATCTGGCAGTCAGCACAGTGCCTGGGACATAGAGCTTAATCAATACTTGTTGACTGATTGGTTGATAGAGAGGGCCAGAGCAGATGGCAACTAGTTTCAGATTATCAAAGTGTTCCTGAGGAGGACAGCTTGATTTGTATCTGGAATTCAAACAATAAGGGTCTTATTTTTCTCAGGGACTCAGAGTAATAGCCTATAATGAAGAAGCTGGAAATGTAAAACCAGATTTATGTGAACAAAGTTGAACTCTATAGCTAAACTGTGTACCTGTAATTTGCAGTAGCAACAGCAGGAGGACCTCACATTTCTATAACCTTTTAAAGTTTATTGAGTTTTTTTTCCTTCCAATAACCATCTGAAGTAAGTACTTAAGTATTATTAAATTCCATTTTACAAATGAAAAAACTTTGACTCCAAGTGACTTATCTGTGGACAAACAGCTATTTAATTCTAATGCCTTCCCTCTGTTCATTTATTTCCTATTTATCCTGTATATAGCTCACATTTGCTTGCATGTTGTCTCCCCCATTAGATTGTAAGCTCCTAGAGGGTAGGAACTATCTTTTGCCTCTCTTTTTATCCCCCTGCTTGGCACAGTGCCTGTCACAAAGCATTTAATAAGTGTTTGTTGATTGATGGATTGAAGTGAGAGAGTCAGAACTCAGCTCTGTGTCTTCTGACTCTAAACCCAACACTTTTTCTACCATAGTACAGTTACCCATTCATAGATTTCTTATACATCAAGATTTCTCTTGATATAATAGTTCATGAATCTTAAGTAGCTGCATGAGATGCTATGCTTTGGATAGGGAGTCTAGGAAAATCAAGGGAGGAAGAGGTATGGGAAGATCAAAGGAAAATTAAAGTCCCAGGAAACTGTCTCTAAAGAGATGAAAACCCCTTTATCCCATGGGTGGTGGGGCATGGATGCAGTGATGAATATTGGAAATTCTTTCTTTTTCTTAGTAGTACTCCTAGCATTTCTGTAACAAAACCAGCAAAAGTTTAAAGCTTTTCTTTGTATTATACAGAACCCAATTCCATCTAAATATTCCTGAAAGAACAGTAGCAAGTTCAATGGGAAATTACTTCATGTAGACACCTATTTCTGCTTCTTAAGCAAATGGATACCTTTAATAGTAGAACTAAGGTCACTCCAGGCCACTGGGTGTACAACTAGCAGAGCATTCTAACGAGCCTTGTCATTGTTAGAAATTACTCTATTTTACATCACTCTGTCCTTTGGTATAAGTTTCATGGATTATCATCATTGCCAGCTTCATTACCACCAATACATTTCAGTTTTTGAAATATGATGTGCCCAAACATGACTTCTAAAGGCCACTATATGCCCTCAATCTGACAGTTTGGATGCTATTAGTGGAAGCAGATAGATACTGTACTTTGTTGGATCAAGATAATAGACCCACTCTTGTTAAGCTGGAATAACTGAAATAATGACAAGACCTGGAAATTATCCAACGCCTTTGACCCTGGTCATACAGAGTTTCACAACAAATTTCTGAGTAGGCAGAGAGTAGGCATTGAGGCCTTATTTTTAATACTGTCCCCAAAATAGCGAAAGGCAGTGATGGAGTAGAAAGCATACCAGATGAGAATCGGGAGACTTGGGGTTTTTCTTGTCCTAGTTCTGCTGCTAAATTACTAACTAGTTTGTGTAACTGTGGAAATTCCATTCCTTTTTTGGACCTCAGTTTCCTCATTTTTAAAAGGAACAGATTAGCCTAGATAATCTCTAAGGTACATTCTGGTTCAAATGATTTGATTCTAGGTTCATCTCATGGTATTTCCTAACAGGTAACATCATCTTCTAAACAGGATGTAGCAGGGACAGAGTAGCCAAGGTTTTCTGGTTTTTTAGTAAATAAATCCCTTTATTACTGATGCAGCCCTATCCTAAATTTTTCTCTGTGACAAATAGTGTCATCATCTCTAATTTATAGATTGAGAAACTGAAGCACAAGTGACAAATTTATCCAAAGTAACAGCCCTTCTCACTCATAGTGCTTAGATACTAATCTAGCCTTAACCACCTCTTCCGAGAAGAAAGGGACTCTACTCTGTAAGTCTCTATAGAATATTTTAGCTAGTGTTTATGGCATAAGTGGTTGTTGTCTTATATTCTTATAGGAAAGCATCAACCAAATCAGAAATTTATTCCCGTTCACTCCTGTCCCTGAAGAGATGGTCCTTCCCTTTGCCAAGGCAAAAACCTCTAGATTCACTCATAATCCTATTCTATCTTTTCTTTTCTTCTCTAGCAAGTTGTTCTACCATCATCTTCGCTCTCTCTAATATCCAGTATCTCTCTATCTACTGGCAACTTTCCTGCTGTCTACAAATATGTCCATGTCTCCCCCATCCCTTAAAAGCCCTCATTCGATCCTTACCCCCTGCCCCCAGCTATCATCTGATATCTTTCCTCCATTTCTTAGCTCAATTCCTTGAAAAATCTATCAACACTAGGTACTTCCATTTCTTCTAAACCCTGTGCACTATGGCTTCCGACATTATTATTCAATGGAAACTGCCCTCTGCAAAGTTACCAATGATCTCTCAATTACCAAATCTAACAGTATTTTCTCAAACTTCCTCTTTTTAACACTCTATCCACTGCACCACCTAGATGCCCTGATATGATATGAGGACCTGACATTTCTAAATTTTAAGTTCTAACAAGAAATATCTTCAGGTTCTGTTAATTTCCCCAAAGCACCTAACATAGGACCAAGCACATGATGTCCAATAAATACCAATTAAAAATTTTTTAAAACATGAGGTAAAGAAGCATGGATTAAGCACAAGCCTGGGGAGGGGAGCTAGTCAGAAGTTCCTGTATATTAGTTGCCCCATGTAACACGGTTGCAATTGAGTTGCCCCGTCTTCCACCCAGATGCTGCCTTATAGGATCTACGCCCCTCTTTTGACTGCTGTGACCTACCTTTAATTATTACGCTGCTAAGAGCTAGGGAAGATAATATTTATAAGTTGGTTTGAACATGTGCAAATGACTACAAAGGACTGTGTCAATATAAAAATGAATGAGTCAGAAGGCCTTCAAGTTCAGTTACTTTCAGGGTGGAGCAGATAAAATGCAAAATGATTATACTTTTTAAAGTTCTTTGACTTCCCTCAAAACAGAAACAACCTAGAACAGTTTTCAGAAGTTTTCATGATTCAAGGTCAAGGAAAATATTGTCGCCCTCCCAAATTTTAAAGACTCCAATAATTGCTATGTTTGGGCTTCACAAGGGTCCTCAAAGGGAGGCATCTGATCTTTAAAAATATTGAAGAGCTGTAAAATTTATAGACACTGTAAATGAAAGAAGATGGAAATTTCACTCTAGGAAGTCTGAAGGTGAGTTCATTTAGAATGTTTTGCATCTCTAGAAATGTCTGCCCTCACCAACTGCCTACTCAATATCTCCAACTGAATGTTCCCTAGGCATCTCAAACTCAACATGTTCAAAACAAAACTCATTATCATTCTCTCTAAACTTGCCCTTTCCTCTAACTTATACTACCACCCTTTCAGTTGCTCAGCTTCACAGCCTTGAAATCATACACGGCTCTTCCCTCCTCCTCCTCCTCACCACCACTCCCCCACAGCCAGTTACCAAGTCTTTCTGACTCTATGTTCACAACATAGCTTTTATATTTCTTCTCTCCAGTTACAGTCAACAGGCTGATAGTAGGCCTTTATCACTTCTCAGTGGAACTTTTGCAACAGTCTCCTAAATGAACTCCTAGTTTCTAACCTCTCCCCTTTTCTAATCCATCCTCCTCTCCATGGCCAAAATAATCTTAACCTTTTTTAAAAAAAAAAAACCCTCCTTTTAAAAGCTCCCTATTTCCTCTAACTGTAAACCTGCAATATTTAAGGCCTTATACACTCAAATTCCAGACTACCCTTTCAAATTTAAATCATAGTATTCCCTTTCACAAACTCTAGACTGTATTCTTCTTGTTGTTTGGTCATTTCAGTCATGTCCAATTCTCCATGACCCCATTTTGGGGTTTTCTTGGCAGATACTGGAGTGGTTTGCCATTTCCTTCTCCAGCTCATTTCACAGATGAGGAAACTGAGGCAAACTAGGTTAAGTGACTTGCCCAGGGTCATACAGAGAGTAAGTGTCTGAGGCCAGATTTGAACTCAGGAAGATGAGTCTTCCTGAACCTAGGCCTGGCACTCCATCCACTGCACCACCTAGCTGCCCCAATTGCCTGAGAATTGCCAATCTTCATTGGCAGAAGAACTTCCCCACAGAAATTTCCCTACACCAATGAAATCATAGGGAATAGGGGGTGGAGGGTTTATTAATTTATTATGTTTACTATTAAGTTTATTATGAGAACAATCTTGTGATATAATTTTATTATTTATCTGGAGGGAAAGTCACAATATTTAAAATATGAGTTAGCTATAGTGATTTTTTTTTTGGTTGTGGAATAACTTCTTAATCTGAAAAATAAAGTAGATTTGTAGAGTCAAAAATTTAGTCTGTCTCTTCTGCAATAAATGGGTTAAATGCACACAGAAATGGAATGTATTTTCAGAAACAGTGTTCTAGTGCCACCCCCAGGTTCACTATAGGTTTGCTGGTGTTGCAGGAAATTAATTCCTTCCAGAAACTCCCATTTTCTTCTCTGAATTTTAATGTAGAATGAAAAGTAGGGTCATTTACATGTCAGAAGTGATGCCCAAAGGAAATGCATTTGCAAAATACTCTAGGGGAAAACGTTTCTAAAATTTCTACCATTTGAGTGGTTTTATAGCCTCAAATAAGATAATATATGTAAAAGAAAGTGCTTTGTAACCTCAAGTACAGTGTGAATGCTAACTCTTACTATTATAAGTAAATCAGTATCCACATTAGATATAGTAAATACAACTGTTCCTAATGGAAACCCAACTTGCTTTTATGTCTTCTAATTAATTTTCATGTTTCTGAGGAATAATTTCTTTTTTTGGTGGGGTGATACAGTGGGACGGAGAAGTATTCTTGGTTTAGAGTGAAAGAAACCAAGGCCAGGAAGGAATTTGCTTAAATTACAAAATTCCAGAATCTCAGAGAGTACTCAAAGGCCCTCTGGTTCAGACTGCTACAACTTCTACAAAATCTATAGATTTTGCTTGAAAACTGAGTGAGTCAAGGGCAACACACGATCTGGGCAGCCTATTACGTCAGGCTGTTGTTTTGGGTTTTTTTTTTTCTGACATCAAAGCAGAAATCTGTTCCCTTGCAACTTTTGTCCATTGCTCATATTTCTGCTTTCTGAGACCAAACAGAACAATTCTAAAATGTTTTCAGCATGATATGGTTCAAATATTTGAAAATAGCTATCCTATATCCATACTCCCAGAAGTCTTCTCTTCTCCAGGCTAAACATCTCCAGTTCCTTTAACCAGTACACGTAGAGAATGATCTCTAATTCCCTCACCCTCTTGCTCATCCCCATCTGGATGCTCCCCAGCTTCTCAATGTCCTTCCTAAAATGTGATACCCAGAAACGAACAAAATTCTCCAAATACAGTCTGACCAAGAAAGTACAAAGGCACAATCACCCTCCTAGTCCTAGACACTATGCCTGTCTCAAAACAGCCTAATTGTCATAGAATATCAATGTTAGAGTCCAAATGAAAGATTGTGAACAACAATACTAGTAACAACTTACATTATGTACACATATACTGTGTGAGGTAAATAAAATGTGAAGACTTCACAGGGAAGATATGTATAAATATATATCCATATCTATACTAAGAAATGTTTAAAAATCAAGAAATAGGGAAATAGGGAAGTGGAAAATTCTGCTGAGGCTGTGAGAGTCTGATGGCTCAGCCTCTGGGAAAGTTTACCCTGAAACTTTTTGTTCTTTCTTCTGCTTCTGGTTTAAAGATTTGCTCAGTAAGAATAGGGTCACTGTGACCCGCTTTCCTTTACTGTAAAAAGTACTATAGAAGAACGGAGAGGGTCTCCCCCTCCCCTTAGCCTATTCTCCTTCAGATTTATACATGTCACCTCAGTTGTAATCATTAAGTAAAGGAATGGGAATTGGAGTTTCTGTGCCTCGATTTCCCGGTTCTTTGTCTAGTTTTTTCTGTTCAGATTGTAAGCTCGCCTCCCAGCCAATGGTGAGAAGGGTCAGAGGTGGGTGGGAATTCTCTTGTGTTAGGTATAATTATTGGTGTTTTGCCTTTTGTAAAGCACCTCCCTTGCTAGATCTGTTCTGGCAGAGGATGCCCTATTCTCGAGAACTGAATAAAATTTATTTCTGTTCCCACTCTGAGATGGCTTCTCATTATAAATTTCATCCCAACATATACTATCTCATTTGATCTTCACAATAACCCTATAACATAGTTACTACAATTATTATTACACCCATCATACAGATGAGTAAACTAAAGCTCACTGAGATAAAGAGATTTGATCATAGTCTCCCAGTTAATGAGTAACAGAGCACAGACCTGAATCTAGTAACTGATCTTACATCCAACAAGTTCTTTCCACTATGCTTTGCCCAAGTAATAAGCTACTGTCTCTGTATTTCCCTGAAATGCAGAACAGAGGAACATTGCACTCTGGGGAAATGTGTTCTGGGTACCACATTTTAGGTGGAACACCAACAAATTGGGGTATGGCTAGAGGTAAGGGGCCACAATTGTAAGAGACTAGGAGATCCATTCCATCTAATGATTAGTTGAATGAACTGGGAAGGTTTAACATGAAGAAGAAAAGACTTTGAAGGGACATGATAGTTATCTGCAAATATCTGAAAAGCTGCCAGTGGAAGACAAATCAGAATTGTTCTGCTCATCCCCAGGGTAAAAGCAGGAGCAATGGGTAAAAGTTATGGAGAGATTTAAAAAGCTTTCTAATATTTCAAACTATCCCCAAATGAAAAAGGCTCTGCCTCGTTCCCCATCACTGTAAATCTAGTAGATGCTGGTCAGGCCACTTTCAAGTAGATGTTGTTAGGGAGATTCTGTCATATCTCACCCTGGAAAGGGAAGATGTCTACCTAGGGAAATGGATGGAGTTCAAGTCAAGGGCCAAGGATTCAACAAAAGACTGGACTAAGTGGGATCCAGAGTTGTCAGAGCACCAGAATTCAAGAGACTGGGACAAACAGGAAATCAACTGCAAGAGTATAAACATAGGATAGGAAATCATTACCAGGTAAGTAGGAAAGATATTAAGCATGTTGGAAAAGCCTTTACCAATTTTATAGCGTGCACACTGTGTTAGTCAGTAAGTATTTATTAAGCACCACTATGTTCCAGGCATAGGCACTGTACTAAGTGCAGGGGATACAAATATGGAATAAAAAAAAAACAGACCCTGCTCTCAGGGAACTTACAATCTAGTGGGAGAAGACAAGACCCAAGAGAAAGATGAAAAGAATGGAAGGAAAGAAGGTACATTATGTCACTGGATTCTATGACTTCTCTGCTAAGAGGCAAAAAGTGTATGTCATCATCGGTCATCACTAGTCCTTGCATTGATTGGAGTTCTTAAGTTTTTCAAAGTTGTCTTTTACAATGTGGTAATCAATGTGTAAATTATTCCTCTGGTTCTGCTCATTTCACTCTGAATTGGGTCATGCAAATCTTCCTAGTTTTCTCTTGTTCTAACCCTTCTGCCATTTCTTCTTCTGCCATAATATTCTATTCCTATACCATGATTTACTCAGTCATTCCCCAGTGGATGAGCACCTACTTTTGTTTCCAGTTCTTTGCTATAACAAAAAGTGTTGCTATAATTTTGTTCGTAAATATTGTTTCTTTCCCTCTGTCTTTGATCTCTGAGATAAGGTTCCAGGAACAGTTGGTGGCTTGAAGGTTGGTTACAGGAAAATATCTACACCTGACCTCCTACACTCAAGAACTCCCCAGAGGGGTCATATCATCTAGGTTCCTATTTAATAACATTTTGACTTATTGTAGAATGTTATGTTGGGAGCCTTCCAATTCCTTAAGATAGTCATTATTTACAAGAATTGTAGGGTGTAGGGTGAATACAAGCAGACAGAATGGATACAAGCTATAATTTGGATAGAAGAGCATTTTCTGGAAGGATAAGTGGATTGGTTATAGTAAAATGTCACAGTGGCAGGAGGGCAGTATATTTATTCTGATTTTAAGAAGAGTAGTACAAGAAGTATTTATTGTTCTTGGGTTCAGTTCATGCTTTCTTGTTTGTACATTCAACCTGGGGTCCACCAACCTGGAGCCATATTGATTTGTAAGAACTCACTTCATCTAGCCAACTCTAGTCCCTGTATCATGGCATCTTCCTGCCAGGCCACCTAGAATTGCCACTCCTGCCATGGAAAAGTGAATCTTTCCCTAGAGAGTCATGAATAGCTCAGTCTAGAAATCAATGAATCAAGAAGTAATATAAGACAATTAAAGGTGATAGGAGAGGAAATTTCAGAGCCAGAAAATTTCCTTTAGGAATAAGCAGGCAGTCCCCACCACAGTACAAGTTCTAGAATAAGGGAAGAAGTGAGACCTTTCAGCCAAAGCATCTAGGGCATCATAACCCTATAATAGAGACAGATATGAGATACCACAACCCAAGGGCAGAGGGGAGTTGGCAAAGGATATGACAAGGCTGTTGGCTGCCCCACTGTGTCCTTGGCCCAAGCCCCTACTTCATAGGCCTGGGCATATCAGTAAATATGGCCAAGTTATGGCCAAGTCACAAGTGCTTGTTAGGTCTGAACAGGCAGGTCCTTGCGGCCTGCTGCCAAATCTTATGGCAGAGCCAGAGTACTACCCATCAAGCCTTGACAGGAAGGATTTAAAAGTATGAATAAAGGTACAGGAACCCACCAAGAATGACCTTCTTTCAGGCACTGGCATCATGCTCATCTGGCGAATAGACAAATGGGCCTGAGTTTAGGTGAACTAGATCTGGTTCTAATAGATTCACTTTACAAAGTTCTAGAACATAGGTGACAATAAAATTGAACTATTGAAAAAACAATCTGGCATTTATTGGACTGCCAAATGTACCTCCTAACGGTATGTTTTTAGAATTGGTTGGTTGCTGTCCTTCGTTCTGGAAGAGAACCAAAATGATATCACTATGCTAGAATCAAGTTTCAACGTGTCTGACTGTGGCTGATCAGACCAATATGAGCTCAGAATGTTCTACCACAGGTCGGGCACAAATAATCTGTGAGAACATTTGGGGTGAATACTCTAAACTTGTGCATCCTGTATTTCCTTTGAGCTGTTTCAATTCTGCTTTGTTCATAGAGCACAGCACCTTCTCTGATGTGGGCACACCATGCTGAGTAGTCCTGTGCTAATGTGTCCCATGTCACACAATCAATTCCAAAGTTCTTAAGAGAGACCTTGATATTGCTTCTTCTGACCACCATGAGAATACTTGTCCTGTGTGAGTTCTCCATAAAACAGTCTTTTTGGCAAGCATATGTTTTGCATTCTAACAATGTAGCCAGCCCATCAGAGTTGCGCTCTCTAAAGCAGAGTGTGAATGCTTGGCAGTTTAATTTGAGTAAGGACCTCAGTGTCTGGTACTTTATCCTACCAGGTGATCTTTAGAATCATCCTAAGAATTCAAATGGAAGCAATTCAGTTTCTGGGCAGAGCACTGGTGTACTGCCCAAGTTTCACAGGCATACAACAATGAGGTCAGCACCACAGCTCTGTAGACCCTCAGTTTGGTAGTCAGTCTAATATCTCTTCTCTCCCACACTTTCCTTCAGAGCCTCCCAAACACTAAGCTAGGTCTGGCAATGCATGCCTCCACCTCACTATCAGTGTGTACAGCCCTGGAAAGTATACTACCAAGGCAGGTGAACTTATCCACTGCATTCAAAATGTCTCCATTTGCTGTAACCGATGGTTCCATGTATGGATGACGTGGTGGTGGCTGATGGAGCACGAGTTTTCTTGGTGTTAATTGCTACGCCAAAATCAGCAAAAGCAGCAGAGAACTGATCCACACTTTGTTGCATATCAGCTTCAGAGGGTGCGTTGAGTGCACAATCATCTGCACACAGAAAATCATGCACCAACACACCCTCCACTTTGGTCCTGGTTTGTAGCCTTTTCAAGTTTAAGAATCAGTGCAGTAAATGACCTCGATGCCATGTTCATCCTCCTAGAAAGCATTTGACCACATGGCTGAAAACATCATGCTAAAAAAAGCAAGGGAGCAAGCCCACAGCCTTGTTTCACTCAATTGGTGACTGGGAAGGCACGAGAACATTGTCCATTATCTAGAACCCAGGCAAGTATGCCATCATGAAATTGACATACAATGCTGAGGAACTTCTCCAGGAAACCACATTTTGACATAATTTTCCATAAGCCCTCATGACTAACAGTATCAAAGGCCTTGATCAGATCTACAAATGTTGTGCACAGACCTCTGTTCTGCTCCTGGCATTTCTCCTGGAGTTGTTGGGCAGCAAACACCATATGTTCCTTGGCCCTTACTGAAGCCACACTGGCTTCTCAGGTGACCATCTTCCAGGTGAAAGATCAGCCTATTAAGGAGGGCTGCTGAATCCCACCACTGCTTCCAGTGAGAAACAACCCTATGGCCTGGGCCACCTGTGTGCAGGATTGTGACTACAGCTCCCAGTGTATCTGCACCTGCTGCTTCATCACTTGCCTCTCGCCACAGGACTTTGAGGTAGGTAGAATGGTAGAATGGTATGGGCGATGTCTTTGATTCGTGTGTAAATTGGATTTAAGTGAGGCAGAGTTGCACGAAGTTGTCAGCCTCACTCTCTCCTCCAGAGCCATCACAGTGCAGTGGCAGGACAGAATCAAGATGACTGCTGATGTGTCAAGATGCAGTGGATGACCTTGGCATCTTTGATGTCTAACCAAGCTCTTAGCACTCCACCGTGCCTGTTTCAGCTTCCTTCATGGCCATTGGAACAAATTGTTCTCATCCACCCATTCCGCCAGGGGAAGTCTTCACGTGCTTGGGGTAGACACTGCCCTAACTCACCAAGGGGCTTGAGACCCCTTGGTTACCCTCAACATGGTTTAGCCCATCTGCAGAAATGGTTTACCAGGGTGTGGCCACTGTGCCTGCTACAGCTTCTTGGAGCCACAGAGTCGGGTGGAACAGGTGGACACCAAAGGTGACAGAGACAGAGAGACAGAGATAAAGACAGAGAGAGAGAGACAGGGAGATGGGGGGTGGGGCAGCCAGCCAGGCAGGGGTTCCAGGGGCAGCCAGCTCTCTGAGGCACAGGCCCCTTTCTGCCACCACCACCTCAGCCATTGCCCCAGAGTGAGCACCTCAGTCAGTGATGGGGCAGCCCTGACTCAGATGGGCTTACCAGCCTATCAGTTGTAGGCCCCAGCTTGAACTACTCTGGGCTCACCTCCCAGCCTCACGAGCCAGTTAAATGCAGAAAAAGGGTCCAGGAGAAGGGGAAGAACTCCTCCAGCCACAAGTGCCATATTCCAGAGTGTGGGAAGTCATACACGAAGAGCTCTCATCTTAAGGCATGTATGTGGATCCACCAGGGCAGGAAGCCTGACATCTGTACGTGGCCCAACTGGCCCTGGAAGTTCACTTGCTCTGATGAGCTGACCCATCACATGAGGAGACACACTAGCTACCGGCCCCACAAATGCCATCATTGTCCAAAGGCCTTCTCCCACCCTGACTACCTGGCCTTGCATCGTAAGCAGCATTCAAAGGAGGCCTCTGCACCCATCCCACCTCTCTGGGCCTCCACCCCTATACCCCAAGCTCAGCAAGGAGATAGCCTTCTGAACCCCCAGAGCAAAATGCCTTTGCAGGATGGAGAAGATCCCTTCTAGACCATTCTACCCCAAGGGAAGAGTGTCCCCACAGCCAGTGACCTGGAGTCTTTTCTCCTGCTTGATGGCCCTCAGATGATATTTAAATGACATTTACATTTTTATGGTGAGACCCAGATTTGACTTGCATTTCATCCACTTACTGACTTGGTGACTGGGGTGGGAGGGAAGTAATTTAACTTTTTGTGCCTCAGTTTTCCCCTCTGTAAAATTGGAGAAAATGAAATTATGTACATATTTGTGTATGGACGTGATATGGAAATGAGAGGAGGAAAAAAGAAGAAATGGCCTAAAGACAATCAGATTGCAGGGGAAACTATCCACTTCCTCCAGTTCCCTGGCCCCCCTTCTGGTAAGTTACCATGCCCGACAGCTTGGGCAGCTCCGGATCTCCATTCCTCAGAGCTGCCCCTGGCTCTAGGTCTAGGCCCTTCTACAGCAACAAGGTTTTATTCTATAGTCATATAGACACTGCATAGTAGAGTTGGTATAGACAATTACAGGTACCAGTTTCCCTAGAAAAGGAGCTTCCATACTTTACATGAAGCTCTGGCTATGAGCCAGATCATGTGGTTCTTTTCTTGTAGGAAAAGTATGGGCAGGGCAGGAGCATGGAGGAGGCTCGTGTAGCCTGAGCAATTTGCCCCCATGACAGTATTGGTTCTGCTGGTGTCCATGAATCACAGAATCACAGAATCTCAGTTAGAGGGGACCTCAGAAATAACTTGATTTAATCCATACCTGGGTCCTTTTATAAAACAACTATCAAATGATCATCAATCTCTTCTTAAAAACCTCCAGTAAAGGAGAACTCACTGTCTGCAAAGGCAGTCCATCCCACTTTTGGATAACTGATTAATAAAATGTTTCTTTCTTTACTCAGGTCTGCTTCCCTGCAAGTTTCACCAGTTGCCTTAATTCTGTCATCTGGAGCCAAGAAATATAAACCTCATCCCTCTTCTGTCTTCGAATACTTTAAAACAATTACTGTTTTCTCTTCTCCAGGCTAAATATCCCTAAATTCTTCAATTAGTCCTTATATGATATCATCTTCCAATCCCTCATCATCCTGGTCTCCCTCCTCTAGATGTCAATCAATCAATCGATAAACATTTATTAAGCACCTGCTCAGGTGCTGAGGGCAGCCAGGTGGCACAATGGATAGAGTGCCAGACCCAGGGTCAGGAAGACTCAACTTCCTAAGTTCAATTCTAGCCTCATATACTTACTAGCTCTGTGATCCTGAGCAAGTCACTTAACCATATTTGCCTCAGTTTCCTCATCTGTAAAATGAGCTGGAGAAGGAAATGGCAAACCCTTCCAGTATCTTTGCCAAGAAAACCCCAAATGGGGTAAAAAAAAAAGTTGAATATGACTGAAATGACTAAACAACACAGTACTAAGCATAGGGGATACAAAAAGATGCAAAAGACAGTCCCTGCCCTCAAGGATCTCACGATCGAATGAATTGTGATAGTCTCCAATCTGTCAGCATCCCTCCAAAAATGGGGAGCCCAGAACTGAAACCAATACTCTAAATATGGTCTGACTAGAGTAATATAAATAAGGACTATTGTATCCTTTAGTTTGGCCACTTTGTCATTTGAAAGAAGAAATATTTTTTAATTTGATATTTTAATAAATCTATGTTATTCTCCATGTGGATATGCCCCTAAATGGTGCAGATCTCAACATATTTACACCTTCTCCACCTGCATAGCTCTTGTTCATGTCCATAAGTCAGCCATAGGAGAACTACACAATGTACTTGCAGGAGGGAGGGGAATTCCTCAGATATCTTGATGTCATACGAGCGCATATGTGTGTGTAATGGAGCATGTGGATGGGCAATCTGTTAACCTTTACTCTCACAACATGACTAGCCTACTTCTTTTACTAGGCCCAAATTTCTTTCATATAATTTATACTACTTCTGTTCAATTCTCCATTTACAATATATTGCAACATACTCAAACCCACCATGTACTTATCTCCATGGCCATTTAGGAGATCTGCAACATTAATTTTTCAGATACTATATATTCCACAACCCACATTCACACAACACTGGAAAGTCATGTCCTGAGCAACTCTTTGCAAAATACAAGGAATACTGATATTAAAAGATGGGCCTTTATTTCAAAGAGAAACTTGGGGCCACCGCACAATTTTCGAAATGTAATTCAACTCATTTTCCTCTTCTTATCCAATCATGGACTCACTTAATTGTCTATCTGTATGATCTGTAGGAAATGTGTAAACTGATTAACCAGCTCTGAGGACTGTCCATCTAACTGCAGTCTGAACAACAGATATTCTTCATACACTTGGTAGACCTTTGGTTGCCTATGGATGATGTCTCTTTGATAATTTATGAAACAGCTTTGTCCTGAATATACTTGCCTCAGTGAACCCACACTAATGATGACTGATTGATAATTGATGACTCTCTACATCAGCCACCCAAACTAAATGGTTAAGCTTGATGTTTAATTTGTGGCTATACACAGGAGCTGGAGAGCTTGTGATACAGAAGACAAGGTTGGATTCACTTCCTTAGGGGAAAGTCTGGACATCTATGCAACCCCTCCACAGAACCACGTATGTTAAGAAACCAAGGAACTGACACCAAATTAAAAGAGAAAATGGAAGAGTTCTGGACCAAGATGAGAGCTATGGGGGGTAGCTAGGTGGCGCAGTGAGTAAAGCACCGGCCCTGGAGTCAAGAGGACCTGAGTTCAAATCCCAACTCAGACACTTGACACACTAGCTGTGTGACCTTTGGCAAATCACTTAACCCCAATTGCCCTGCCTTTCCCCCTCCCCCCCCAAAAAAGATGAGAGCTATGGGATCAAGAACCAAGAAAAAATGAGGCACGGAGCTATAATTCAGCCTGTTCCTTCAATAATAATGGATGAGGATTTGGACTGCGCAGTCTAAAGAAGGGTTGTCCATATTTTAACAACCCTGAGTGCTTTCCCCCTATGGTACAGATACCACTCAGAATAGTATTTTACAATACAAGTAGACTATATGAGTCCGTGGGGAAAGTGAGGCTGACCAGAAATGCTACATTTACTTGACTGTACAGGTCCCTGAAAGAAGGTGGACTCATCAAAGGGAAAGGTTGTTTAACTCTCCAGGAAGTAAAAGTGCTATTCCCTTGTTGGGGAGCCACATCAAGAGAAGAGCTATAAATCTGAAAAACTGCATAGGTGGGGTGATAGGGCTCATCCATGGAGGGAAGAAGGATGGTATTGTACTCTCTAGAAACCATAGTACTTTCCCCTTGTGAGGAGAGTGGGGCAGCCACCATAGGAGTCTGGAGGATTGCATAGAACCCATCAGAGATGGAAGGAAAGTTGTTTTTAACTGTTTAGAGTCTAAGGTCTGTGTATGTGTGTGTGTGTGTGTGTGTGTGTGTGTGTGTGTGTGTGTGTGTGTGTGACCAGATTAAATTTTCCTATTAAAGATTTCCTATATTCAATGTCTTAGTTTGAATGCATACATGGGAGGTGAGGACCCTTTTTTAATTTCACACATAACAGTAACATGGTGCCTGGCATTCAGCTGGCACAATTAAATGCTTGTTTACTGACCGATTTATTGGAGACCTAAACATTACATAGGCAAAGGAAGAATAATTCCTGTATCTTCCCTCTTTTGACATGACTAACTCCTTGGAAACTGGCCCCTAGGTACATAAAATTGTTCTACTCTTGGTTTTGCTACTAAAATGATAGTGTTTATTTTAGTCTAGACAATAATAAAAATCTGTAAACAGGCTAAAATGTTGATTAGTCTACCTATGTGGCCAATTCTAGTAGAAATTAGTCATTATTCCTAAGGAGTTTATAAACCTTCAATCTGTAAAAAAGAGAGCTGTTTTCTTGAAGAAGATTGGCCATTTGTATGTCTCTGTCTTCTGTGGTTCTTTCATAAATCTCAACTGGTCTGCTACAAGAAAAAATTGTCTTTTTATTACAATAACATGGCCCAAATCTTGTTTACAAGGGAACCCCATCATGCCATCCTCCTGCCATACCATTCTTGCCTTCTGCCATGCACACTCCCAACCTGATCTTCAGTTACCATCTGGGACCATGCTGTTTGGTGAGAGCTCACTTCACCTAGACAACTCCAGCCACTCATTGTATCATGACATCTTCCTGCTAGGCCTCTCAGGACTGCCCGTCTAGACAGCAGACCCCTCTATTGTTCATATCAGTTCAATAAATGGTTCCCTTGGCACATCTCAGAAAAGAGCACCCATCACCACCACTCACCTCTTCTTCCTCTGTCCATTACTAACTTCTAACCTCTTTTCTGGTTTTACTTATAGTTCCTCATCATCTTTTTTTTTTCTCATCATCATTTCTTAAATCATAAGGAGAAGCTTTCCCCTCAGAGGGTCCAAGTCTGCTCACCATAAAGCCTCGCACTTTATTAGTTACAGATATTCAGTGGTCTTTCTTCCTTCTTGTCACCTTTCAACACAAGTTGATATTCTCTTCTGCCTATTTTTTTTTTACCATACCCCTTTTCTTCCTTTTTTTTTAAATCCCTTCCTCCCTGTTTTCCATGAAAGGAAGTCTAGGAACACTTCATTCTCCCTGACAACTTCAAGAATGGAGAAGAATTCATTCCAAAAGTTCTTTCACTTATGCATCCATATGTGCTACTTGCCAGTGGCATTCAATCAACCAAGAAACATTTATTAAGCACCTACCTATCACTGTGCTAAGCAGCAGGGATACAAAGGCAAGCAGTTTCCCTGCCTTCAAGGAGTTTTCATATTATTGGGGAAAACAGCATGCACAAATATAAATATATACAAAATACTTATACAACATGTAAATATTTATGTAATACAGTGGATAGAGTATTGACTCTGTATATTAGCAAGGCAATAAACACAACATCAACGATAATTGTGAATATGCCTGTGTGATTCTGTATCATAGAATATGAGAGACTCTCCATATAGAAGGTAGAAGAAGTAAAACATTTATTCAGACACCAGATAACCAAATCCCATAATCAATAAGTCCAACCCATCCAAGCATCAAGCAACTCCCAAAACCAGTAAGCCCACATTATCATAACAGCAAGGAACAAAAAACACAATATCACAGCATGGAGCCATGCTATCCCATAACCTTCCACTCCCTGCTGGGGCCTTCCCACAACAAACATACTCACAGTCACCACATGTCTGCTCTCTCCCTCAGCTCTAACTTCTCTCTCTTTCTCTCTCTCTCTCTCTCTCTCTCTCTCTCTCTCTCTCTCGGTATTTCCTATGACACACTTTCTTTTTTCTCTCAGCAAGCTCCTCCCACCACATATGGTTTAGGCTTCCTGTGACATAAGCAGGTCACATGGCCTATTAATGGGTGGGAAAGATCTTCAAATCTAAATTGTCATTACACTCTGGAGTCACAGACCTAGGTTCAAATCCTATCCCTGAAGTATACTACCTCTGTGACCTTGGGCAACTGAGCCTCAGTTTCCTCATCTGTAAAATGAAGGGGTTGATCTTCATAGTCTCTGGGGTCCCTTCCAGCTCTAGAGTTTTGATCCTAAGTTGCAAGATAATTGCAAAGAGGCACCAGCAGCAGCAGCCAGGTGGATCGGGAAAGGCATCATATAAGAAATGGTATTTGAGCTGAATGGAACCTAGAGCTTCTAAGGGGTAAAGGTGAAAAGGGAGGGCATTCCAGGCATGGAGATGGAGAACAAGTGTAAATGTGTTAGGAACAGCAAAAGGTCAATCTGGCTCAAAGCAGAGTGTGGAAAGGGCAATAGTATATCAGAAAGCTGAGAAGGTAGGTGGGCACCAGGGAAGTTTAGCACTTAAAAGTGCTAAACAGGAACCTATAGTTGACCCTAGGGGTAAAAGAGAAACTCATGACCTATTTATAGTGCATTTCACATATTTTTTCATATTTTGTTGAGGTAGCTGGCATGGTAGGGAATTTAATCAATTTTTCCCAATGTCCCAAGTCGAATAGATTTCCCACAGTTGTTGTCCATGAGAAAGGCTCAATAAGAAATCAATTCACAGCACATTCTCACCTCTTTCTACTCCTTCCCTCTTCATCATTTTCAAAGTCTTCCAGTGCTGTGTCCTTCCTTGCTGTTTCTCTGGCTGCAGCATTCTCTGTTCTTGGTGTTTCCATGGATCTAGGTATAGCCACACAGGATTTGGCTCTTCAAATTGGGGTCCCTCAGGAAACCTAGGTATGCTTCAGTCTATCAGTAAGAGACACCATCAAGACAATGAATTGGGAGAGACGGTATAAATTAAAGCCCTAGAAGCTGAGCAAACACACTGAGCAAACTCACTGAAGTCCATCAATTCTGCTTTTCCAGATCAAGTTGTATGTTCCCCAGAGAGCCAATTTGGTACATACCATTCCTGAACGTCCATTGCTGAACAATCCCCCATAACCTGACTACTACCACCATACAAGCTTTTTTAGAAAAAGAGCTTCTTATCTCTACCACAATAAAATTTTTTTAAAAATGGAAAAAGCAAGGTTTTTTAAACAAAGATTTAATTTTGTCATATTGACTGACATCTTTATAAGAATAAAACATCTTAACTCATATTAATGCATTCCAGGTTGTTCTATCTGTCCTATTGTTTCCTAATATTTGATTGTGAAATCTGACATGTGAAGGTGGCATGTTGATAACAAGCAATTTCTTTTTAGTATCTTTCATGCGAAAATCTACTAGAAAGGATTTATTTAAAAAGCATTAAATTCATGATAGGCCTACCAACCGATTTGTTTAGGCCTTTTTTAAAAATATGTTCTGTGGGATATATAGACATCTGCTTGTTTTAATTTCTAGGTTCTGCTGAGTAAAAGACTTAAAAGAACCAGAGTTAGATATTAGGGCTTTACATCTCTAAGTTGTGATTGACATAAATGATATTTAAAATAATAAATACCACAGAAAATCTGCCTAGTACTTAAGATGAGTACAGAATGAGACATATATTTTGGGGCATGGCCGATATGGAAATATGTTTTGCTTAACTATACGTATTTGTTTGAAGGGTTTTATTTTGTTTTGTTTTGTTTTGTTTTTCAGCGAGGAGGTGGAAGTAAAAGGACAATAAAGTAAATTCCGGTGAATTAAAAAAGGAAAATGTAAAAAAAAAAAAAGGAAGGGTGAAAGATGGAAAGAAGGGAAGTAAGAAAGGAAAGAAAGGAAGAAAAATGAAAGAAAGGAAGGAAGGAAAGAAGAAGAGAAGGAAGGGAAGTGAAGGAGGGAGGAAGAGGAGGTAAAGAAGGAAGAAAGGAAGGAAAAAGAGAAAGAAAGAAATCTGCCTAGCCTTTGAGTTTTGTCATATAGTAAGCCTGGAGCCCCTTCTTCATTGCTAGGGGTGCTTAATAGTTCCTCATACTATGTATGGGTCCACATGATTTGCTTTCAATACTCCTGAATCTCTCTCTGATGAGTTAATGAGTTTTACTGTCTGAAATGGGTAACTTGGACATTCCCAGAAGATTTTGTTAGTTCTAGGCTCATTTTTTTTTCATAATGCTAGCTCTAATGGTTGTGGAATTTTGCCATCTAATTAAATCTGCCAATAACAGTTCAATTTTATTACCATTCTCATAAATGTCTTTGCTTCATTAAAAGGGGAGCAAACTGTTTTAAATTCCTTTCTAGTTTCCAAAGGAACTTTGCATTTTAAAGTTTGGAGCTTTTTTTTTTTTGAAGCATAGGTTATACAGATCTTCCAGCTTGAAAATCTATTTACTTTATAGGCAATGATAGTTTAAAAAAACCATATACCACATTGTATGGATTTCTGAGACATCATATTATGGAAATGGATTAATATGAAGTGTTTTCTCAATGCATCACAAAAGATATCGCCCCCTGCCAAACATGCTAATACGATGCATATAGCAACCCCATACCCAAGCTGGGGCAACTGCAAGATTTCTATGTGAAATGTAAATGAAGAGTCTTAAATATTTTAAAATGTTTTCAGCAGAGGTCACTGGAGAATGACTAAAGCTAAAGAGGGGTTATCTTTTATTTTAAACACATACATATTTATTGTGTATCTCCAAACAGAAGATATTATTTTTTAAAAAAAAAAAGGTATTATGGTTAGGCTATGGAAAGAAAAGATATTTTCTGGTGTATAGGTAGTCAGTTAAACCCGTGATAGAGTTGTAAAAAACTAGAAAGTATTTATTACAAAGCTATAGGGAGACAGAAAAAAAGAGAAATTGGATGGCAGAATTCATACAGAATAAGGTCAGCCTTTATAATAACTGAACAGATACTAATAGAGGATAGGCACAACATAGAAGAGAGCTTACACTGAAGGCTGGAAAGAGGAGATAGAAGGAAGACAGAGTTTACTGCAGGAAGCCAAAGAGACACTAATAGAAGTGAGGTCATGTGACACAGTGGCAAGAGTTGACAGAAGACTTTGATCTCTTTGTCAAGAGAGACCTGGACTTATATACCACTTCTAAAATTTACTAAACATAATCTCTGTCATGTCAATTAAAATCCTGGAGCCTCATTTTTTTTCACCTGAAAAATAAAAATGCCTGTCTTACAATACCTATCTCACAGGATTAGAGGAGAGAGGAGGAAGTTTACCCTTAAAGCACTAGAAAAATAGGAGTCATTATTATTGCCTTTGAGGGGTATCTGCAAAGTCATCATCGTTTATACTAGAAAATACAAGGGGTATGCCTGGAACCCAAGTAGGAAAGGACCTCCAGTGACAAAAAAAGGGGGAATAAAGAATGGTAGCTTGGCCTAACATGGTGTGTATAAAATGAAGCAGGATTATAGTTCCAAAGCTGAGGGAGCATCTGATCCAAAACCCTCTTTTTATTTTTTTAATTCTCTACTCCTTACCTCTCTCTCCTTTCACACACTGAGAAGGTGAGAAAAACAAAATCAGTCATAAGTATGTACAGGCAAGCTTTTCTTCTAATTTTAGTTATATTGGTTTTGTTTGTGCCAAAACTTTTTAATTTTAAGTCATCAAAATTGTCCATTTTACCTCCCATGAACTTTTCTATCTCTTTTCTGGTCATGAACTCTTCCTCTATCTGACAGGTAATTTCTTCCATAAATGTTCTTTTAACAACGAATTACTGAAGCCCAGAGAGTTTAAATGATTTGCCCAATAGCACAAGGAGAGAAAATGTCGGATCCAGGATTCAAATCTGAATCCCCCGTCTTTAAATTCTATATTCTTTCCACCAGCATTACCGTTAGATCCAGGCAAGCAGCACCCCTGCCCTAGCCCTAGGTTTTGGAGGATCCAGCTCATCACAGTCACACAAACAAAAAAAAAAATTTCAAGGAGGGCTGTCACTGTGTATTTTCCTGAAATAGCTGACAAATAATCTTGAATAGTGTAGCAAATAGCCTGGAGTTTAGATGGGAGATTCACTCTTTAACTTATTCAATGGTCACATGAAATTTTAACTCTAGTGGTTTCATAGATTATAACTGAAGTCCCATACAAGTTTGAGCACTTATCAGCTGGCATCAGTTGATACCAACTCAATTATTTTTGTGTAAGAGAGAATGTCCAAGAAAGGTACCATGAAGCATATGCCAAGTCTTTGTAAATTTCCTTTAGACTCATGACATAAAAAAGCCTGGAGTGCAAGTTACCCAAGTGACCACCAAAGGGTTAAAGGGGTTTGTATGTATCCTGTATTTTACAAAATCACTCCCCTTTTCAAGATCTTGTACCACTATCCTGAAAAAGTTTGTTTCAGAACGCAAAATTTTCTTGTATTTTAAAGGCGTGTGTTTATTGTTCAAAGGACACCAAGCGATTGAGTGATTTTGATCTCATATTTGAACAATGAAAGGAGGGCCATGCTAAAAAAATTACTTGACAAGTGGGTATATTCATTACTTGCTATGATTCTATATTACACCACCATTTATGACACGATTTTATATTTTGTGCTATACTAACTTGAAAGAATGTTATCAAAAATATGAATGTCATTCTTAGCAAAAGCCAAAACCCCAGACCTTTCTCAAAAAAGTAAAAAATAAAAATAAAACAAAAAAGTTGAGTGTAATGGTGCTTACAGAGGATATATTCATGAAAATTCATATGGAAACCCTATCAAACATATTGATTGTTGGCTGCATAGTAATGTAAGCTAGACCTTATAATATTGACTTTCCTTATGGATTTTCCTGTCTTCTCTTCTGGTATACCTTTTGCTGTGCCAATACATATTTACTGAGATGATAAAAGTATGTACATATATATATATACATACAGAGGGCACAGGGCGAGTTGAATATGAAGGGATGATATCTAAAAAAATAAAATCAAATTAAGGGATAAGGGATAAGAGAGGAATATATTGAGAGAGGGAGAAAGGGAGAGATAGACTGGGTAAATTATCTCACATAAAAGTGGCAAGAAAAAGCGGTTATCTAGGAAGGGAAGAGGGGTCAGGTGAGGAGGAATGAGAAAATCTTGCTCTCATCAAATTTGACCTAAGGAGGGAATACCATACACACTCAATTGGGTATCTTATCCCACAGCAAAGAAGGAGGAAGAAGATTAAAAAAGGGGGGAAAGAAGGGAGGGTAGACAGGGGGAGGAGGTAATCAAAAACAAACACTTTCCAAAAGGGACAGGGTCAAGCGAGAAAATTCAATAAAGGGGGATAAGTTAGGAAGGAGCAAAACACAGTTAATCTTTCACAACATGAGTATTGTGGAAGGGTTTTACATAGTGATACGCATGTGGCCTATGTTGAATTGCTTGCCTTCTTAGGGAGGGTGGGTGGGGAGGGAAGAGAGGAGAGAATTTGGAACTCAAAGTTTTAAAAACAGAGGTTCAAAAACAAAAAATGTTTTTGCATGCAACTAGGAAATAAGATACACAGGTAATGGGGCGTAGAAATTTATCTTGCCCTACAAGAGAAGAAGGGAAAGGGAGATGGCAGGGGAAATGGGGTGACGGAAAGGAGGGCTGACGGGAACAGGGCAACCAGAATATACGCTATCTTGGAGTGGGCAGGAGGGTAGAAACGGGGAGAAAATTCGTAATTCAAACTCTTGTGAAAATCAATGCTGAAAACTAAATATATTAAATAAATTAAATAAAAATAAAATAAAACATAACCATTCCAATGAAACCTGATCTGTTCCCTGTCCCACCACCAAAACTGGGAGTGATGTTTTAATCTCCCAGTCACTGCTTGTGGGAACCTCCACAGACCCCACAACCCTTCACCCTGGTACAGGTCCTCAACATCTCATGCCTGGACTATCTCAATATCCAGCTGGCTAGCCTCCCTGCCTCAAGTCTTTCCCCACTCCAGTCCAGCTTCCATTTAGCCATCAAATTGATCTTCCTAAAATGCGAATCTGACCATATCACTGCCCCCTGTTCAATCAATTCCAGTGGTTCCCTGTTACCTCAAGGATCACATACAAAATCCTCTATTTGACTTGTCCCCTTCCTATTTTTCCTGTCTTCTTACACCTTACTCTCATCCAGACTCTACAATCCAGTGACATTGGCCTCCTCACTATTTCTTGCACACAACACTCCATCTCTGGAATCTGAGTGCTTTCACTCATGCCTAGAAGCCTCTCTCTCCTCATCTTTGCCTCTGTTTCCCCGGCTTCCTTCAAGTCTCAGCTAAAGTTTTACCTTTGGCAAGAAACCTTTCCCAAGCCTCCTATATCTTACTGCCTTTCCTCTGAGACTACATCCAATGTATCCCATCATATCTTCTTTATACATAGTTGTTTGCATGTTGTCTCCCTCATTAGACTGTAAGCTCCTTAAGGGAAGGAATTATTTGGCTCCCTTTGTATCCTCAGCACTGCACATATTAGGTGCTTAACAAATGCTTATTGATTTGACTTAGGGAAAGTTGGATGGAAGGAGAAGAACCTAAGGCTCTACTACTTAAAAAGGAAGGAGATGTCGTATAAGAAAAAAAATCAATAAAATATTCTTAGAAAGAGAAAAAAAGAAAGGAAGCAGAAAGAGCAAAGAGAGGGTAGGAGTGAAGAATTAGATACTGGGAGAAAGTAATAGATGGATGGATGGATAGATGGATGGATGTTCAGTATACATCCCAAGGCTAAGATAAAGTACAACAGTCTAGGAAAATTATAAACATGATTACTGTGCCACCTCCAAAGTACAAAGACTCAAAGGCCCATCGTGAGCTGAGGAATTGCTTCAAAGTTTGCAAAGTATGGTATTTCTCTGCTATTCCATTTGCTTCTTACAACAACCCTGTGAGTTTCGTACTACAAGTAATATTATCCTCAGTTTATAAATGGGGAAATTGGGCCTCGAAGAGCTTAAGTGATTGTCTCACAGCTAGTGAGTATCAGAAGTCTTCCTGGAGCCAGGTCTTAGTCACTCCAAGAGCTGCATTCTCTCTATCTACCATGTCATATTGTTTCTACAAAGTGTGGCCCAGCATGATGATTGATGATGATGATAATGGGAGGTGGGGAGTGGGAGTGAGGGGATGATCCAACGTTTTAAGAGAATTCTAAGCAAAGTGACCAAGTATCATATAAATTATTTTAAAAATAGGTAAATATATAATGGAGTCTTAATAACAATAGCGTGAGCTGTCTCTCCCCGCAACCAATTCATCAACCAGCATTTATTACAGTTACCACATGCCAGGCATTGCGCTAAACACATGCAATCCAATATAGGCTCTACACATATATTCCTATTAAAACATACTTTTCACATTAGTCATGTTGTATAGAAGAATTAGAATGAATGGAAGGAACCATAAGAAAGGAAAAAAACAAAACAAAATAAAACCCCAAAAAAGAGAAGAAATAGTATGCTTTGATCTGCATTCAGATTCCATAGTTCCTTCTCTGGATGTGGAAGGCATTTTCTCTCATGAGTCTTTTGGAGTTGTCTTAGATCCTTGGATCTTAGGAGGATCCTTAGATCCTCCTAAGTCTATCAAAGTCAGTCATCACACACTGTGGCTGTTACTGTTTACAATGTTCTCCTGGTTCTTCTCCCTTCACTCAGCATCAGTTCATGTAAATCTTTCTAGGTTTTTCTGAAGTCTGTCTGTTCATCATTTCTTATAGCACAATAGCATTCCATTACATTCATATACCACAACTTGTTTCCCATTCCCCATTCCCTACTTGATGGGCGTCCCCTCGATTTCCAGTTCTTGGCCACCACAAAAAGAGCTCCTATAAATATTTTTGTACGTGTGGGTCTTTTGCCCATTTTTATGATCTCTTTGGGATATAGCCCTAGAAGTGGTATTGCTGGGTTGAAGGGCAGAAAACAAACTTTTAATCAGGTTTTGTCAAAGAATAGCCTTTGTCTGATCACATGCCCAGATTTTCACTTTGTGAAATATGGTCACCATAGCAATAGTAAACCTATTCTGGGGAGATTTGCTTTTTGGTTAAAGTTTTACTTTAAAGATTCTACTACCCAATGCGCCATTAAGATATGTTAGCACAGCACTTTTAGAAGACCCAGCCACAGGGCAAGATGGATGAGATGTGGACAGTGCCTTCTCTTGGATTCCATTTGGAGCACAGTGAGTAAAGGAGGGGTCCAAGGTTGGCAGAGCTCTATCAATGCGCAGCTGCATTCCTTCCGGATCTAAATTTATGATCCACAAATCATAAATTCATAAATAAGTTCTGGGAGAAACTATTTTTAGGAACTGCTTGAGTTGCTAAATGGTTCCCTTTTCAATTTCCTCTATTGTAATGTTCCACTGACTCTTATGATCTCAGTAACTATATCATCATCATCCTCAAGGGGGCACCACCTGATCAGAGAATAATCTATGTGACACTAGGCTTGCTTAAACCTGGAACAGCAAGTGTGGAATGTCCAGCCACCAAAGTGGCTGTGAATCAAGATCTTGAAGTTTGCAAAGGCAGCACTCCAAATAATATTGAGAAGGATTTGCTTGGAATTTTTCCTATTTTTTTTAATTAGTCACTTTAACTACCTTGAGGCAGAATAAGTACCCCTTAAATTTTAGCAGTGCCTGGCAGGCTGGAAGAGAAGAGAGAAGGAAACCCCACAGAATGAAACTTCAGAGCTCTGACCTTCTCTAAAGTGAAAAAGTTGATAGAGAGGGCTTTAGGTAATAATAATCACTGAAATTTATATGGTGCTTTAAAGTTTGCAAAACACCTTACAAGTATTTCCTCATTTGCTCCTTAGAGTAGCCCAGTGAGGTAGGTATTACAGGTATGAGCATCTCAATTATATAAATGGAGAAACCGAGGCTGAGAGAGTATAAGTGGTCTGCCTGCATGTCTGTCAGCCCAAGCAAGAACCTGCTGAGGGACAGGTTGATCTCTCAGTATCTGAGATCTGATGGTTACGATCAAAAGAATGGAGGATGTCTATGAAACTACTTTGGAAAGTTTCTATTTCTTCTCCTTTACTGCTAAACTTCTAGAAAAAGTAGCAACTAACCCTCACTGCCCCTACTTCCTCACCACCCATTTGTGCCTTACCCCACTGCAATCTAGCTTCTGACCTCTGTTGAAACTCCTTTCTTCAAGGTCATCAATGACCTCCTAATCTTCAAAGCTAATGGCGTCTTGTCATTCCTCATCCTCCTTGACTTTTCTTTAAGAGTTTGCAGTCTCAGGAACCCCTTCCTGCTCCTCCCTTAGTTTCCACAAGACAGGTTGGAAGGGACTTTACAAATCATCTATTTCACATATGAGGAAACTGGGACCAAAGGTTAAAGGGATTTGGCCATGGTCTCACAGATAAATAGCAAACTGTAATTTGAGACAGGTCTAGCTCTTTCATCTACAACATGCCCATTATTATTCTTCTACTTCTTCACCCACTTTCCACTTTTACTAAGTCTCCTTCACCGGCTCCTCTTCTTCTTCCGGGTCTTTATGTATAGAGATTATGCAGGCCTCTTTCCTTTCCTTCTTTTGAAAATCTCATACAGTCCCAAGGCTTCAATTATCATCTTTATGTAGGTAACTCCAAAATCTGTATCTCTAACCCTGACCTCTTCTTTAAGCTCTATCTCAGCTGCCTGACACCTCAAATTCATCTTATACAAATCTGAATTCATCATCCTGCCCTAAACCAAAGGGGAAAAAAATCAGCCCCTCATCTGGACTTCCCTGTTTCTGCTGATGACACTACCATCCTCCTAGTCACTCCAGCTTAACTCTTTGTCATCTTTGACTCTTGCTTTTCTCTTACTCACCATATTCAACCAGTTGCCCAATCCTTTCAAATCTTCCTCTATCTCCTGCTTCTCCCTCTTTTCAAATATCTTTGCTACTACCACAGTGTTCCCCTGTCTTCACTCTCTCCTCTCTCCATTTTATGATCCAGCTTTTATTTCAATTCCAAAATAATCTTCCTGATACACAAATCTGACCACATCACTTTCCCGCTTTAAAAAAAAACCCTTTGGTGGTTCCCCATTGCCTACCGAATAAATACAAATTTTTTTATCTGGTCATTTAAGGCCTCTCGCATTTGCCTTTCTAGCACTGTTTTATACTATATCCCTTTACATATATTTTGTTCCAGGAAAAGTGATCCATTCCCTGATCTCATTCTGTACTCTTCTATTTCTGTGGAGTCACATATGTGGTCCTTCATGTTTGGAATGGACTCCCCCTCTACCTCTTGTCTACCAAAATTCTTCTTTCCTTTCAAGGTCCAATTCAGGAGCCATCTCTTCCATGAGACCTTCCCTGAACCCTACCACATCTCTCATGAGATGGGTGACCTCTCAACTGCTGATCTCATTCTCACTTAAATAATAATGTATATGTTTCATCTTCCTACTTGAATCATAATTATGTTCATGCATCACTTTCTACTAGACTATTAGTAAGATCTTTGGGAACAGGGAATGTGTCATCTAAGACATGTTTACTGAATTGAACTGTATTAATTTAAACCGAAATGCAGTAACAAACATCATGCACATTGCAGTATGTGGCATGGTTTTTCAGTGGCTGCCAAGGGTCTAGGCAAAAATTACAAATAAGGCAAAGAGTGTTTGAGGCAGCCTCTCGGCTCCCTTTCTTTATACTTCTCCACTTCTTCAGTCCCCTCTGCCCACTCTCCACCTCATCCTTTCAAGCTCTAATGTTCCCTGTGGCAATCTAAAACCCTCTACTGTAGCACTGCTGTACCTTTGAAACTCTGCAATCCTGCCCTCTCAAGTCATGCCACATGTTCCAAAACAATAGCTGCCCCAAATTAAATTCCTAGGTGCCTTGTCTCACCTAAATTCAAACTAAGAAGAAGATGACTAGTAAGCTTATGTTCCTAACCTTTGTGACAGCATCTTTATTTATTTAATTTTGAACATAACAAATAACAAAGAAAATGGCCCTTTCTACTTATATAGTTAAACAGAATAAAAAGGATTGTATAGGGAACTATAGCTCTTTATTAGGTACAGCTTGCCTTTCTTTTTAAATACAGTATATAATAAATTCGATGTATAACTTTAAAGCTACCCTACTTGCCTGGGATTCTTTCTGTTGGGCTAATATTTTCATAAATGGGCAATTCTTAACTCATATGAATGACTAACCTGAGAAGTAAGTGAGAGTGGGTCATTTCAAGCAGGGTAACCTTCTTCCTAAGGCATGAACCCCTACTCTCCTACCCCACAGCTTATACAACTATATAGAATGACTTTACACTGCTTCATACCAGATCCTATTTCCACTATTAATCTACAGCACGAGGTTACACATGCAATATGCCAGAAGAGATGGCAACATTTTTATACCCCATTTCTGAAAGGTCACCAGCCCAGATCATACAAATTAAAGACATTATTGTAGCATTACTGTTAATATCATTTATTACTATGTTTTGGTGGACTCTGGGGCAGCAGGTTTGGATTACTACATAAAGTATTACATTTGGCAAGGATGGATGATTTCAAAATGTCTTCTTAATCTCTTTAGGTTTATGTAAAATGAAGGAAATAGCTTAGATGGTTTCTAAGGTCCCCTTTTAGCCCTAAATAGTCTTCTATTCTAGACACTAGAAGGTGTAAGAGAATGACTACAAGCCATAAGTAAGGCAAGGGATGAAGGATTCATCAGGGCAATCCTGCAAGGGGAAATTTCCACCGGGGAGGATCAGTATATGAGAGACAACACTCCACTGCCAAATGAGCTTGAAATCAACATATGAGAAAGGAGGTTGCTAGGTAAGCATGAGTGAGTTTAGGTCAATGTCCAAGGAAAATTGAATGATTTTTTTTTTTACAAACCATATCTCAATAAGGAAATAAAGCTAAAAACAAGTTTCTACATTTTGCATTTAAAACATAAAAAAGAAATAATGGAATAAAAAAACCATATTCTGATATTGTCCTTTTAAGGAGCAAAAGCAAAAATTTTAAAGGGAGATTTATTTTATAATCTCTGGCCAGATAGTCTTATTTTTCAAATATCATAAAAAAGAAAGTAGAACCAGAAAATACAAATATATTAAAAACAGGATACAAGGGAAATGTCTCAGATAAAATAATTCTTGAATATAAATGCTACTAAGTGCAGAGATAGACAGAGAGGCAGTGCTTATTAGAACTAAATGGAAAGGAGATTTACTGCTAAGTTTCAAATTTAAAAGAGAAGATGGGCAATTACTGTGTCACCTATCTAAAAATGCATCCATAATGCTAGGCTTAATTTAATACAGAATATTATTACATCAAGTACATGTGGCTACTGTTAGACAAACCAATACTGATATGAGAAAGGAACTCTCTTCTAGACATTGTAACTAAACTACAAAGATTGGCATTTGATGGTGTAGCACTACCTACAATTGTTGCTACTGTTTTCTGCAATAGACTTACAACCGGGTTTATTTTTAACTTGTGGATGGTGCCATATAAACAATCACTCCAATGCTTTCTCATCAATGACTCTATGGCCAGATTTCTCAAGCCTCTTTTTCACTTTTGTTCCAGACCCTCCTACCTCAAACTACTTCTCCAAGACCCTTCTATCGTGTAAGATACATCTCTCCTTTTTGGACCTTGAGAAAACACACCTGACCATTTTTCTTCTCTCTCACATCCACTACAACATGCTATACACTTTTCATTTATGGTAAGAGATTTTCTACATCTAAATATTTTGGCATAGTGGTATCAAAATAGTGAATAATTAAAATAGTTTACTAAGAGCTAAATTCAGTATATGAGTTCTGCATGAGGCACAGAACTTCTGAGTTTAATTGCTTTGCTAAGGGTTTCCATATTCTGTTCATTAATCTTTCCCACAAATGGAAGAAGTGGTAAGCAGAGTTCTATAACCCAGATGAATCAGGCAAGATCCACAGGGAAAGAGAAACAAAAGAACCAGAGAACTACCTTTCTTCCCCTTCCACCCCCTCCCACCAAAAAAAAAAAAAAAAAAAAGAGGAGGGATGTGGAGGTGAGGAGGAAATAGTAGGGTAAAGAGATGGTTTGTATTGAAGCAATGTGGTAAAATGGAAACAGTGCTAGAGTAGCAATCAATAAGTCTGGGTTTGAATCCCAGCTCCTACACTTAATAGCTGTGTGACAATGGGAATATCACTTAACCTATATGAATCTCAATTTCTTCTTCTGTAAAATGTTAATAGTAACAAATACCTGAACTACTGCCTTCACAATGGAGCTGTTGGGAAGACGGTAAAGCACTATATAAATATGAACTTTGGAAACTGGAAAGCACTATATAAATATTATTCTTACAAACAAAACAAGTTTATCAGGAGTTTAAAAACTACCATGTTTAGAAAAATGGCGTGGCTATAAACCTGACTCCCTGTTAAATTATTTGTAGCCTAAGTGGTTTGCATTTCATTGGGACTAAGAGATCCCAGAATCTATTTCCTATACACCTTTTTGATGCTAAACATTAAAGCAATACATACAGGATGTGAGACCCTGTGAGAGTTTGCCTCATTTAAGTCTTGTGGCTTAAGAAGAGGACTACAAAGAGCCAACAAGATAGCTCAGTGGATACTAGCACTGGGCCTAGAGTTAAGAAGACCTGAGTTCAAATCTAATCTCAAATACTTACTAGCTGTGTGACTGGGTTGTCACTTAATCTCTGCCTGCTTCAGTTTCCTCAACTGCAAACAGAAATAATACCAGCACCTACTTCAAAGAGTTGTTGTGAGGATCAAATGAGATAATATTTATAAAGCACTTAGTACAGTGCCTGGCACATAGTAGGTACTATATGAATACTTATTCCTTTCCCTCCAAAAGAGAGAAAATGTGCCCATATTGAATATACTAGAGCAATATAGAGAGAACTACAAAATAATGATAATTAACTAAACATGGATTGATAGACTACTACATAGTGGGCAGCTAGGTGATGCAGCGGATAGAGTGCTGGGCCTGGAGTCAGGAAGATTTGAATTCAAATCTAGCTTCAGATACTTACTACCTGTGTGACCCTGGGGAAGTCACTTAACCCTGTTTGCCTCAGTTTCCATATCTGTAAAATGAGCTGGAGAAGGAAACACCAAACCACTCCAGTATCTTTGCCAAGAAAACCCCAAATGGGGTCATGACGTGACTGAAAAGACCAACCAAAAAAAGCTTGTAGATGACAGTTTCCATATATCTCTCCCACCTAGGTTGGCCTCTTTGTCCTTCCTCTTCCCCCAAACAAAATTTATCTTTAAAAGCTTATTTGAGGACAAGATTCCTACCACTTGTTTTTCCCCAGTTTCTGCTCCCTCCTTATCTTCATTCCTTTATCCAGAAAGAAGGGAGTTTATGAAACTTTATGAAGGGAGTGGCAGGAGGGACTTGGAGAAGAATAGGTTGCTGTGGTAGGAGGATTTAAGGAGGAATTCCTGGCAACTAGATGGAGCAAGCTGGGATAAAAGGGAGGAAATAACTGATAAAAGCAAGAATTGGACAAAGAAAGGACAAAGAAAGTCTAGGGTGTACCAGATGGATTCTTAGTCTTTTTTGGTATCATGGACTCTTTTACCAGATGGGTGAGGCAGAGACAGCAAATACATAAATATTAACTAAAATTTAGAAAAAAAATTGTTAAAAGTGTCATCTATTTGATATCATTGCTACAGACTCCAGAAGGTACTACAGAATTCAGGGAAGTAAGACTTTATTTTTAGCAATACTGGATTTTAATCACACACCTAAGTATCAAAGTAATCACATACCATCTTGTAAAAGCTTTAGAAGGCTGATTAAAATTTGATGTGTGAAATAATCAACCCCCTGAGAGGGAAAGGAATCATGGAACTAAATAGGAAACTGAAAGAAATCTGACAACAAAGACAGCTGTTTACCAATAATTGTAAAGAAGGGCCAGTGAGGTACAGTGGAAAAGAGAATTGAGTTTAGAGCCTGAAGTTTAGAGTTGGGATGGATGCACTTATGTAACCTTAGGCAAATCACATAGCTTCTCTGTCCTCCCTTCTAATCTGTGAAATGAAGCAGCTTGGACTAGATGGCCTCTGAGATCTCTCCTTGATCTAGACTTGTGATCCTATGATCTCACTGACCTGGATCCAAATCCTCATTCTGTCACCAAATAACCTGGTGACCTTTAGCCAGTCATACATACTTGGACAAATATTGCAAATAGATAATGAAGTAGGCTTAGAACTGAAAAAAAGGAAGAGGTTGGGCTAGACTGCAACTGAAATTGCGACATTCTTTTAATTACCTCCAACTTTTTCTTATAACAGAAGGCATTTTTTTAAGTACCAATATTCTGCCAGTATTGCTGTTTAGCTAAAAGTCATGTATGTACACTATTGTCTCCAAAGGACTGAAAATGAACAGAGTCCAGAGAGTAATGGAGGGATATCTCGTAAGATGGTAAGTTGGGACAATCAGTCGACAAGAATTTATTTAGCACTTACTGTATACTAGGCACAGTGCTAAGTGCTGGGGTCCTTACTCTCAAGGAGTTCACATTCTAATGGAGGATACAACATATAAATAATTAGGTATATTAAAGATATAAATAGTGCAAATGGAAAGTAGTTGTAGAGGGAAGGCACTATCAGCAGTAGGGAAACCAGGAAAGGCATCCTGCAGAAGGTAAGTCTTGATGGAAGCCAAGGAAGCTAAGAGGTAGAAGTAAGGAAAGAGAGCATTCTAGACATGAGGAAAATCCTGTGCAAATTTATTGAGTTGGGAGATGAAGAGTCTTGTGTAAAGAGCAATAAGTAGATTGGTATAGCTGGATCGTAGACTTTGGGGAGTAAAATGTAAGAAGGCTATAAAGATAGAAAGAGCCTATGTTGTCAAAAGCTTGAAACGCCAAAAAGGATTTTATATTTGCTCCTGGAGGTAATGAGTCATTGGATTTTACTAGGCAAGGAGGTGACATAGACCAGTTGGCAACTAAGTGTTGGACAGATTGGATTGGTGAGAGATGAGGCAGGAGACCAATTAGACTATTGAAATAGTCCAGGTGAGATGTGATGAGGGACTATACAAGGTTGGTGGTTGTGTCAGTGGAGAAAAGGGGATGTATACGAATGTATATAAGAGATGTCATGGAGGCAGAAAGGAAAAGATTTGACAGTGTGTTGGATATATGAGGTGAATACAAGCAGACTTGAGAATAATACAAAGGTTATAAACTTGGATGCCTGGGAGGATGGTGGTGCCCTCAACAATAATAGAAATGTTGAGAAGAAGGAAGGATTTAGGGGAAAAGAGAACTAATTTTGTTTTACAGTTGCTGAGTTTGAGGTATCTATAGGATATCCAATTCAACATATCCAAGAGGCAGTTGTTGACTGAAAATCAGGAGAGAGATTAGGGTTGAATATATAGATCTGAGAATGATCTGTATAGAGACGATGATTGAATCCATGGGAGATGATGAGATCCCTAAGAAATTAGTATAAAGCAGGGTTCTTAATTTTTTGTATGTGTCATGGACCCTTCTGGCAGTATGTTGAAGTCTATGGATGCTTCTCAGAATAATGTTTTTAAATACATAAAATAAAATACATAAGATAGCAAAGGAAACTACTTTTATTGAAATACAAAATTATCAAAAAAAATTTTAAGCAAATTCATGAACCCCAAGTTAATGACCCCTGATATAGAGGAAAAAGAGAAGAGAGCTCAAGATAGAGCCTTGGGGGACAACCACCATTAATGGACATGACCTGGATGAAGATCTAGCATAGAACACCAAGGAGTGGTCATACAGGTATAAGGAAAACTGAGAAAGAAGAAGTATTGCAAAAATGTAGGAAAAAAAAAGACCATCCAGGAGGAGAAAGTAATTAGCAGTGTCAAGGGCTATAGAGAAGTCAAGAAGGATGAAGACTAAGAAAAGGCCATTAGATTTGGCAAACAGATCCTTGGTAACTTTGAAGAAAGAGCAGTTTCAGTTAATTCTAGTGCCTTTCCTCTATTGATTATTTCCTATTTATCCTATAAGTAGCTCATTTGTTTATGTTTGTTAGCTTGTCTCTCTCATTAGATTGCGAGCTCCTTGAGGACAGGTTCTGTCTTTTACCTTTCTTTGCATTTTCAGTGCTTAGCACAGTGCCTGGCACAGAGTAGGCACTTAAAAATGCTTATTGACTGACTTGGATGACGAGGTTGTAAGCCAGACTGCGGAGTATTTAGAAGAGAGTGACAGAGAACATAGAAACACCTAGTATAGACACTTTTCTTATGTAGTTTACCTGTGGAGAGAAAAGATATAGGACAATAGATAGCAGACATAGTAGGACCAAATGAGGTGGGGAGTTTTTATAAGATGGGAGACATATGAACAAGATACAACATATTGCAAACGAGGAATTAGAAAAGAGAACCAGACTAAAGGATGTCCAGTGAAAAACAATAGTCTGGTCACTTGGCCACAATGATAGATAACTGATAGACAGCCATGTGCTCTAATGGCTCATGATGGCAAGAGACAGCAAAGAAGGCCCCCAGCAAATTAGATGGACCCCCTGAGCTGAAATTATGGGAGGACATGGACAAGATAGATTCAGAGAATAGGCAGACATGGATCAGTTGTAATCAGCATCGTTGCAGAGAATATCCACATTGATGACACCACAAACACGTACAAGTATTTAATCATGGTTGTGATCCTTACCATTCTTAGACTAAGCTCTCAATTATATTCCCTTTGCCAAGGAAGTAAATTTCTTCTTGCTAGTTTAGGTACTCAGTTTATCAGTATTAAGTTTTGTGTTTTAATCATTCCTTCCCACCTTCTCCTTCTTAAAACACACACACACACACACACACACACACACACACACACACACACACACAGAGGGAAACCAAGCTGCTTCCTATCAAAGACCCACAAGGGGTATTTTTTATACCCATGCATTTCATAGTGCCACCAGCTGACTGATGGGTCATCCCTGAGAATATTTGTAAGGTGTTAGAGGATGGATGCTCTTTAAGGACAGAGACTAAATTTTATCTTTTGTCTTATACCCAGCCCTTAACACAGTGCTTGGCACATAAGAAGCATGCAATAAATGCTGTGCAGCCTGCCTTAAAGCACCATAGCTATGTTAGCTATTATTATCTGCTTATGCTCTTCTCTATTCTATGCTTGTCTCTGGGACTTCTGATAAAGATAGCATTCACAGCTGAAATGTTACAGAGATCAGCTAGTCCAACTCCCTTATTTTACAGATGAAAAAAGTGAGGGAGTTTATAAGGCTGGCCCAAAGACAGAACTAGGCTTCAAATCCATATATTCTGTCTAAAACCTAGTCCACTTTTCACTGTACTATGCTGAATCCTTAGTCTAACCTCCCCAATCCGATCGATAAGATTTTATTGAGCATTTACTGTGTGCTAGATTCTAATCTAGACCCTGGAAGCATCCATCTATCACTACCAGTTCACTCCAGACCAATTGCTCTCTGAGACATCACAATCTTCTCACATCTTTTATCTTCTTCTTCTGCTGCTTGTGACTTCCTAGACAAGTAACCCTCCCATCACTGTTTCCTCACTCTCTAAATTGCCAACTTCTTTTTCAAGACTCCCCATCTACTAAATGATATCTTTCCTGAGTACAAAAGGGCTAAGATTTTTCTTAATATAGTGTCTAATTCATATTCACAGTGACGTCATGTAAATAGCAAGTAAATATCTTGTTGTTCATCCTTTGTTTTCTGAGAACCAATGACGTCACGGTTGCGTGAAGTCGATTGAAGTGAGGCAGAGTTGCGCAGTCATCAGCCTCACTTTCTCTACTTGAGTCATCGAAGTCCAGTGGCAAGACAAAAGTCGGGACGACTAGTGATGGCCCAGGATGTAGTGGATGACCTTGGCATTATCTTTGATATCTGACTGAGCTCTAAGTGCTCCACAGCACCTGCTTAAACCTCCTTCATCGCAGTTGGAACAAGTTGTTCTCATCCTCCCATTCCACAAGGGGAAGTTTTCACATGCTCAGAGTAGACATCTCCTAATACACCAATGGGTTTGAGGCCCTTTGGCTGCTCTCGATCTAGTTTAGCCCCTCGGCCTAGATGGTTTTACTGTAGTTTGGCCTCTGTGCATGCTACAGCTTCTAGGAGCCAGTAAATGTTTGTTCTATGCTGAAAAATACAGGAATTTGGCTCTTACTTCTTGATTTTAGATACACTTCATATTTACCTATCAATTTACATTTGTCCAGATTTTAAATTGTAAATACTTTGAAAAGGCAGAATGGACTTGCTTCGTCTTGTTATGGTAAATACTAAACAAATATCCTCTTGTGGTGATGATGACAAAGAAAAATTGTCAAATGTTTTGTGGGGATAATTCTTGTTATCAGTCTGATTTCTTGTAATAGGATTCCAAAATTTAATTATCTCATCTATACAGATGATTCCTATATCTATATAGCCAGCCAGCCCTTATCTCTCTCCTGAGAGAGGTGGTAGTCCCATATTACCAAACTCATGATGTCCAAAACAGAACTTATTATCTTTCCCTCTAAACTTATTCCTCCTTTTAACTTTTCCTATATCTACCAAAGGTACCACGATCTTTCCAGTCACCCAAGCCTGGGGTGTAATATGGACTACCGAGTATGTACAAGTTGATGAGGCTCCTAATTGGTTGAGAAAAAGCTGAACATAACGCTTTAGATTAGCAAAAGGGAATTTCTGAACTGGTTCTGGTCACTTTTGAACAGGAGACACTCCATGGAGAAGGAGAGAATCTTTGGATTTACATGGCACATACGTGGAAAGCCAGCCCCATGCAATTCTCTAGACTTGCTTGAAATTCTAGGGAAATGATAGAATGGACCTTTTTCTGGGTGAAATTGTTCTTGCTTTCCTGGTCTAAGTTGAGCTTCTCAGCTGAAAAGCTTATTCACTCTTGTGTATTCTTTGTCATATTTTAATCTATATAACTTCTCCAATTTCTATTTGCTGTTTACTTGGATAAACAGATTTACTCATTGTTTGCTATTTGTGATGGTGTTTTGTACAATGAGTACTTCGTGAGAAGATGGTAAATATAAGCTAAGGGCTACAGTCTTCCTTAAGTGGAACCAGGAAATTAGCTTTTTTTTTAAACCCAGCCTCATATACCCGATATTTGAGAGGGTAGCAGATAAAGATGATTCTAGCCTCTCTTGGAGACCAGAGGAGAAAGCGACCAGCTGTCTCAGACCTTGCCTGCTTCTTTCTCCAGCTAGCTTTGGGGCAGAGCAGGCAGGGCCTTCTGCCTCACGGATCATATTGATTGATGCCTGCGGGCATCTCTGCTTTTAGGTCACCTACATGGAACCTATTAATAACCTTGAATGGCTCCCTAAAAGGCCTTGAAAGTCCTCCGCAACTTAGCCCCAACCTAACTTTCTACTTTTACTTTCCTTTACTTACATTGTGGCCTCTGTCATTCTAAGAGGCAAAATGGACAATCTTTGTACACTACATATCACCCTGCTTTGGACTTGCTCTAAAGCACTCCCTCTTCACTGCTACCTCTTGGAATCCCCAGCTTCCTTCATGACTTAGTTTAAGTACCATCTCCTACAAGAGGTTTTTCTGGATCCACCTCCCCTTCTGTTACATCCTTCTCTACCAAAATAATTTTGTATCTATATATTTTAATATAACTATGTATGAGCATGTTGCTTCTCTTCCCCTCCACACCCCCCCTCCCCATAAGATCCTTGATAGGGATTATTTTTCACTGGTATCTTTTTATTGTCAATGCACAGCACAGTGCCTGGCACACTGTAGACAATAAATACGTGTTGGTATCTTTCTGCTACAACTTAAGTACAGCTGCGTGGCTTCCAGAGCAGCATAGTAAAGGCCTGAACGTGCAATTTTTTTTTGAGTGCCCCAGGCAATGCAAAATATACGGGATACAAAGTGGAACAAGGCAGGGTACCGGCCTTCACCTTGCACAAACATTTTTTGAGGGTCCCAGTCAATGCAAAATAAATAGGGTACAGAGTGAAACAAGGCATGGTCCCTGCCCTCATCTAGCATAAGCCTCGCCTTAACAGAAGCCTCCTTCTCACCTAAGCACTGTCCTCAAGGAAAGCCTAACCAATCCTAGCAGGTTATTCTCCTCCAGTCAGTAACCCACCAAGGCATGGGTCACTCCCTCTTAGGACTCCACCTCTAACCTCTTACACTCGGAACTTCCGTTCGGGGCGTGTGCAATCCACCGCCCCTCCCTCCCTCCCTTTCCCGGGGTCTCCCGCGGACATTCAGCCCCGGATGGAGTTCCGCGCACGTGCTCTTTGTTTTGGTGATCCAGGGCTTTCGCGCACCGCCCCCCCCCCCCCCCCCCCCCCCCCCCGGCCCTCTCGCGCCTAGTGCGCAGGCGCTAGAGAGGGTGGGAGGTCGAGTTCCCCCAGCTGCGGGTCTCCGAGTACTACCTTCTCTCCAGCCCTCCTCTCCTCCTCCCCGCCCCAGCCAGTCCCCTCCCCTCCCCGCGCTCTCTAGGGGAGGGAAGGCGGAGAGGTAGGTGGGTGGGCAGTGTGCGCCTGCGCGGAACCCCGCGGTCCGGTCCTGAGCAGGAGCGGCTCCGGGGTGGCTGGCGGTTGCCGTGGGGACCCGGCCGCGCCCCTCCTTCCCCGCCCACCCCACTCCACCCCGCCAGTTCCTCGGGCTCCCCAGCCCGGGTCAAACCTTGCTCTAGCAGACTGAGCCCCGCTCCTCCCCACTCCTTCACCCGCCCCCCGGCCCCCGAGCTGCAGCCGGAGACCGGGGGAAGAGGCGGCGCCCGCTTCCCAAGATGTCGCAGACGGCCATGTCCGAGACCTACGGTACGGGGAGGCCGGGGGAGCGGGGGGCGCATCCCGCGGCGGGGCCGGGGCCTCCGCGTCGTTGGGGACGTTAACGGCCGCCACCGGGACGGTCCCCTCCTGCCCGGAGCGGCGCTGTCGCGGGGGGGAAGTGGGGGGCGGCGGGCGGCTGCGCGGAGGGCGCCCCGGGCCTGGGGCCGTCCGAGGGACCCCTCCCCGGACCGCACAGGGTGGTGGGGGGCTGGCGAGGCCCAGCCGCGAGAAGCGCCAGCGAGAGACGGGGCGCGCGGGGTGAGAGAAGGGGTGGCCGTCCATCGAGAGCGGCGCGCCTCGGGTTTGCACCCCGGGGTGCGAGCGGTTTACTGGGATTTCCCCGATGTGGAGTTTTTAAGTTTACACTAGTTTTGCTCTCGGGCTCGTGGCTCCCCCGGGTGTTGGGAAGCAGGTGTAGGACTCAGACTCTCCGCTGGTGCCGTGGTCTCCCCAGCAGGGCACCTGAACGGAGCATAATGGGGGAGTGAGCCCTGGTGCCCTGGCTGTTCAAGAAGAGTGCCTCTACACCCCCCTCAATGTTTTGTCCCCTTCCCTTCACCCCCATCCATGTGTAGAGCCTTTCCCTGTTCGTAAACTTTGACCAGTTTCTCCAAGTCTCCAAAACCACTCAACAACGTTCTCTTGTTGTGCATCTTGAATGGCTTGATCTCTTGTGGAATGAAGTGATCCCCTATTCAGGTAGATCGTCACACTTGATTTGGATTTTGGTCACCATAGAAAAAAGGATAGTGTTCAGAAGTACAGAATTTGCCATGGTCAATTAGTTTAGGGGGGACCTGTTCAGGAACCAGTGTGCTGTCTCATAGCATTATAGATTAGTCTGGATACTGGAATGGCACCTTCCCCGATTATCGAGTTGCTTTTAGTTTGTTGTGTAATGTTCGACACTTAGAATTCTTCCTTATATCCGATAGTTACTTTGCTCTATATTAGTTTCTGGTGTTGTTAGAGGTTGTGACTGGGTTATCCAATCTAGGTGACAGGCTGGTGGTAGATTCCACAAGTAAGTTCTTTTTTTGCCAATCAGCATCGATTGGTTGTGTAATTTTTAGTACCTTCTTCCGACATTCTCTGTGGAACTACAGGACTGAAAAGCCCTCTAGTATTTTTATGTTTCGTAGATCACAAGATTTAGAATTGGAAAGAACCTAACAGATCATCTACTCTAACCCCCTCTTTTTTTTTTTAACAGAAGAGGGAACTGAAGCCCAGAGTAGTTAAATAAATTGCCCAAGTTCACACATTTACTAAGCCTCAGAGGTGGTATGTGAACTAAGGTGCTCTATCACTTTTCATTACTCCTTGTAGTCAATCAAAATGTGCTTTTTTTTCATCTGAAGGCCAACCTCCTGATGATAACTAGATTAGTTCTTAGCAGAACCAAGAGGAAGTCATTCACTACATTGGAGAGATCCTGAACGCAGGATTTACAGAAAGACATGGACAAGAATTGCACAAGATGAGAAGGCGTAGGTTGTATTCTTGAATGAATGAGATGTTAGATCTCTTGAAATAGTCTTAATTTACTTACTTTTAATTCTAAGTACTACATTTTTATTGGGTCAAAGGAAATTAGGAGTAGGAGAGTCAAAGTGAAATGATAATGTAAATTATGAATGATTTAGTGAAGCAAAGATGGAGAAAGAAGGGAGGTTTCAAAGGAAATACAGGGTTTGTTTTTGTTCTTAAATAAAAATTGAATACAGTACTCCAAATGTGATATAACTGTTTGACATCTATTCCTTTACTCTGGTCACATTTAATTGAATTCAGACTTAATATTTGCTGTTTAAATTATGTACAGATCTTTCATTTCATATTCATGTTTTCCTTACCACCCTTATAATCTATAATTTGCTCTTCCTGTTTGCTTTTTTACGTTAGAAAATGAGTTTTGAAAGGGAAAATAAGGTGGTTGAAAATATCAGCTGGAAAAATAGGAAGTAAAAAAATGTTTAAGATCTTGCCTTGACTCAACATTGCCCTTATTGGCATAATACTAGGCAAAGAAGATAAAACAATAATTTTTTTTCCTGGGAAAAATTATCATAGGGTCATAGATCTTGAGCTGGAAGGAACATTGGCTGTGAATTCCTGCCCTTTAATTTTACAGGTGAGGAAACTGAGACCCAGAGGAAGTTAAATGATTTGATTCAGGTTACTAGAGGTTGTAAGCATGAGGTGCTTACTAGGATTTGTTAAGTGCTTACTATGTGCCAAGCTGTGTGCTAAATTCTGGGGATACGAAGAAAGGTAAAAAAAACAGTTGCTGCTCTCAAGAAGCTCATAGTCTAATGAGGAAGACAATGTACAAACAACTCTGTATAAACAAGACACATACAGAATAAGTTGGCAATATTCTCATAAGGAAGGCACTAAAGGAGAACTGGGAAAGGCTTCTGAAAGAAGCCCAGGAACTTGGAAGGTGGAGTTGAGAAGGAAGAAAGCTCTGCATTGGGGACAGCCAGCGAAAGCACTCAGTGAGTTAATTAAATGGGGTTGGGGAAGGTGATATGGACAGATGTGTACATTAGGAAGATTATCAGTTTGACCGGGGGGGGGGGGGGGGGGGGGGGGGGGGGGGGGGGGGGGGGGGGGGGGGGGGGGGGGGGGGGGGGGGGGGGGGGGGGGGGTAGATTTGAGGCATGGAGCCCAATCAGCAGGCTATTGCAGTAGCCCAGGCATGAGATGATGAAGGCCTGTGTCAGGATGGTGATAGTGTCAGAGAATAGAACAGGGTATATATGAGAGGTGTTATGAAGATAGAATGGACAGCCCTAGGTAATTGGTTGTGGATATGGGGGGTGACAGAAAATGAAGAATCAAGGGTACCATATTAGGTTGTGAACCTAGATGATGGTGGTACCTTCACCAGTAATAGGGAAGTTAGGGAAGAGGGGTACATTTAGGGGAAAAGATAGATGATAATTGAATCCAGGGGAATTAAGATCACCAAGTAAAATAATACAGAAGAAGAGGAGAGCCCAGAACAGAATCTTGGGGGATCCTCAGATTAGGAGGCATCATCTAGATGGAGATCTCAGTAAGGAAACTGAGAAGGAGCCATCAGACAGGTAAGAAGAAAACTTGGAGAGAGTAAGGTCGAAGCAAACTAGGAAGAAGAGAATATGGAGGAGAAGAGGTTGATTGATAGTGTCAAAGGCTGCGGAAGTCAAGAAGGGTGAAGATTAAGAGAAGGGTAAAAAAAGGTTTCAGTTTAATTATGAGGTTGGAAGCCAGACTGCACAAACAGTTCAGAAGACACTAAGAAGAAAGGAAGTAGAGGCACCTATTGTAAACAACCTTCTCAAGGAGTTCAGCTGCAAAAGAGAGGAGAGAATATAGGATGATAGTTATCAGGGACCTATGGATCAAGTGAGATTTTTTTTTTTAGAATGAGAAGACATGGGCATGTTTGTAGATCGGGAAGCAGCCAGTAGAAAGGGACTAATTGAAATATGAGATAGTGTTCTCATCTGAGAGGATGAGGGGAGCCATAGGGAGTTTGAGGAGGGGTAAAAGACTTGGTAAAGCTGCTTTCATGAGTGATTTAGTAAATTGATTGGGGGCAGGGAGGAGATGCAAGAGGGTTATCTTGCTTCAGGGACACCCAGTTGAGATTATGTAACATAAATTTTAGAGGACCCATTCAGCATGGTTTCATGATTTTCTCTGGCTCCCATTCACCACCATGTGAATGGGAGAGAAGTTAGTGGGAGTAATGCGAGATTAAGCAGGCAAGATCTTCAATAGGGTAAAGGAACAAGAGATTCAAAAGAAAATAACAGTTTACAGTGTACAGTGGTCAGAATGAGAAAGGGAAGAGAGTATAGCCAGTATAGGATTGAGAAAAACTGAGGAGGGGAGGGATTGGAAGTCATAATCAGGAGGAAGAATAGGATTTGGAGTTGCACAGTATAACGGGAGAGATATGCTAACAGCAGATAATCAGAGTTCATGAAAGTGTATGTGGCACATTTGTGGGTGAGAGCAAGATTGAGGGTATGGCCATCTCCTTGTGTAGCTGTAGTAGGATGGAGGAGTAAGGCATAGGAATTAATGAGTTGAGGAATTTGGAGGTTAGTGTGTTTGAGAGAGTGTCAATATAATATGTATGTTGAAGTCCCCTAGTATGAGGGCAGGCGTTCAGGTCTCCTGACTCTGGAGCCAGTTACACATTTTCACTATACTATGATACCTTCCCAATGATAGTATTCATTTAGGTAGATAGATTGATAAAATATTTACTATGTGCTAGGCACTGTGCTAAGCACTGGAGACATACATACAAGCCAGAAAGAGATGCCCTCAAAGAGATGACAATCTGCTTCAAAAAGACAACACATAACAGGTTCCTAGGAAATGGGGTGGGGAAGGCCGTACTGTGTGGAGCTGGCCTAGAAGTGGCATGATAACTTGATTCCTGCCAAGGCAAATTGAAAGCTCACCAGTCATAGCTCTGCATCTCAGAGGTAGTATCTGAGGTTCTTTGGGGAGATGAAGATGATGGACAGAGTTCAGGCAGCATGGTATAGCATTGGTCAAGAAGGAGGTATGTATGATGTAAGTGTACTGCAAATTATTCTAGCTCGTATGTTCATTTTCTCTTTTCTATAAAATGAGAACATTTGTGAACTTCATAGTAGAATTTTTGTGCAAAATAAAATAATTTTGTTTACAGTGCCTTGTATTTAGATATATCTACTTTATTTTAAACAATTTATCAGTTTTTCATTTTTTGTGGCCTAAAATAGTGGTGATTGTTTTAGAAGCCACTTTTGCAATTACCATTAACCAAAAGAGCAAGAGGCAGTCAACAAGCATTAAATATTTACTATGTAGAAAGCATTGTGCTAAGCACTGAGTATACAAAGAAATGGCAAAAAAACAAGGTCCTTGCCATCAAGGACATATTCCAGTGGGACAAGATTGCATTCAAACAACTGTGTACATATGAGATACATACATTGTGGTGAAAGGCAATTTCTGAAGGAATGCCCTAACAGGGCATGAAGGGAGTAGAGGAGGGGAAACCATTTGAGCTGTCTTAAAGGTTAAGTTAGGGAGACCACTAGGTGGGAATGAGGAGAACATTGCTGACATGGGGAATAACCAGTGCAGAAGTACAGTTAGGAGATGAAACGTAGTAGGAGAAGGACAGAAAGAAGACAAGTGTTGGTGGATTGTAAAGTACCAGAGGAGAGTAAAGTGTAAGACCACTAGGAAGACAGGGATGCTGGGTTGTAAAAGATTTTAAATGCGAAAGAGAGCATTTTATATTTGATCCTGGATGTAATCGGGAGCTACTAGACTTGATTAAGAGGGTGATATAGTCAGAACTATGCTATATATATGCTGTAGATTCTAGTATAATATTATGCTACAGAAACAATTAGTCTTGAAAAGCTAGAGTTTATGTGTGAAAGAGCCTTGATCTGGATATTGGACTAAATCTTGCGAGTGATTTAATTGGTATAGAGCAGAGGTGTCAAAACAGGCTGCCTCATCCCAGAATTCCAGAGTGCCTGCCAGAACCAGATTACAGTGTAATTGGGAGATATTTAACAAAATAAACAAAAATACAGTAAAACCTAGATAATGTTAATGTGTGGCTTTCTAAGTCAGTATGCTAGAGATGAGGAAATTCTAACAGTATAAATCTGAAACTGCTTTGGAGAACCGAGAGGTAAAATAACATGCCCAGAGTCATACAGCCAGTATTGAACACAGGTCATCCACACTCAGAGGCCAGTTCTCTATCTACTTTCACACTGCCTCTCTGGTCTGAATATAATTAGCCTAAAATAAGAGTCATTAATTACTGCTAACCAACAGAAAAACAAACTTGGTGAGTTCATAGAATTATGGATTTGGAGGTGAAAAGGGATTTAGAGTTTATCTAATTCAGCCAGTCAAAACATCTGATAACAGTCTGAGGCCAGATTTGAACTCAGCTCTTCTTGACTCCAGATCCAGCACTTTATCTACTACACCATCAGCTGCCTAGAGAGGGGAAATAAATTTCCCATGGCTACATGGTTAGAGTTAGGATTTGAACTCAGGTCCTCAGGGTCCAAATCCAGCACCCTTTCACTATATCGCTCTATTAGACTCAGCAAATGAGTATTCTAGTTTTGTCAAATGCCTTGAGACTGGACTTTTTCTAGGAATATCAAGACCTCTAGAAATCCAAGTGGATCTAGATTATTCTCGGATCATCTTTGGTCCCTACGCTCATCAGGTAAATAATAGAATAGTAGATCTTAGAGGTTGAAGAGACCTTATAAGATTATCTGGTTCATTGAGACTAAGTCAAGTGACCCAAGTGTCTAGAAAAGGGATAATAATGATAAATGTGTGATTGGGAATAGTTGGGGAAATTAAACATGTCTAAACATTATGATGCTTCTAGCAAACTTAACTGTGTACATTTATCCCTTCCACATTGTGACTTTCCCCATCGCAATTTCGATGTATTGTGTGTCAGCATAAGAAATTAAATGGGAATTTTTTGAGAGTTTTGCAGAAGCCAGAGATGATGCTCAAAGGCCAGCAGACAACACAAAGCCTATGACCAAACATGTAATCCAAATATTACAATAAGGTACTGTAAACACCCCATCAAAGAAGAAGAAGAAATTCAGACTTCTCTGGTACAAAGAGAGGGACAAAAAATTTTATGCAGATTTTCCAGATCACGGGGCGGGGGGGGGGGGGGGGGGCACTACCCCTAACCACCATCGATGTGGAAGGGATAACTGTAGTTACATTTTAAGAGTTTGCTTTATATGGAAATAATGTGTAAAAGAAATGTTTGTTGCTGCTGTAGCTTCTGGTCCTACATTGTTTTTTGTGACCTGTTTTTATAATTGTTTAGTAATACTAACAATTTGAGTATTCTTGGGGCTTTCATTCATTTCAACAAAAGTTTATTGTCTGTTGTAGAGGGAGGTCTACTATTTCCTCAACGTAGAAGGAAACTCTTAATGTAGAGATTCCTGCAACAACCTTGATTGAAACTTCTCTGTGACTAAGTCCTAGGAAATTACTTAAGGCACAGAAAAGTTAAGTGACTTGCCAAAAAGTCATATAGGTGAGTGTTTGAGTCCAGTTCTTCCTGCCTCCAACACAGTATTCTATCCACTGTCATTGCAAAAAGTTATCTTTTTAAAATGTGTAATTAAGAGAGCTGAATATTAAGTGTTTGAGTCATTGAATATTTGTTACATTTGCCCTGGGCCTTGAAAGCAGGAATTGAGGAAAGCACTAGATTTTGAGAAAATCATATCAAAGGCATAGAGACTGAGCATGTGTTATGTAGATTAGCAAAAAGACTAGCTTGACTGGTGTGAAAGATTTGTATTAGAGGAAGTGTTATAGGAGAAAGATCATTAGATGAGTATGAAGATGATCTCTTGTCTTTCTAGGGTATGTTTCTAAAACATAACAAAGAACCTTGAGTTAGAGCCAAGGTGACACAGTTAAAGGAAGTTCCTCTCTAGGAACTTCTAACAGATCTAGAAAACACACTAGATTGAATCCTGTTGGAGATACAGAAAGTCACAGTGAATCCTTTGTCCATCCCCCTTCCACATTGGGAGACAGAGGTCTACGAACCTGAGAACTGCATCAGACAAAGAGCGTGCACTTCCCAGGGAGAGGCTGTGCACCAGGGCAGGAGGAAATATCAGACAAACAGACCCACTCTGTGACTGGGATCAGGTGCCAACTGACTGCTTTGTTGCCCACTACCCAGTCTCTGATTGCAGATCAGGGCAAAATGACAAGGGGACCTGTGTACCACAGTAGCATTTCCAGTGGGGAATCCCTTGGCCCCTTATTCTGGGCAATGTACAGGTTAAAAAGAAGTTCAAAAGCCAGTAAGTAGTAGTAGTAGCAGCAGCAGCAGCAGCAGCGGTGTGGCTCAGACACAAAGTAAAGTCTTACCACTTCTAGCCTAACCTGCAGAGGAATAATCAGGGTAAGAATTGTAGACCAAAAAGGAACCTACAGTTCAGCCACTTTGAGCAATAAAACTTTCCAGCTGGCAAATAGGAGTAAAATCCCGCAGCAATCTACTCTAGTTCAGACCACAATGTGCAACAATCAGACTTTGCCCTGGATCTGACAACTTTGGGAGCACTAGAGGCTTTCAGGTCCCCAGCTTGTTCCTGAGATCCTAGATTAACAATACTCAGAGAAAGCAAGCAACAGAACTAGCCCAGACCTTAAGTGCCCCAGCATAAAGTCCAAAGTCAGGAAGTAGGCTGGAAAAATGGCCAAAAAAAAAAACCAACCCCACCTTAATAAGCTGTCATAATGGTAGGGACACTCAAGACATAAACAAAGAGAATGACTCCCAAACTTCTGTGAGTATTGCCTGAGGGGGGAAAAAAAAGCTTGGTCACAAACTCAACTACAATTCCTAGAAGAGATGAATCAAGAGTTTTAGGGTATTTTTTAAGAGTTTAAAGTTTTTTTTTTTTTTTGAATAAATGGAATGAGAGCAGTTGAGAGGAAAAAACAGAAACGAGAACGATAGAAAAAGCAATTGGAAAGGGAATTCTCAGCTTGCAACAGTGTGAGGTAGAAAACCTTACCCAAGCAACAAAATCCCAGAAAATTCAAATGGTTACCCTATTTCCCCATGTATAAGACACTCCCATGTATAATACGCACCTTAATTTTGGGGCCCGAAATTTGTTAAAAAAAAAAAGTATTACATAAAGTTATTGAACTCAACTTTTATTCATCATAAAATTCATGCAGCTCCTCATCACTGTCAAAACTCCCATCCATTAGCTTGTCCTCATCTGTGTTTGATGACGAATGACTGTCTTCATGTATTGCCTCATCCTCAGTTCCATCTATGGCTTTTGAAATGCCACACTTCTTAAATGACTTGACAATGATCTCAATCTTGATATTATCTCAGGATCTTTTCACCCAGGTACAAATTTCTCCTATAATTGGTTTCTTCACTCTTGCCTCTCATGGCCTTCTTCTGCCATGGCGTTTTCAGTAGGATTTCTTCTTCCTGTAACCAGTCTCGGATTATTTTCTCAGTTGGAGGAGGACCAAACTTATGTCCAGCAGCATGATTTCCATTGACTTTTGTAAACTGGATCACTTTTAACTCGAATTCGTCACTGTACAAAAATTTTTTCTGAGCCATTTCTGGGTAGAATGTGGCAAAACATAACCTAATATACTGGTAACAAATGCGAAACGATGAGCGCAAAAAACGACAAGCGGGAAGTGCAAGTAAAAAAAATCTATAACCACTGCATAAGATGCACCCAGTTTTTAAACCCCACATTTTTTTCAGAAAAGGGTGGTTCTTATACATGGGGAAATACGGTAATTAGAAGCCAATGACTCTATAAGCCCCCCATATATGTATGTGTGTACAAATAAATAATATAATAATAAATAATAATCTATACATATATATATAAACAAAGTCAAAAGGCTGAAAAAGTGGAAGAAAATTTAAGATATATCATGACAAAAACAACTGACCCAGAAAAGAGAAAACAGAATTAAGAATCATTGGACTATCAAAACGCCATTACCAATAAAAGAGCCTAGACATCATATCTCAAGAAATCTTAAAGAAAAACTCCCCAGGTCTCTTAAAAGCAGAGGGCAAAGTGGAAATAGAATCCTCTGGTCACCTCCTGAAAGAAACCCCAGAATAAAAACTCCCAGGAACATCATAGCCAAAATCCAGAGCTTCTAGGTCACAGAAAAAAATACTGCAAGCAGCCAGAAAGACTCACTTTCAGGATCACACATGATTTAATAGCCTAGAATAACTTATCCAGAAAAATTGAATATAATGCCATAGGGGGAAATAGACTTCTAATGAAAGAGAAGACTTCCAAGCATTTCTGATGAAAAAGCAAGAGCTGTGGAGAAATTTGAAGTGCAAACACAGGAGTGAAGAGAAAGATAAAAAGGTAAACATGAATGAACATAAAGAATTAAAGTGAGCGTAAAAAAACTAAACAAGTATTAACTGCTTACATTCAGATATGGGGAGATGATACATGTGTCCACTCAGAGCCTTATCATCAGATTTCATAGAGGGAGTCAAGTTAGACAAGGCCTGGAAGTGGTTCTGGTATGTCTTGATGATCTCAAGAAAAGAATGGAAAGAGAAGTAAAGAGGAATACACTGGGAGAAAAAGGAAGGTGGAAGGTTGGGGGAGATTATCTCACATAATGTGGGTGCACCAGCAAACAAGCAAGAGTTTGGAAGACTGGCTAATATTTGAACCTCAGACTCCTGAGTGAAGTTCCTGAGGATTCACTTGAACTGGTTAAAAGAAAGAAGGATACACACACACACACACACACACACACACACACACTTGAATACAGAAATACATTTGACTCAGCATGGACATAGGAAGGGTAGAGGTGAAGAGGGAGTTGGAGAGTCCTAAGCAAAACAAATGCTCGGGATGTACAAAAATATTTATAGCTTTTTTCAAGGTGGCAAAGAATTGGGGAATGGGTGGACAAGTTATGTTACATAAATGTAATAGAATACTATCGTGCTGAACTCCTAGCCTCATAATAACCAACCAATAACCTTGCAGAGGACTGATGATGAAACATGCTACCCACCTCCTTATAGAGAGGTAAAGCACTCAGTTGCACACAAATATTTTTTGAGATTTGGCCACTGTGGAAATTTGGTTGGATTGACTATATATGTGGGGGTAGGGGTTGGGGTGGGTGTGGTGTTGGGATGGGAGAGTGAAAAGGCAGGTCTTGGCTAATTAAAACAAACACATATGTGTGTCTATGCATACATAGATACACAGAGAGAAAACTTGGAAACTTCGGTTGTACACAATGACCAATCACAATTCCTGAGGACTTATGATGAAACATGCTGCCCACTTCTTGACAGCATACTGAAACTTTTTTTTAAGACATGGCTAGTGAGAATTTGGTTTTGCGTTATTGTACACATACTTGTAATGAGTTTTGTTTTTCTTGTTTTCACAGTGGAAGGGAAGGTAGATTATAGGGAGAGGGTAGTGGGAGAGAGAGAGAAGACAGATCTTTGAAAATAAAATTTAATTTGAAAAAAGAAAAAAAATCTTCCAAGACTTTATTGAAATGAGTGACCTTAGGGATTCATTTGAGGACAAATGACATTTCTGGGACAAACCTGAGAAGTATTACCATTGATTTTGAAGTCAAAGAGAAGAAACTAAAGACCACAGGGACACTCATTCATTGTGTTTGTCTCACTATTGACTAATAAAGAGATGAAAAATAGAGATTGGGGAGGAGTGAACAGCTAACTAGGAAGGTAGTGTCTGTGAATGGAATTTTGATTCATGGACCACCAGAAATACTATAAGACTGACAGATTCCTGGCCAGAGATAGCGTACACTTAACAAAGACTGGTAAGAATGTAATTACTAAGTGCCTTGCAAACCTAATCAAAAAATTCTTAAACTAAAAGGAATGGGAAAGAAAAGACTGTCTATACATACTTCCCAAGAGCAGCCACAAAGAAGTGACTGAGACCCATATGTCAAGTCAAGACGACAAACATTTATTAAGCACTTTCTATGAGCCAGACACTGCTTACCTCCATAAATTCACAGGGGACGAATCCAGGGGGAAAAAAAAAAGAGCCAATGGCCGCAGATGCTTATACACAAATGCCCAAAGTTTAGTCAGTAAATGAGAGGAACTGGAGATCTTAATGCAAAGGGCAAATTTTGTGTTAGAGGTACTACTGAGACTCAGTGTGATGAAACCTATGGGTAGCCATTATCCAAAAGGAATAGGATAGGTAAAAGGAGGTGATAGAGGGGTGGGATATGCATTCTGAAGATATAAAGGGAAACAATTCCAGATTGGGAGAAAAATAGAATTTGTCCTAAGAGACCAATGTTAATGAAGAGAGAACTCATGAATCAACTTAAATCTTTAAAAGAAACATATAGAAAATGGAAAAATGGCCAAATGAAATGGAGGATGAATATAAGAGGTTAGCACAGTCCTGTAAAAATAGTGTCAGGAAAGCTAAAGCTCAGAAGTAGCTGAGACTGGCCAAAAAAAAAAAAACCAAAGAATGAAAAAAAGGCTTTGGTCTTTTGGTTTTTTAACAATATTGGGGAAAAAAAAGAGGATCAAAGAAGGGGTGGATAGGCCATGATAATTGACAACAGAGAGAAGGCAGGGCTGCTCAGCTCTTTTTTTTCTGTTTTCTATACAAAGGAAAATGATTTTTATACTGCAAATAACAGTACAGAAGTGACAGTGGGTTGATACCCAAAATAAGTAAGGAGACAATAACAATACTTAGTTCCCCTGAATTGAGTGAACTAATCTCCTGAATTGATGAATTTAAGTCACCTAACCAGATAGACTATATCCTTAGGTCCTGAAGGAACTAGTAGATGTGATTACTGACGAATGGGTGATACTTGATAGATCATAGAGAATAGGTGAGTTACCACAACATTGGAAAAGCACAAATGTTCTGACTTTCAAAAAAGGAGAGATAAGAGTACAAATTTAAGGTAGAGAATCTGCAGCCTCAAGGCCACATGTGGCCCTCTAGGTCCTCAAGTGTAGCCCTTTGAAAAGTCACAGAAAGTTTGGATTCAGTCAAAGGACTGCACTTGAGAACTTAGAGGGCCACATGTGGCCTTGAAGCTTCAGGTTCCCCCTCCCTGTTTTAGACCAATGAGCTTGACTTCTGTTCTTGGAAAAATTCCAGAACAGATCATTGAGGAGGTGTTTGGTGATGGGAAGCAGTGTTTACAAAACGCCAGCGTGGCATCATCGTGCCAGGCTAAATTAATTTTATTTTTTGATAAACTTTCTAAACTAATAGATGAAGGGAATATCCTAGCTATAGTATACCTAGATTTTAGAAAAGCTTTTGATAAATTTACTCATACTATTCTTAAGGAGAAGATGGAGAGATGGATTAGATGATAAAATAATCATATGGATTCAGAACTCATTGTAGGGACAGACACAGTTAGTAGTTCAATGTCTACATGGTTGGGAATCTCCAGTGAAGTACCCTAGGGATTTGCACTTGGACTTGTGCTGTTTAACATTTTTATAAATAACTTAGATAAAGGCGTAGGTGATGTGCTTATCAAGTTGCAGATGACATAAAACTTGAAGGTATAGCTAACACACTAGATAACCCCGCCAGATTAAGAACATCAGACTGAATCTATTAAGATGAAATTCAGAAGGTATAAATGTAAAATCTTGTCTTTGGGCACAAAAATCAACTTCACAAGCATGAGATGGGAGAGGCATGGTTAGAAAGTATTTTTTTCTGAAAAAGATCTGAGAGTTTTGGTAGATTGCAAGGTCGATGTGAGTCAGCAGTGTGATATGACAACCAAAAAGGCTAATGTGATAAAGGACTGCATTAACTTTTAATTAACGTGGCTTCCTAAAATAGGGTAGTGATAGTTCACCAGACTCAACTCTTCAGACTTCATCTGGAAAGTTCTATCCAATTCTGGGGTCCACAGTTTAAGAAGGACATTGGCAACTGGAGAGAATCCAGGATGATAAAAGTTCTTGAGACCAAGATTTGAGAATCACTTGAAAGAACTAGATATGTTTTGTTTGGAGAAAGGAGCCAAGCAAGGAGCACACAAATTTTTTCAAGCATTTAAAGGGCAGTCATGTGGAGGAAGGATTAGAGCTGTTGTTCTTGGCCCTGTAGAGCAGAATCAGGGACAATGGATGGAAGTTGCAGAGATCAACTTAGGCATGATGTCAAGATAAGCTGCTTTTTTTTTTTTTGGAGGGGGGAAGGCAGGGCAATTGGGATTAAGGGACTTGCCCAAGGTCACATAGCTGGTAAATGTGTCAAGTGTCTGAGGCAGGATTTGAACTCAGGTTCTCCTGACTCCAGGGCTGGTGCTCTACTCACTGTGCCGCCTAGCTGCCCCCAAGATAAGCTTCTTAACAATGAGAGCTGTCCAAATAAACCACCTAAAGAAGGGATGGGCCAAGCCTGATCCCCAAGTACTGTGTAATTAACCAATCAGAAGATGGGAAGATGGATTTCATCCTACCCTCTTCGGTATAGCCAATTGTATTGCTTGTTTCCGTCACAACCACACCTACCCTCATCCCTCAGCAATACCCCTCTCCTGTCCCTCTGCTACATAAGCTCCCATCTTGTCTCTTTGGTGTGAAGCATTGGCCCCTCAGGGCAGTTGTAACCTAACCTATAACCAGTTATAACCTTAGTGCCATGCAGGTGCTATTGAGAAAATTTGCCTCTCCAGCCTCTACCTTCAGATCACCTCATGGTTATCGCAGGTACTAAGTACAGTGAGAGCCCCCTACTGTAGAGGGCCAGCTCTGAGAAAGTCCATTCTGGGATAAGATACAGGCCAGCGGCCTGTTCTTGCCCTTGGGCTGATAACTCACCACATGGCCTCTCCATCCCCTACCTCGGCATGCATGTGCTGCTCAGGTTGAAGGCTCTTCAAGCCTCCTCAGTATACACATGCTCTCTCTAATGCCCCCCCCCACGGCACACACATGCTAAACACCACCTGTGGGCTATTAACACAATATTGTTTATGGCAAAAGGGGAACAAAGGCACGAGGAAGTCATGCAAAGGAGAATTAAGCATGAGGAAGTCGTGTATTATGCAAATGCCTCATGAAGATTTGTTGATTCTGCTTGCCTAAAAGGCATATAAGCCCTATCCCTCAGTTTAGTAAACGGAGCTGTTCTTTACTCTTCCGCCTGGCCCATGTTTTCTTTTCACTCTCCGAGGCATTCAGCCGTCCGGCCATTTTGGCACCACAGCCACTGGCAGCACCCTACCTCCACTCATTTCAATTAGAGTGAGGCGGGTGAACAGCAGCTTTCAGATCTCATTAAATTATCTCTTCCCTTTCCCACCCCCACCCCAACCCCCAGCTCACCCTTCTGGCAAATGTCCCCAATTACTGTCAAGGGGAACACCAACATTCCAGCCACTCCACAACTTCAGTGTCATATTCAACTTGTTATACTCCCACATCCTGTATATCCAATCAGTTGCCAAATGTTGTCTTTTCTACCTCCACATCTCTTACATTGCTTCCCTTTTCCCTATTCACAAAACCACCCAATCACCTTTCACCTGGACGGTAGCTTCTTTAATTGGTCTCTCTGCCTCAAGCTCCCTTCTCTACAGCACCTCCCAATGCACACACATCATACCATCTTCTACACAGTTGCCAAAGTGATTTTTCCTAATGTACATATCTGACTTTTTCATTCTTTTACACAACAAACTCCACTGGTTCCCTGTTGACTTTAATATCCTACAATATTTCCTCATTATCTCATTTTTTAAGTTTCTATTTTTATGTAAGTTTTATAATATATAATTATTAGTACAGTAGTATGTGTATATAATTTTAAGTAAGTAAATATATATATACATATATATATATAAAGGGGTGCATAATGCAATTTTTTTTACTGATGAGGGTCTATCAAAAAAGTTTGTTGACCATCAGACTAAAAGACAAGAGACAGGGTTCTATTTCTGACTCTTCGATTGACTTGTTGAACAGTCACCATTTTGAATCTTAGTTTCTACAACTTTGAAAGAAAGTACCAATCAATACTTGGCTGAGGTTTACATCACAACATTTATCACCTATGCTACCCCTGCAGAATTTGGAAAGGGAAACCTTTCAGTGTATAATGAGGATGTTTCTGAGAGTTATAGGCTGGAGAAGGTAGTGTGGACCCATAGCAGGACTGTTGAAGGACAGGGCATTTTAACTTGTTTCATTGTTTCTCATGGTGTAGTGATGGTAGTAGTGTCTTTTCAGCTAAAGGTAATGTCAGTGGCTAATGTGAAAATATGTTTAATATGAATGTATATGTAAAGCCTATTTATATCAGATTGCTTGGGGAGAGGGAGAGAGGAAGCTGGAGAAAATTTAGAACTCAAAATCTTACAGAAGTGAATGTTGAAAACTAAAAATTAATTTAAAAAGCAACCTATGATTTGACTGGTAAAAGAACCCACACTATTCAAATATCCTTAATCAATAGATATCTACAGCTCATTGTTTATAGTTTTATATAGAGTTGTTTAGAGCACTGAGAGGTTAATTATATTGGACTTAGTCATGTACCTGATGTGTCTGAGGCGGAACTCAAGCTCAAGTCTTCCTTTCTCCAAGGATGGACCTCTGTTGACTATGTAATGGTATCATGTGCAAAACTTAGATTAAAAGAAAATACAAATTTACTGGTGCTTATAAGCTTAGTCTTATAGAGTATGCTCCATTATAAGATAAAGTGGTCTAGTGGTAAGAGCAGTGAATTTACAGTCAGAGGACTTAGGTTTAAATCTTAACTCTGCCCTTGATGGTCTTAGGGGAAGTCATTTTGCCTCACTGAGCCTCAGCTTTCTCATCTACAAAATGAGGTTATATAGTTTGATCTCTGAGATTCCATTTAGATAAATGACAGTGATTTGTATATCTCATTATCTCCTTGTTTCTTTTTACTATATATTTGTGGGGGAAAAGGTTCATGATTATAGAGTTTCCAGTTCAACAGCATGTCATCTCTTTTTTTATCTTTAGTTTACTAAAATAAAAAAACTATTAAAAATAAAGGGAATATCAGCTACTTTTTCTTTAGGAACACCTCATATTTCATGTTACCTGTTATAAAGCTAAGGATTTGAATTTGCCAGGATTCAACATTAACTTAACAGAATGTGAGAACTGAGGCAGTGTATTGGAAAGCATGTGCTTGAAAAACAGCTAGTTATCTCCCTATAATATGAGGTGCTACTTGAATTACTCCTTTTAGAATTATCATTCTAATTGATAGATTAGAAAAATCAATCTAATGAATTTCTTATATATCTAATATCTATAATAGAAAATGAGAAATTGACAAGTTTCTATTAAAGACTTTGAAAATCTGCCCTTCCTTTTTTCCAGCAACACTTTCTTTAAATGATACTACTTTCACTGAGTCAGTTTGATCGCAAAAATGAACTATGTTCCATATGTTGGAAGAATGCACCATATAATTGCTTTTGGATAACCAAAAATATAGGTTGAATGTTAAGTCATATATGTAACTAAATTATTAGTGGACTTCAGGAAATTTTAAAAGAAACTATTTTAATGTATTCATCCTGTTATCAGAACGTTTAGTGCATTAAATAATAAAATATAAAATAAAAGGCTAAAAGGCTTCTAGGCTCATAGTTTTAGAGTAGGAAAGGAACTTAAAGGTTAGATTGCCTAACCTCTCAACATTGAAGGGAAAGAAAAAGTAGAGACAAAGTTTTCCCTTTAAAACTTCCCAAATAAAGGAAGGTTTGGTCATTACAAATAAACCTACGATATTAATGTCATATTCTTCCTAAATAACCATTGATTTATAGTTCTGTCACACCACTAAAATGTTGTTGTGGGCCAGGTGTAGCTCAAGCCACACCCAAGATTCAGTCTAGAATACACATTAGAATGTCATGAGGCACTTCTGGACCTTAAATTTGGGGTGGGGGTGGAGAAGTGGTAGACTTACAATAGGATTAAAAAGACTCCAGTTCCTAGTTTTATTCAAATAAAATGCTGCTTACAAAAATCAGCAACACTTGGGACCTGAAGCCATCTCTACAGGGCAATGGGAATTCTACTAAAACTTCTAGTGCTCCAATTCCATAAAGGCTGAGTTTCTTCCCAGAGCCCTCTGAATGAACCAAGTCTTGAGGATGGCCTCCTCAAAGGAAAGCTACTTAAGTCACCAAGCATTTCTTAAGCACCTACTATATACTTGGCACTGTGCTAAACTCTGGGGATAAAAAGAAAGGCAAAAAACCAGTCCCTGCTCTCAGGGGCTCACAGTCTAATGGGGGAGACAACATGCACACAACTGTATACAAAGTATATATAGGATAAATTAGAGATAATTTCAGGAGGAAGACACCAAGATCGAGGAGGACTGGGAAAGGCTTCTTGACAAAAGTAGAACTTCAGCTGAGACTTGAAGGAAGCTAGGTAAGCCAGGAGACAGGGATGAAGAGGGAGAGAGCTCCAAGTTCGAAGAACAGCCAGAAGGCTGGTGTCACTGGATCACAGAGTACATGGAGGGAAGAGAAGGTGTAGGAAAACTGAAAAGGCAAGCCATATCATGAAAAGTCAAATGACTTTTATATTTGATCCTGGAAGTAATAAGGGACTTTGGCGTTTAATGGGGGGGTGCAGGGAAGGCAGTGCAGGGAGCAGCACTGAGTGGTGACAGGGTCACACTTGCCCTTTCAGAAGATCAGTTTGATAGTTGAGTGGAACATGGACTGAAGTGGGGAGAGGCTTGAGGCAAGAAGACAAATCATCACACTATTGGAATAGTTCTAGTGTGAAATGATAAAGGCCTGCACCAGAGTGAGGATAGTATCAGAGAAGAGAAGGGGACCTACATGAGAAATGTTAAAAAATGGACAGGACTTGATAGTTGATTGTGGTTATGGGAGATAAGAAAGAGTGAGGAATCAAGGATAGCACCTAAGTTGTGAGCCTGGGTGATGACGGTGTCCAGTAAAAGGGGAGAGGGCAGTGTTCAAGAGAAAGGTAATGAGTTCAGTTTTGGACATGCTGAGTTTAAGATGTCTACCAGACAGCCAGTTTGAAATATCCACTAGGGCAGTTGAAATTGTGAGGAGACTAGAGATCAGGAGAGAAATTAGGGCTGTATAAATAGATCTGAAAATCATCTGCATAGAGATGATAATTGAATCCATGGGATCACCAAGCAAAATAGTATAGAAGGCCTAGGATAAAGCCTTGGGCAACCCCCATGGTTAATGGGTAGGGCCTGAATGAATATCCAGTAAAGGAAACTGAAAAGGAATGGTCAGATAGGAGAAGCAGGAGTGTGTGGTGTCACAAAAACCTAGAGATGATAGAACATCAAAAAGAGAAGCATAATTAATAAATATATATTAAATGCTGTAGAGGTCAAGAAGGATTGAGAAAAGTTCATTAGAATTGGCAATTAAGAGGTCTTTGATAACTTTAGAGAGAGCAGTTTCAGTAGAATGAGGTAGGAAGCTGTACTGCAGAGAGTTCAGAAGAGTGAAAAGACAGGAGGAGACACTGATTATAAATGGCCTTCTCAAGGAGTTCAGGCATGAAAAGGAGAACAGATATTGGGGGAGGGGGATAGCTAGCAGGGATGGATGGACCAACTGAGGGTTTTTTGAAGATGGAAAGACATGGGCTTGTAGGCAGTAGGGAAGCAGCTAGTAAGCAGAGCAATTGAACATTAGTGAGAGAGGGGATAATAGAAGGGGCAACCTGCTGAGAATATGGGATGGAATGGGATAACTTGGGCATATAGAGGAGTTTGCCTTGGCAGAGAAAGGCCATTTCTTCATATTGTTCCTGTCACATCCCTCTCCTTGGTGGCAAGATCCCCAAATCCTCCAGGGGCACCTCCCACTAAAATGATTTTAAAATAACTCTAACCTCGTGCAGAATCCTAGCTAGGCAACACTGGAAGAAGACCTTATTACAAATAATAAAAAAGATAAAAAATAAAACAATAAAAAGTCCTTTACAAGTATATTCCCCACAGGATGGGTAATGTCAAGGAAAGTTCCGAATAGATGTCTTGGTATAAAAACAACCACAGTGAACAAGAATATCAGATCCAAAGTCGAGACGACAATAGCTCCAATGCTTTTGAAGCACCGGTTCTCTTCACAGGTTTGAGTGATGATCAGGTAGTAATCTTGTGATAGCAATGTTGCTAAGGGATCATAGGCCTTTCAATTGCAACCTGACTCAAAGTTTCATTTAATACTGGGACTCAGCCACTGCTGCCACTGAATCAGAATTCCAGTGTTCCCTGGCCCGATAGCCAAAACCTCCCTCTCCTTGTGAGACCCATCAGGGAGTATGGTACCAAATTTGGGCCCCCTTGAAAGACCTTTACCAAGAAACTATCTTTTCAATGGTGGTTAGATGAAAACTTCCCTCATCTTCATCCAAAGGCTTAAGATTACCAATAAGTCAGAATTCCCATTCACCATGATTATAATAATTTTATTTCCCTTCTATTGTTAAAAAGCAAAACATCTCCCAACAACTCCATGCATTGACCCTCTAGACTTTTTTTAATGAGTTGTCAGAACCTTTCTAGAGGAACGTAAACTGCCAATTAAGGGGAACCTCAATCATTTTCCCAGATTACATGGAGGGGTTAGAGAGGAAGGGTACAAAGCAGAAACCTCAAGGTCTGGATGAATTAACACGGGGAATTGAATAAGGAAGGGATGGAAAAGATTCATTAGGAATTTGCCCAAAAGTAGTCTATCCTTATTAGGTGACTCTTCCTGAAAGGCCAGATCCAGGATACCCTGGTCAGGGGAGCCCTTCTCCTTGGGCTAGCTAGCATTGATTTATCAGAAACAGTCTCTGGGGTATGGGACAGTCAACTCTTGATAACTGGGGTATGATGAAGCTATCTGTTCCAGAGTTCAACAGTAACAGCTGTGTGAGTATGATAAAATAGAAATAATGCCACTAAATGTGATAATGATGCACCCAGTCTCAGTCTTTCTTCACAATAAAGGAGACCCCAATTAAAGGCAGCAGTGCATTGGGGCCCAGAAAGCGTGTGTTCTGTATGAGTTTTTGACAGTGGCTGATGTAGTGGTAGAGTGATCTCACATCCCAAATAAGTATCAGCTAGAGTGAAGACAAACCTCTTGCCCTGAGATGGAGAAAGAGGGCCAGAATAATTGTCAATCAGAGACAGGTTAAGAGTCATATGAGATTATACCATATTGATTTTCAAAGGTGAATGCTCTGATTGGCACAAAGAACATCATCCTTGGAGAGTATATAGTCACTTGCCCACCAGAATATAACATCATAGCCCCCACTCTAGATCGATAATGGATCTAGTTCCCAATTTCTGGCATTCTCATAAGAACATCAGTCTCAACATCGTATTCATCAGAGGGCATATAATGTCTTTGATGGGCACTAATAAACTCTATTTAAAAAAAAAACTATACCATTAGAAGCATTGGTAAAATTTCTCCATTGGTCCTCATCTCAAAGAATGAGACTTTAATTGTCCAGTTCTATTCTTTCTGAGACATAGACCACCCATCCAAACCTATAGCCCAGAAATGAATATAAATAAAAATCCAGTGGACATACCTTCATTAGCCTTCATTTTGATGTTTCATTAGTTTGCTGCTTAAACTTCTCCTGCAACTTCTCAAGTTCCTTGGTAGTCAAAGCTCATGTACCCTAACTCCCCTGTGGAAGAAGTCACTCCCTGGGAAATAGCATACTGAAAAGTAATAATGGTAGACTAAAAACTTTCTTTCTTACCTGCCCCATTCTGTACCAGTTCCTAATCCTCATTTTCATTCCAGTTCCTGTTCCCTTGTCTTATATCCCTGATTTTTAGCAAAGTATAAGACATTCTCTCTCTAAATCCTCTGCATCAGATAACAGGATTCTCATATGCATCCTGTCTGTCACTGCCCCTGTTAGCATGGCTGTTTTCACCTGTACTGTTACCAGAGCTTTAAGCTTCTCCTGTGCCTTAAAGGCATGGTCATTAAAAAGAAAAAGCTGCCACTTCTACCTCTAATTGCCAAATATTCAAAGGCACTTTGTTTTAATATTCCTTGTTAGAGACTCAGCCTTTGTAAAACTGTTTATGAGTCATGGATCCTTAATTTTGCTGTTTCCAACTTTCCCTGTCAAGTTCCTTAAGCATCCATTAAGCTACCTTTACAGGGCATTATGGGAGTTTCTGTCTATCTCACTGAGAAGGCTTCCCTCTAACAACACTAGCCACAAGGTGCCAGGGTCCCATGTCTGGCCATCCAATCATCCTAGGTTCCCTCCTTCTACACCACCCTTCTCTCTCTTCATCAGTGAATTTAACCATGATCATTGAGAACTACCCCCACCAAACATCAGTGTTCTGTGTCAGGCCTAGCTTAGGCTATGTATGGAGCATAAAATGCAAAAAAAAAAATTTATTTGTGATATGATTAAAAAGAATACAATTCCTAGTTAAATACATTTAAAACACTACCACCTTCAACCTTTACACAACCATTGCCCCTTTAAGGGCAATTAGAATTCCACTAAAATTTCCAGAACCTTGATTGCATATGGACTGGATTTTTTTATTTGTTTATTTTTTAATGCCCCTGGCTCTCTAGATCAAGTCACGGGTATGTCCTTCTTCCTTACAGGGAAACTACCCCTGCTTATGTAAAATAATGCGTTTCTACCACACCACTATTGCTAGAAGCAATGATGCTTTGATTCTTACAGTGGTAGAAGGACCATTTGATCCTGAATTCAGAAGACCTAGGTTAAAATCTTAGATAACTTTGTCTGCTCGCTACTTCCCTAATGTGAGCCTCCCTTTCCTAATTTTTTTTAGGATAATTATTATGCTTTTTGCTTCGTGGATGTGAGGAAAACACTTTGCGATCTGTAAAATGATATATAAATGTGGGCATTATGAAATTGGCAGTCTTTTTGCAGCCAGGGTAGAATTCTTCCTTTCAAGTGTTTTTACATTCTCATATACTCTAAAGAATTTTCTTGGCATAAAGTAAATGGTTGTAAGCTGCCCTCCCCAGTACAGTCCAAAACAGTTTAAATGTAATTGAAAAATGTTTAACAAAATAAATAGAAATATAGTACAACATAGTTAATTGGTGGTTTTCTGGTCAATATCCGGCCTGCAGGAATCCGTTTCTGTGTTTGTATTTAAGTCTGACATCACTGACTTAGACCATCTTTCCAACAATTACCTGCTTACTCCTGGGGGAGATGTGGAGCAGTAGCTTGGTTAGCAGAATAACCCAGTTTGGATCTGATTGATCTTTTTCATTAGTCTCAAAGGTAATTCATTCTCTTCCTAGCCTGTGAAGGATCGAGCCCGGGACCCTTAGCATTGCTGAGCCAGCTTCCAAGAAGTGCCAGCTTTTCCTTGGAATTAATCCAAGGGGCTTTGGCTCCAAGGCTTTCACTTTTTGCTATATTCACAGAATCCCAACTTGAATCCAGAGGCGCTGCTGTGCACCTTGAGGTGGAAAATCTGTTATGCCTAATCCCTAGTTAACTTTATTCTTTTCTGCCACCAAAACTTGGTGTCTGGTCCTGGCAGCCAGTACCATTTTCCCATCTTAACCCTTTCTACCACATACCAAAAACCACAAGAGTAGGTATTCCATTGCTTATATTCAAGGCAAAGAGACTATAAAAATTCAAAACTAATGTAACTCCTTAGGCATGTGGAAGTATGTAACAAGAAAAACCCAATCTCAGACCAGATGGTGCCTAAATTTTCTAACCTAAACTTTTAAGTAAAATTTCCTCAGTTCTAGCTTGTCCTGTGACTCTCAGGAAGATAGAAGCCCCCCTATACACGGCCATATCCCCCTCTTTTCCGCAACCAGAATTGCTCCCATTAATTTGGGGTTGGTTCTTCTGGGCATTTTCAGTCAAGTTCCTTGGTTCATCCTGCAATATCAAGCTCACTCTTAGCAAATGAGGAGGTCTACTAACTGCATAACAGCTAACACTTTGTGGCTTCCTACTTAGCACCCACAGTCTAGCTTCTCTCTTTCCACGGCCTTCCTTAATTGTATGTTTGTGGCTTGAAGTGATATTAGAGATCATCTAATTAAATCCCATCATTTTAGAAAGGAGGGAAATGAGATCCAAAAATATTCAGCGATTTTCCCAAAATCGGTCATAAATAAATCCGGGATTGGAACCTAGGTCCCTAGACTTCAAATTAATTATTCTTTCTACTTTATCATACTGCTTCCTCATACCATTTACGGGGGGAGGGGACCAGGGAGGTAGAAAAATATTTGTGTGTGTGTGTATACATGTGTACACACAGATATACTCATCTGCCACAGTAATTATTATGAAATTCAGAAATTCACATGAGTTTGTCATATTTATTGTAATATATCCTGCCAAAGCCTCCTAAGGCAGGCCACAGGCATACCCACCTTTTCCCACTATCTAGCCTGCCTTAGAAGGGAGGCATGGTGCAGTGAAGGAAGTGGAAGCGACGTGAAGAGGAAGATCTAGGTAGGGAATATGTTCTTAGCATTCCAAGTCAGACCAAATGCAATTACTGTAAAAACATTCTAAAGGGAATTAAAGGAATACTTTTCTGTCATCTTTTTTGGAGAAAATTCTCACCTAAGTGTTTCCCCAAGCTGAAGAAGTCACAAATTCTTTTCTGATGTGAATAAAAAAGGATGGGTGATGCAGAGATGTAGGGAGAATGGAAAGTAGATATGCCTGTATCTTTTTCTCCCTCTTCTCTTCTTCTTTCCATGAGAGAAAGGTGTAGGGCCTTGTGATTGGATAGGGAGGCCATAGACTGAACTGAACTAGCCTAGACTTGGTATGGATAGCTAAATTAAGGAAAAGGTGAGTTTCCCACCTTCCAAACTAGAACACCTTTCCCAGAACCTCAGATCTCTTCTTCACCTTCATCCCAGAAACGTAGAGCACTCATTCTGCCCTCCATCTGTCTGAATTCCCCCATCATTCTCAGGGCTGTCCTCTTGCTCAAAAATTTCCCCTTTATACCTGCCCTTTTTATTGTATCTCCAGAACTTAGCATGGTGTTTGGCACATAGTGAATAATGTATAAATGCTTTTTCATTCATTCATAGCTAACACACAAAAAATAATCTCTTAAAATTGCTGGGGAATATTACACATACCCACAAGCTAATAAATTAGAAATCCTAAGTGAAACGGATGGCTTTTTAAAAAAAAAAATCCATATCATTGAAACTAACACAATATAAAATTGATAATTTTCCCTCTATTTACCTTTATTACAGGTCTATTCTGGTCTCTAAGCTCCTACCCACAAAATTAGTTTATGGGATAATTGTTTTTTCTGATATATCTCATTTTCATCCTTTCCTTTCCACTTATATTGTTGCCTGTCCTAATTTAGAATCTCATTATCTGTTTTCTAGACTATTGTAGTAACCTCCTAACTGGTAACTCTCTCTCTAGTTTCTCCCCTCTTGAAACCATCCTTCATAGACCTGCCAAAATAATCTCCCTAATGCACACATTTCGCCTTTACTCAGCCCCTCAAAGCCTTTAGTGGCTCCTTGTTGCCTAACTAATAAAATATGAATTCCTTACCCTATTGATAGCACCTTTCCCAATTGATAGCATTTCCAGGAGTATGTTAAATAGAAGTGGTGACTGAGCACTCTTTTTGTTTCTGTTCCTAGCTAGCATTTAAGGCCCTTTTTAATGTTGCTCCACCTTGACTTTCTGAGTATATTTCATATTACTCCCCTACATTCTATGCTCCATCCCACCTGTTCTCACCCTTTGCCACCCCTGCATCTCTGAGCATTAATTCTAGCCATCCTTTCCTTTGCATTTACCACATTCTGTCTTCTGCTTCTTTGTATATATGTCTAAACTTTTAACCTCTTAGGCTGTAATGTTACTGAAGCTATGAATTTAATTTTTCATCTTTGTAGCCCTATGATCTAGCACAGTGCCTTGCATATAGTGATGTTTAATGAATGTTGAGTTGCATTAAAAAAACTTTCAAAGGATAAAAAATCTTTGGAATTGATATAATATTTCTATACTTGGAAAAAAAGATATCCCCAGTTATGAGGCAAATATGGTATTTATTTTTAAAATTTGACACAATTACGTTTAAAAAGTGTTATATTCCATGTAAATAGAAAATTTATATTTTTAATTTCAAGTTTAAAGGTTAGACACGAACAGATTTTGCCATAGTTATATTGAAAAATGGTCCATGTAATGATTCAATCATATGAATGAATTAAATTTTTAAGCCTTTCAATTTATTTTACTCAGTATGTACTTCCTGATGTTCCACTTATATGAGACACTCTGAATAGGTCAATCCTACTCATTAATGTAGATAAAAGAGTCTTAAATAAAATTTTAGCAAACAATACAGAAATATATTGTAAATAATTTTTCAGTATTTAAAAGAATAACAGTTCATAGGGACAAATAATAACTAATCATTATCAGAATTCCCCCAAAGCATTTGATGATCAGCATCTAGTCATTGTTAAAAATCCTCTAAAAATAGTGATAAAGTTACTTTTTTTTAAAGTCACTTTTTAACCTAATAAAGAACGCTCAGTCCAAACCAAGAGCCAACTTTATTCTTAACGAAGAAATAGTGGCATTCCTCTTAAAAACAGGAACAAAAACAAGTGCTCAGTCACCACTTCTGTTTAACATTACTATTGGGATAAGACTTATTTTTTAAATGAAGGGCATAGGAAAGTAAACTACTAAAGCATTATTAATGGATAAACACAAGGTATGCCAAGAAAATCTAAGGGAATCAACAGATTTTACTAGAGATAATGAGTTTACGTAAAATAAGTTAAAAATCCAGTTACATTCCTACAAACAAAAGATATAATTTTTTAAAAACCCCGTTTACAATATGAACAAAAGCATTAAAAACTTGAGTTTTTATATAGAACAAACAAGCCATGTGAAGAGAAACATAAAACTTTAATGACAGAAATAAAGATTCAAAAGGAGAGATTTAAATTTGCTCTAAGTTGAACAGACCATTTGTAGTAAAGATGATATTCCTCAAATTAGTTTATACATTTGACACAATATTAATTAAAACTTCATTGGGGTTATTTATAGAATTAGCTGAAATGATAGATTTATGCAGCATAATGAACAGGTAAGAATATCAAAATGGAAAAAAAAATAGGCAACAAGAGCATACCCTAATAGACCTTCACATTTGTATTACCAGGCAGTGATTTTCAAAGCAGCCTAGCAATAAGTTAAAAATAGAAACTAGGGGGCAGCTAGGTGGCGCAGTGAGTAGAGCGCCAGCCCTGGAGTCAGGAGGACCTGAGTTCAAATGCGGCCTCGGACACTTGACACATGTACTAGCTGTGTGACCTTGGGCCAAAAGAAACCAAAAAAGATACTTAAAAAAATCAAAAGTACATGGACTATAGCAGAGGTTTCCAGAATTGATCCAAGCATAGGTAAAAATTTAGCATGATAAAGTATGTGAAACTTCCACTCCCTAGGCTGCCTTACCTACCTGGACTCTCCATTCATTCCCTCTTTCCTTTCACTCCAGCTACCTATAACACCACAGCAATATTGTTCTCCTCCGTGACCCCCCCCCCCTTCAGCTACACATCACTGCCTGACACCCTGAGGCCAAACTTCTGTATCATGAGAAGACCTAGCCTCACTACCCACTTTTCCTCTTCCAGCCTGTCCTACCCCCACACCTAATTGAACATGTTCTTCAGTGATTAATACATTCCTGCCTTGTTATACCCTACCCATCCCACTGATTCTGAACCAACATCCATCATTGTACAAATTCTGTTCTTCATCCCTCACTGCCTTAAGACTCTCACACACACACACACACACACACACACACCCCACCACCACCATAACAATGTCCCACTCTAAAGCTACTCAACCCTAAGCACTGCTCTTTAGGTAACAAACTTGCTTTCATCTTTTCTTTCCATCATCTTGGATTCACTGAAACCTGGCTCCTTCTTTGGCATGACTACCCTGTCCACGCTTTCCAGCACTGGTTATACTTTCATACCCTAATTCAGTGGTCATAGTGGGAGAGTTGGCCCCTATTTCCACTTCCAGACTCTCCCCTCTACTACTCATCCCTTAATAATCTCTCCTACTTTAAGGTTCATTCAGTCTCTGTCAGAATTCTGGTAACTATTATCTGCTGACCTCCAGGACACTATCCTTCCTTCCTCAATGAGTTAAGTGACTGGCTCACAGTCTTTCTCTCCTCTTCAATTCCTGGCCTTCCTACAAAGAGACTTCAACATCCATATTGATACTTCTTCTGATATTCTAATTTTCCAATTCTTCAACTAACTCATTTCCTGTGACATTTCTCCACTCTGCCTCAGCCACACAGAGATGGGCATGCCTTTGTTCTTGCCATCTCCCACAAGTGTTCCACTGCCATGTTCATGAATGCTGAAATTCCTTTATCTGATCATTATTGGTTACCATTCCAACTCTTCACCTGCTTTGCAACCCCAGTCCTACTGTTCATCTTTACCTCGATGTCCAGTGACTCCACCCTTGAGTTCTTTTCCACACCGTCACCCTGGCGCTGGGTACACTTTCCTCCTTTCCCTATCATGCATTTGTTGATTTAGTTCATCTATCTGATACCTTCTCACCAGTCCCTTGCTCCCCTATCCTATCATTGATCTTTCCCTTCCAAGCCTCAGTTTTGGATTATATTCACCATCTGTTGCTTTCATTCTTTTACTGAATGAAACTGGAGAAAAATCATAAAACCATGCTGGATCCACTACAGATTTATGTTATATAATACTAACTGGGCCATCACAATAGCAAGACAATTCTTTTATACCTCCCTAATCAACTAACTATCCCACTCACCATAACAGCACTTAACACAGTGCCTGGCCCATAGTAGGCACTATATAAATGCTTATTCCCTTTCCCCTTCTCAAACCTCCTATGACTGTCTCTACCTCCACCCTCTCAGCTGAGAACCTTGCTTCATATTTCACTGCAGTAATTGGGGCCTTTTCTCAAAAGCTCTCTCCTCTTCATTTAACATCACTCAGATGCCTTCTACTAACTCCTTCATACCTCCCATGAAGATGTGGCTTTTATTGCTACCCAGGAAAAACCCACATATACAAGTGATCTCATTCCATCTTGTTCACGCCATTAGATTGGCTTATCATCCCTACTCTCCCACTAATCTTCCCTATTGCTGGCTACTTCCCTCCTGTCTACCAAACAGGTCCATGTCTCCTCACGCTCAAAAAACCCTTACTTTATCCATCCATTCCTGTTGGCTGTCATCCTATATTCTCTCCTCCTTTGTGTAACTAAACTTGAGAAGACGTCCTACAAGCAGTGCCTCCACTTCTTGCACTTTCCCTCTTTTCTGAACTCTCTAGTCTGACTTCCCACCTCATCAGTCACCTGAAACTGCTTCCTCCAAAGTTACCAATGATCTTTTAATTGCCAATTCTAATGGCCATTTTCAGTCTTAATCCTTCTTTTTCAGTTTTGATGACACTGCTCTGTCCTGGCTTTCCTGCCTAACTGCTCTTTCTCAGTCTTCTTTGTAGGATCTTTATCTAAGTGCTGCCTTCTGATCACAACAGTCTCCCAAGGCTCTGTCCTGGGCCTTCTTCCTTACTCTATACATTTTTGCTTGGTGATCTCATTAGCCCTTCATTAGAATCTATATGCAGAAGATTCTAAGACTTATTTAACCAGCCCCAACCTTTCTCCTAACTTCGTTTCACATCTCCAGGTGTCTATTAGACATAACAAATTGGATATACTGTAAACACTTAAAACTTAATGTGTCCAAAATTGCACTCATGATCTTCCCTACCTACAACGCTCTTCCCTTCTTCTTAATATTCTATTCTTATACAACCATCCTCCCAGGCATGCAACCTAGGAGTCATCCTTGACCCTCTCCCCATTTCTAATCCGTGGCCATTTGACCTTCATGAAATCTTTCATATTCATCCCCTTTCCTCTCTGACACTGTCACCACTCTGGTGGTCACCACTCAGGCTCTCATCATCCCACATTTAGATGGTTACAGTAGACCTCTGGTTGACTTCCCTGTCTCATGTCTCTCCCCACTCCAATCCATCCTTCACACAGCTGTTAGGTGTCCTTTCCTAAAGCACAAATATGTCCAGGTCACCTTTCTATTCATTAAACTCCAGTGGCTCCCTATTACTTCCAGGATCAAATATAAAATCCTCTGTGTGACTTTTAAAACCATTAGTAACTAGTAGGGCATACAGGCTTATTCAGATTGGTCGTTTCTTGCCATTGCTGTGTGACGCCCTACCTCTTTTTTCCTTCTTATTTTTTTTTTATTATTTCCTTTACTTCCATTGTAATAAGTTTTTTAGTGGTAGTATGTTTTAGCCTGCTCTTGTTCACCATATGCGTCTTCATTGTCTTGTGGGTGGCCTGCAACTTCAGTTTTTTGGAGTCTGTGATATTATTCCATTTCTCACATCACTAGAAGAATATTGATTTTTTTTTTAATGGTTGTCTATTTCAGGAAGAGGCATGAGGTCCTTAATAGCATTGCAATTTTCTCAAGTGCAATCTAGCCCATTCTCTTATTCAGTTCTGGGATCAGTTACTTTTCCATTTGCAACATCTGTCTAAAATATGAATACTGATTAAACTGTATCGGTTATCTAACTGAAATATCCAGAAGTACTAACTCTTTTGTTTCACCATGTCATACAAATGATCTTGGGAACTCAGAGGTTGCTAAGTAGAGAGCAAGTTGTACCATGCTAAAAAGGCTTTGGGTATGGTTCTGGCAACAGATTTCTTTTCAAGGACCAGTATACCTAAATATGTACATTCTAGTCACTAGTATATGACCCTTTTAATGATGAATTCATTGGCCATGACAACCCATGAAACCAAAAAATAAAAAGGAGTATAAGAGGACTATATCGTTTCTGACTCCACGCTGTTTCTGAAGAAATGGTGGCAGAGTAATAGAAAAGGACATAGTATGATAGGAATCACACAATTTTTAGACAATCTATAAATGCCATTAGAATCCTAGGTACTCTGTGAGACACTTAGTGACCAACAAGCAGATCATTGCTAGAGGACCTGAGCCATATCAAGCTTGACATTCTTGTTAGAAATGAAATAAGACAAAAAGATGTAGCTAAATGGAACCACGGTTCATGGGTTTTCTTCATAGAAGCCTATAAAGGAGTTGACAGTTTATTTTTTTATATACAAAGACAACAAGATTAAACATCATTTAATAATAGGACACCATGGAGATTTGGTAGTCTCGTATTGAAGGATGGACTCATAGTAGGCATTTGTGTAAAAAAAAAACACCGTGAAGATAATTGTAGCTTTTGCACTAGCATCTGTTAAAGAGAATGAGGGGGGAGAAATTCTATGAAGAACTCAGTAAGACCCTCCAAATTAAATAAATCAATACATCCTTTAGTACTCGGGAACTTTGAGACAAAGGTGAAGTCAATGAGAAATGCATTGGAAAGTATGGCACAGGAGCAAGAAATAAGAGTCAAAGACTTGAAGCCTATACATAGAAACTTTGTGCACACACACATGCATACATATACATGTGTATATATGTGTATGTATTCCATGAATACTTTCTTCAGAAAGAGAGATGGGAGATTCTGAGCATGATAAACATCACAGAAATCACTAAAAATGAATGATTATATTCTTAGAGACAAGAATTGACTGGGCCTTGATATGGGGATATAAGTGGTCAGACCATTGATTTGTTTTTGTGAGAGGAAAGATCAAAATCAAAGAGGGAATAAAGATAATAAGATGTATTAAGTAAGGCAACTCCAACCTTACTTATTTAAATAGATTGTTGACTTCCAGTTTAGAAACTACTTTATCTGGCAAACACTTAATTTTTCCAAGTAGAGATAAAACATTCAAGGGCAACATCAATTTAGAATATAAACTTGTTTGTAAAAATCTTAGGTAAGGATGGTAGAATTTTATGAGTATTGTCTCATAACACCCAACATTGAATAGTGGATGGAGAGATGGTCTCAGAGCCAGGAAGACTTGGGATCAAGTGTCTTCCTGACACATACCGGCTGTGCGAGCTGGGCATGCCACTTATCCTCTCAGTGTTTACTTTCAGTCATCCTCATCTGGGCATTCCCTATGCCAGTGATAGCTAAAGTTTCATTCCCTCATAAAACAGAAACACTGAAGGGAAAAATAAGTTTAGAGAGTGTTTAGCAAAAGATCCTTCAAGCTAGATAATTCCAAGGACATTTTAAAGATGAAAAAGAAAGGTCAAGCCTCAGCTGGGGAGGGAGAAATCTGTAAAGATCACAATAACAAAACTACTTTCTTCATAATATGACAGTGCAGCCACCAGATTTGGGCTCTAAAATCAGTTCCCAGGGTGCTAAAATCTAGGTATGCTGTAGCTACATAATTCCCCTTATTCACATTTTAGTAATCCTATCAAAAAAGGAAATTAGCATAATCTGGCATGGTCTGATCTTGATGAAGCCACTTATCTCTTTGTCATTCCTGTTCCCCTTTCTAGGTGTCTACCAACTGCATCTTTAATGAGCCTTTCTAGAATTTTCCCAAGAATCAAAGGTGAACTCACTGGGCAGGTTGTTTTCTCCTTCCTTTTGAAAATCAGAACCAGAATCTTTGTCGTTCTTCTAACGCAGCTCCTCATTTCTGTGGTCCTTTAATTACTGACAATGGATCAGTAATTATCTCTGTCCTTTCATTTTAGTATCCAAGGATATAGTTCATGTGGACTAAGTAACTTGAATTCATCAGGAGACCTGCCCTTATCCACTTTGCCTCATCCCCTAATCCTTAATCTACACCCTCCCCCCAAAGTTCTTCCCTTATCCTATCCCTTAGCCCTCTTATTTCTTTACATATTTAGAAGATTTTTATACCCTTCTATATGTGTATGTTGTTTCCTCTTTAACCCAGTTAAAACCTGAGAGTAAGGTTCCAGCACTACCAGCCCTCCACCCCAACTTGCTTCTTTTTTCAAACCATGCTAGTAATGATGGCAATCTTAAAAGTACTGATAACATTTTCACATATAAGAAATAAACAGTTTGACCTTATTGAGTCTCTTATAATTGGTCTTTAATGTTTACCTTATGTTTCCTCTGTATCTTGTATGTTGAATTTTCCATTGAGTTCTGGTCTTTTTGTCACAAATACTTGAAAGTCAGTTCATTAAATGTCCTTTTTTTTTTTCATTTAGGATTATATTCAACTTTGCTGGGTAAGTTATTTTTGGTCACAACCCCAGATCTTTTACACTTCAAAATATTATGTTCCAAGACCTATGGTCTTTTAATGTGGAAACAAGCTGTTAAGTTTTTTGTGATCCTGATTGTAGCTCCTTGGTATTTAAATTGGTTTGGTTTTTCTTTTCCTTGTTGCTTGTAGTATTTTCTTCCTAACCTGGGAGCTTTAAAACTTGGCCGTAACATTCCCATGAGTTTTCATTCTGGGATCTCTTTCAGGTGGTGATCAGTGGAGTTTTTCTATTTCTACTTTACCCTCTGATTCTAAAACTTCAGGGCATTTTTCTTTAATAATTTCTTATAATATTGCATCAAGAGTATTTTGATTGTAACTTTTAGGTAGTCCAACGATTCTTCTATTGTCTCTCCTTCATCTGTTCTCCAGATTAGTTGTTTTTCTAATAAAATCTTTTACATTTTCTTCTATTTTTTCATTCTTTTGATTTTGTTTTATTATTTCTTCGCATCTTATAACATCATTAGCTTCCCCACACCCAATTCTAGTTTTCAAGGATTTATTTTTTTCCTTAAGTTTTTGGATCTCTTTTTCCAATTTGTTGACTTTCTTTTCATAATTTTCTTGATTTTCTTGGATTGCTTTTTTTTTTTCCTAATTTTTCCTCAATCTTTATTATTTGAATTTTTGAAGTACTTTTAAAGTTCTTCCAAGAGCTCTTTTTGGGCTTGTAACAATTTGACATTTCCCTCTGAAGTAGGAGTGGCCTTTTTAACTTCACTATCTTCCTCTGAATATGAACCCAGATCTTCTCTATCCTCATAGTAGCTATCTATGGTTGGGTTCTTTCTCCTTGCTTACTCATTTTTATTTTTATTTTGTTTAATTTTTGTTTCAGAAGCTTATTATTGTAATCGGGCTCTAGACCTGAAGTGGCAAGAATGGTGCCCCAGGTTTCAGTTCTTTCTTACTGTTATTTTCTGAGCTCTGTCCTTCGTGCCCAACCTCAGGCACTCCACTCCACCACTAAGCCACAGGCTAGAGCCCCCAGCCATACTGTCTTGAAAATGCTCTTGTTCCCATGTCCCTCCAAACTTCTGCTCTCCCCTCTGCTCTGGAGCAGAAACCAGGGACTCTTCTCTCCTGCCAGTACCCACAGCCAGCAGGGACCTTGCCCCTGTGTTATTGCACTCATTGGGCATGTGCTTGCTCCTTCTTTTCCACAGCCTGGGGCATCTGGTCAGCACAGCTGGGCATGGCATCCTAATACAGCAGAGGGTCCTTTAGTCTTCCTCTATTCAGCTATGGGACCCCCACATTGTCTGTGAGATGAGAGTTCCTGAGGCTAAGGCTGCAGCCCAACCCAGCTGCCCCAGGGCTTGTTTGTTGATTCCTGGAGTCTGCCTAGAGGTGTTTGCACTTCACTCTGGGCAAACCTCCATTGCTGGAGGTCAAATCTTTCCTGAGGTTCTCTCAGGTTATCTTTAGAGGACAACTGCTTTACCCCTACTTTATTTCTGCCACTCTGTGTTCACTTTGAGGCAGTGTTCTCTCGTTTTTGTGAAGGAACTTTGGAAAGCCAGGAATTTTCTGACCTACTCCACTGTCTTTGCAGAATCCTCTCCCCACACTTTTTATCACTCTTGTCACCCAGCTTGACTTCTGTCTTCTATGTACTTCTTTCTAAAAATCTGAGTAAATTGGTAAGTTCTGTGTGTGTCCACATTGTTCTCTTTAGACAAATCTCCTTTTTCCTGCTCACTGGAATTATTTTCTATTGTTTCTTCACAATTTGATCTATTATCCCTCTTGTGCTGACTTCCTCTCATTTTGATCAGTGTTTCTTGCATCTCTTTCCTCTGAACTTCCCTTAGAAGTGTGCTTTTCCAAAGTTCGGGGTGAATATCAGACTATAACCAGACTACTTCTCGCTCACAAATTCTAGAAGTTATAGTCACTCCAAGGAGTTTAGATTGTATTGTATGTATGTATTACATGTGTGTTCACAAATAAGTAAATATAAAATATATGCTAAGTTTTATAAAGAAATTTCAAGGAGAGAATACTGACAACTAGAAAGCTCAGTAAAGCTTTCATGTAAGTGGTGACCAGAGTTTTGCATTAAAGGAAGCTAGTGATACTAAAAAGTGGAGGTGAGGAGGGCATACATTCCAGACATGGGGTATCATGTGTGCAAAGGCTTACAGATAGGCTGTGGCAGGGGTGGGGAAACCTATAGGCCACAGATGGCCCCCTAAATGTTCAAGTGAGGCACTTTGACCGGATAGAAGTTTGAATTCAGTCAGAGGGCTACACTTGAGGACCTAGAGGGCCACCTGTGGCCTTAAGGCTCCAGGCTCCCCACCTCTGGGCTGTGGAATGTTGGAGGGGAGGACAACAACTATCAAGCCAATTTGGCAGGAATGGAGAATAGGTGAAGAAGAGTAATATGAATTGAAACTGGAACTGGTATGAACCCGATTTTAAAGAGCTATAGATGCTATGCTGAATAGTGTATATTTTTTCCTAGAGATAGGGAGTTACTGAAGATTTTTGAGTAGAGGGCAAACCAGATCAGGTTTGTCTTTTAAGAGATAAAATTTAACAGTGTAGGATTGGGCATTGATCCCTGCCTGGCCAGCAGAGTGGTTTTGCATTGTTTTGACTTTTTTTGTTTTTCATGAGAATTATGTTACTATGGATTCTTTGTTAACTTCTTTTGTTGATTTTTTTTTGTTTCATATAGGGCCTTTCTTATTGTTTTTGGGGTGGTTTTAGAGGGAAGTGGGTTTATCTGGAAATTTTTTCAGTTGCCAACCTTACCTGGTAGAATGTAAAATTAACAAACAATGCGATATACCCAAAAATGCTATCTTACATGCTATGTTCATGAAATTTCATTCAAATTTCATCATTTTTCACAGTGTTTAGGTTAAAAGAAGCTAGAATTAAACTTCACTTACATTTTCCCCTTTTCATTTGATTTAATACTATAGTCTAAGAACAAATTGATAGTTGTTGCTTTGAAATAATTTTTTCATATCATCCTTTTTATCTTTCAGATTTTTTATTTAAGTTCCTGGTAATTGGAAATGCAGGAACTGGAAAATCGTGCTTACTTCATCAGTTTATTGAAAAGAAATGTAAGTGATTATCTGTATGTCACTTGTTCATATATGTATGTGTTTATGTGTGTGTTGCACATATACTGTTTTCTGACTACTATTTTATTCAATCTGTTTACAACAAAATTTTTAACTTATTTTCCTGGAACCACAACTATGGCCTAAAAGAGATTTTGTTTTTCTTTTAAATTGCATGAAAGAAGAAATTTGATTTATAATATTTGTTGTGACGTTTGGTTGAGGGCTTACAAAATAAATATTACAGTTGTATAGTGAAGTTTCGTAAGACAATATTATTTGTGTTGACCATATAATAAAGTATTTATATTTCATGCTTGTTACAGATAGCTACATTTTAGAGTTAAATTGCAATAAATAGATGTGGGACAGAGGCTAGAGGAAACCATATTGTATTTTGCCCTATCTGGCCAGGTTTTGTAGAAGAAATGAAAATTTTAGGGGATTAGAATCTCCTAAATGGTGGTTTGAGGATATAGGTAAAGTGTGGTATCTTTGGTAAAATTTGTCAGTAACTCAAAGAAAGAAATGGTATGTATCAATAAATTAGGTTCTGTTTTATAAGATGAGTAGAAGTTGTAGGCTACAATGTTAAAGTTAGTTTAGATTCTTTGGCAAATGGCTTTGAAAATTATACTAGAGATTTTTTTTCTACTTAATCCTGCTATTTAAAAATAACAGAAAACAATGGCATCTCCAGTGAGTGTACCCAAGATTTCCTGATTTGCCACAGCTTCCCCTGAAAACCAAACATCCATCTCAAGGTGGCTCTTTTTTCCTTCTTATCCCATTAATTTTAGGAGTTCCTCGAGGCTTAGTCATGGGGCATCCAGTTTTCTCCTTCTATACTCATTTCAGAACAATTACTAGTCACTTCAGCTATCACCTGAATATGGATTATTCTCAGATCTCAGATATATAGGGAAGATTTAAAAATACCTTTACAAGATGTCACATCTTGTTTGTTCACAAATGTGTCCACAGTTTGAGAATATCTAAATTTTTTCAGTAGATAAAGAATTGGGTGAGAGCCAGCCACCTCAAAACCTAGACTTAATAACATTTGATTAGTCACTTTGGTCAGAATAATGTTAAGGAAAAGATACATCAAATCTTTGAAGGTATAAACTGTGTATTCTTTTTTAAAACATAGCAGAAAGTTGATACATTTTATTCGTTGTTGAATTTTATCAGCAGGCTATGTATATTCAATTTTTATTACAATCTGCTGCCTGATTTTCTGTACTTAACATAAAATGTGGGAACAGAACTTATTTTGATAACAATGAATAAGACCAGTTTTCTGTACATGGAATGAACTTGGTGAAGTAATATAACATGCTTTCTTGTTTTGTGAAACCTGCAAAACGTGTTTTCTAAACATCCTAAAATTTAATTTTTTTTTGTCTCTGTTCTCTTTTTTTAGTCAAAGATGATTCAAATCATACTATAGGTGTGGAGTTTGGTTCAAAGATAATAAATGTAGGTGGTAAATATGTAAAATTACAAATATGGGATACAGCAGGACAAGAACGATTCAGGTATTTTAAAATTTTATTTAAAGTGTTTTTTGTTAGAATTAAAGCCCTTACTTTTCCTTCTTCAGTCTCTCACAAATCTGCTCCTACAATGAGCTGTATTCTTTCAATGCATAGTTAACTTCCTTGGAGTAAGTTTAGAAATTTCCACCTTAGAGAACTCTGTTAACTTAAAAAAAAATTGTAGAAATTCAATTTTGTTTTCTCTAGCAATGATTTACTAAAGGGTCTATTAGTCGTATGACAATGAATGCACCACTGAAAGGACCTAACTTGTTACTAGGGAAGATTTTAATTACTGGAAGAATCTCTTTCATTCTAATTTTACATAAAGATGGATACATTGCTTTTTCCCCCTATAAATTCTACCCATTTTTTCCTTGGCTCTTTTTTAAAGAGTCAAGTCTCAGGGTTTAGTAAAAATTCCCTTTTCCTCAGGGTATGTATTAGGGTCATGATTCCATGAAATATCCTAAATGTTCTACATTTATGGTATTATATAATTATAATTTATATTTATATTATTGACCAGCCCTGAGAAACTGTAAAATCTAAAATCATCAAAGATTAAATTATGTTCAGTATGCTATATTGGCGTGGAAAAGTGGATTAAGTTATATAATACATTAGTCTAGGTACAGAATTTTTGCTGTTCAGTCATGTTCAACTCTTCATGACCCCGTTCGGGGTTTTCTTGGCAAAGCTACTGAATAGTTTGCTGTTTCCTTCTCCAGCTCATTTTAGATGAGGATGAGAAACTGAGGCAGGCAGGGTTAATTAAGACTTTCCCAGGGTTACACAGCTTAGTAAGTGTCTGAGGTCAGATTTGAACTCAGGAAGATGAGTCTTCCTGACTCCAGGCCCAGTGCTCTGTATACTATGATGCCACTTAGCTGTATATAGGGCATATAGGATATGCCCCCTGAAATGAGATCTCTATAAAATGGGATAAGATATATCCACATATTAGGAAAAAATAATTCCATAGAACTATGTATAAAAATGTTGTGGAAGGTTTCTTTTCCTTGGATTAGAGAATCATAAATGTTTAGAGATAGAAGGACTGAGGGGTCATCTAGTTCAAACTCCTCGTTTTATAGATAAGGAAGTCGAGGCCCAGAGAGAGGAAGAGACTTGCCCAAGGTCCATAGCCAATAAACATTAGAGCTGGTATTTTGTTGAGACCAGATCCTTTGACTCTCATGAGATTCAGCCCTCTCCCCACTGTTCCATGTAATAATAGTATTTTTTCCAATTACATATAACAATTTTTAACATTCATTTTTACAAAATATTGAGTTCCAACTTTTTCTCCCTCCCATCCCTTCCTCCCTCCCCACTCCCTTCCTAAAATAGTAAGCAATATGATAAATAAGTTATATATGTAAAGTTAGTACTTTTCCAATTCAAATAAAAATATTTTGTTTTTATCTTTAATCCTTTCTTCCTCTTTATTAGATTCATTTTCTTCAATTCAGTTTTCTTATTCTCTTCTCAAAAGGTGAATGATAGTGTCCTTGAGAAAGGTGGGATAATACTTTATATTGTCATAGGTCTGAAGTTATTTTAAGTAAAGCTTTGAAAAAAATACTCTTTTCTACCCTCCTACAATCTTCCATTCTCTATGGCATCTCTTCTCCAGTAGCACAGTAGAGTTAAGGGATAGGAAAGACACTTAATTTCCCTTCTACCTTAAATGCATACCAACATGACTCTATGGTAGATGAAAGGTGGGAGAAGTTCCAAACTCCCTGCCTTTTTTGGGGCTTAGGTGCCTAGCAGTTAGGTGATTGGGGGCTGTTTAGAAGATTCTGAACTGTATTTTTGTAGTACATATTCTATGGACCACACCCAGCATCTGGCTCTTCACTTGATTCAGGTTAACTTGCCAGATCTACCTACTACAAATGCTTTAATCACTAGCAGCTTTCCTTTAATTTCTACACACAGAATTATAGAATTTGAAAACTGACTGGATGTGAGGGAGAGGAAGGAGTCACAGATAATTCTGAGGTATCAAGCCTCAGTAACTATGAGAATGGTATTATCACCAAATAGAATTAACAAAGCTTAGAAGAGGAAAGGGTTTTAGGAGGAAAAAGATGGCCACTATTCTCTAATGTAGTTTTGGTTGTATGGCTATGACTTAACTTCACAGGCACTCTAGAGCTAGGAATAGGGAAGACTAAGTCAGAGTGTTGAATCAACCATTAGTCTTACCCATTGGTGATGATATGAGCAATTAAGCTTTTCTAGTTATAAATTAACAACATTAAAGCCACTTTCTTTGTGGTTATGGGACAGATTTCTTGAAAAGGGATTGAGGAAGTGAGTCTTATTTTAGCTGATTAAGTCGATTACTACTTATTATAAGGCTAATCAAATTTTGAAAATAGTCTACAGTATATGTCTGCTTGAAGTCAAGATACTAATATTTCTTGCTTATGTATAATGTCTTCTATTCATTTTAGAAGGAATTTCAATTGGTCTGGTATGGTTTGTTCTTAAGAAAAACATCTTGGTTGTTATTAACAATTCTTAGACTTTATGATGTTTTAAGAATTGGTTTTATTTCCAGAATTTTCCCTCATTAATGTTTCTTTACCGTTTTTCATGATAGGCATTATTCTAGCTCTTTTTCTGTCTTTAAAGAGCTTCTCTATATGTAGCTTCTTGAAATATCTAGCTGCTTTGAAGCAACTGTGTCTATTTCATAAGCTAGAGAGAATAGGGACGCTATTTAACCATGTCACCCTCCTGATGTTGATAGCAAATATATTGGTTCTTTCTTAGAAAAGTTATAAATAAGTGCTTCTATAGTATATATCTTTATAAGTTGTAATTCACAGAGCTAGAAGGTATACTTTTTCTCTTTGGAAACGTCTTGTTTAGAACTATAGTGAAAAATCTTTTGAATCTGTTAATAAAGCTAATCTAATTCTTTCAGATCTGTAACAAGAAGTTACTATAGAGGTGCAGCAGGAGCTCTATTAGTCTATGACATTACCAGGTAATTTAAAATTTACTTGTAGGAAAAGAGTATGATCTTCATGTTCTGCTTCTTATAGTCTGAAATTCATGCATCTTCAGTTTTCATAAATTAGTGATTCATTTTTTTCACTTCAATTTGCATCATTTGGAGTTTAATAAATATACTTGACTCTTCCTCTGTGATCTCTGGCAAGTTACATCACCTTTCAGTATTTCTGTGCCTTTCTAAGAAATGTAGCATTATTTCAGTACACATGGTGTTCTCTTAATTACTGTTCATAAAATGTCTGTAGGCATATATACATGTGCTTTTAAATGAGAAAAGTGAACATTATTTAATGTATTGCTTAACATTCTATTCTATGCTTCCCATAAGTGTTCAAAAAATTGACACGTTAGGCTTCATGAGTAGTTTGCTAATAATAAATATCCTCCTTTGTGAATAACATAGATTTATTGAGAGCGAACAGAACAGAACAGGTACTTGAATGGTACCAGGAAGCGGGCCCTATTGTTTACTTCCCACAATTTGCTTTTGAGTGAAGCATACTGCAACAGAAGGATTGGTAATGTAGAAAAATTGTACATTTAGGACTCTACTTTTTATTTCCAACCAGAGAAGGTAGTACACCTGCCCAAACACTGTATTCACAAGGAGACAATTAAATATCATTGTTTAAAATCGTTCTTTTAGCATGTTCCAGTACTGATGACTTATGTGGTATTTTTTGGCCCAGACTGAACTTATGAATGACATATTAGCAAAAAAAAGCAGTGAAGTAAGAAGAAATCAGATCCTTAATGCTAGAAAGATCAATTGCATTAATTGATGCAAAAATTTGCTTGGTCTTTTGAGTTTTTCTTAAATTTCCAATCTTTAAGTCTAGTATCCTGTGAACCAGATTCTACCCTTAGATGCCCAACTTGTTATTTCTGTTTTTGCCAATGATTAAAACTAGTTAGTGATGACAGAATATTAACGTAACAGATTTTCTTTTTTCTTTTTTTTTTTTTTGGTAAATTCCTATTATGGTTAACTAATGTTTTGGAGATACTTTTATATGATAAGGATGTTAAGTAACTATACCATCTTTTAAATGTTTTAATAGCATGCTTGATTTAAAATCAAATTATATTTTACAGACTTTATATATTAATTTTGGGATCTTATGTTTTGCAGCCGAGAAACCTATAATGCACTTACTAATTGGTTGACAGATGCAAGGATGTTAGCAAGTCAAAATATTGTCATAATACTCTGTGGGAACAAAAAAGATCTGGATGCAGATCGTGAAGTTACTTTCTTAGAAGCTTCTAGGTTTGCCCAAGAAAATGGTAGGTGAAACTATTAAATACTATTTCATTTCCATTATATTTTTTATTAATATGATATGTGTTTGAGTCTACTTGAACTATTTTTATTATAATATTTTGAAATTGTGGTAGGTTTTTACTGTATTATTGAAAATGTAAGAAGAGGAGCCAAAGTTCCTGACTCCAGAGCTTTACTGCATAGCATTAGAACAAAAGAGAAGGAAACTTACTAACAATAAGTAGCCTGGTGGGAAAGGAGAAATGCTCAACCAGCTTGAGTGTTTGCTATTCCTGAACAGATCTAATAAAGTATTTGATAGAAAGACGGTAACAGTAGCATAGAATGCATGATAGATAGCTTGAGTTTGGATTTTCTGAGCTGCAGCAGGGCTAAAGCTGATTGGCATCTACACTAAGTTTGATACCCATTTATATGGTGGGCCCCCAAGAGGGAGATGTCACCAGGCTGCCTAAGGAGGGGTGAACTGGCCCAGGTCCAAAATGGAGCAAGTCAAAGCTTTCATAGCAATCATCAGTGGAGTTGGGCCTCTGTATGGCCTCTGCATTTCCATCCTGGGAAAGATAGGGAGCCCTAGTCTCAAAAACAAACAAACAAAAAATCATAAACATTGGGGACATAAATGAAGACAGCCCCTGTTCTCAAGGAGCTTGCATTCTAATAGGGAAAGACAGCACATAGAGGGAGTGTCAGCTGTAAGTCAGATGAAAAGGCCCCCATGGTGTTTATGGTACAGCAGCAAAGCAGGTGGTAATGCATCTTCTTTTATGTTATTTTCCGTGATAAACTATATCCCTTCCTGGTGCTGAACCATTTGACCAGACAATAGCTTTCTTTTTCATGAGTTTAGTAGCTGTTGCTGCTTAGGAAGCAGGAACTGAAACTCATAATGAAGGAGCTACTCTGTCACATCTCCACAAGGTTAATTCCCTGGATGGCAGTTGCAGGGTGTAGGCTGGAAGGGCAGCTAGTGGTCTGGGGGACACAGCTATTTCCAAGGTTTACCTGCTGGTCATTGGCAATTGGTCAGCAATTGGTATTGGCAGTGGCAAGAATGATGGTGGGTCCATTCTTAATGGTGACTGCACAGGGCTGGTGGCCTGCTCTTCCCAGGTTTCTTGGATTCAGGGTAGCTCCGCTTTCTCCATTGGGGTTTACAGGGAGGTAGTAGTCAATGAGGTGGTGGTTATATAACCTTTCCTGACAAGGTGAAGAAAAGAATAGGAAGGAAGAAGATAAGAAGAATAAGATATCCAACCCAGCTGTCTTAGATATTAGATCTTATTTACTCTCATTTATGACACTCATATATTATGGCACTCATTTATGACAAGGATATGCTTCAGGACTTCAGTGTACTCATTTCCAGGTCATAGCAGTAACCTCTCCTTACTCTTCCTGCCGTATACCTCTTCCAGGGGCCCTTTAATATTTGAGGTGTGAAACATTCTACATCAGCTGAAGCAAACCTTGAAATCAGTGGTAAATGATGAGTGAAGAAGGAAGAAACTTCACCTCTCCCCAACCCTTGGCCTAGTTAGTTTGGTGTTAGGCCTAGATTATTTAGCCTGGCAACAAGCTCTTCACCAGATAGTATAGGGATATATGAAGTAAGTCAGTGATGGTGATGATGATAAAAATAAGTAAAAAGTAAAGCACTGTGGGGAATGATAGATGTGTTTGCTTGATTTCTTTTCTAATTGAAGTCATAGGGTGATAGCTTCAGAACTGGAAGAGACCTTAATGATTGTTTAACCCAGCTCCATTTTGCAGATGAGTAACTAACTTGCCCAAGGTCACACTAAGCAGTATAATGGCAGAGTACAAATTTGAACGAGGTCCTTTGACTCCATATCCAGTGTTTGGTTTCCACTACACCAAGTCTCTTCACCTTTTCACAATCCACTAACTACAAACAGAATAAATGAAAATACCTTTGAAACAACCTTTAATGGTGAAATAATGAATCTATGAAAAGTATAACTTAAGAAATAAAAACTATTTGTACCTAACTCTGTACTTTCAGCATTCTCTTATACAAGACTTAAAGGAAAAATAAGTTTAAATTATACAAGTGAAGCTATTTGGTAATTTTGACCATGCTGTTGCTTAGTAACTTCAGGTGGGCCAGACTGTGAAACTAGTATAACTTGTTAGATAATTTTGTCAACAAATTCTTATGTTCTAAACTAGGGTGATAGTGATTTTTGCGTTCATAATAAAACAGCAAAGAAATGTAAATTTCATTAAAATTTTTTTATCCTCAGACAATCTAAATGTTAGGCCAGAATTACCTTTCTCTTGTTCTTTTTTCAGAGAATATCACATACAAATTTAATATTGGCTCAGCAACTGACATTATTCTAATTTGGGGTTTGTATTTTGTTTTTGTTACATCAAATATAGAACTTATGTTTTTGGAAACAAGCGCATTAACAGGGGAGAATGTAGAAGAAGCCTTTGTTCAGTGTGCAAGAAAAATACTCAATAAAATTGAATCAGGTAAAAAAATTTCTATTAATTATTTGATGAATTTGGCTCTATAACTCTTCCCTTACAAAGTTATTTATTATGTGTATATGTGTTATATGTATGTATATACGTTACATATATATTATATGACAAGTATTGCTTATTAGTATTTTCAGAAGAAATTTAGGCAAACTTTACCCACCTGGGCTATCAAACAGAAATTGCCATTCATTGGTTAAATGTGTAGGATTTTGATTCCAGTAACTTTTCAGTTCTTATAATGCCTTAAGGCTTTCAGCTATGGTCAAGAGAAAATAAATCTCCTCAACTGTGGAGATTAGTAATGCTATTAGCAAAATACTAGCATTATACAACCCACCTACAGACAGGTGACAGATTCAGGGTGCAGAATGAAACATGTTTTGGACATGGCTGATACGAGAATTTGTTTTGCTATGTAGATCTCTTAGAAAGGTTTTATTTTTCTTTCTTTTTTTTAAATAGGGGACAGGAAGGTAGAAAATAAAATTTTGTTCACTGGAAAAATACTTAACTTTAAAATTAAAAATAAACTAATGACATTGTAGGCCATGGAAATCTTTGGTTTTGTTTTTTTTTTTTTACTTCAATCAAAGCCGGACTTGTTAGATAGAAAAAGAAAATAACTTTCTATATTTTTCTCTCATCAGGACTGATTCTGTTAAAACTAGTTGTCATATATGGCAGTTTTGCGGCAGGAAAACAATGTCAGGAAACCCTTTTGTTTAATAGTCAAGGAGTTGCATATTCTGTATGATTGGAGCAGTTTCTAACTGGAGGCCATTCTACGTATATGTGTGAGTGTGAGTGTGTGTGGATGTGTATAAATATATACGTATAGATATATCACGTCAGCTCTAACTTCTAACCTATAAGGCTACCCTACTGTGTTATAGACTAACTTATTGATCACTATTTGTTGCTTCAGTCAAATCAAGTTAAAAATAATTCAAATTTAGCCTACTGAATCTATATTCATTTTTTATAAAAGCATGATTCTCTTTTAAACTGGTATTTTTAATAGATTTCCTATTCAGTCTTTGTAATTAAAACTACCCATATACATGCAGTCAGCTTTTATAAATAAGCCTTAAAACCAGAAATGTATCTAGAGTTATTACTGTGTAGAATATTAGTGTGTACATGTATTTTGAATCTTAGTCATTCATGTTATAAAAGTAAGCACTTATATTAGTTTAATGCTAAATGGCTTTGAACACATAACATGAAGTTTTGTATAGGATATTTTATTGCTCAACTAGTCTATTCTTAGATCATATAAGTTTGTTATCTCAAGACACCTGAAAATTAATTCCTTCTGGAAGATTAAACAGAATTTTGCTATCACCTCTGTATGTAAATGTAAAGATAAAATCTAAGGTCCTTAAGTATTACTGATAAGATATTAAGTGGGTAAGTCATTACAGAAACGTAATTTACCAGTGTTATTCCTTTTATGTCAGAGACCTTGTTCCATCAACCATTCTCTCTCCCCCTTTCTTCCCCTCTCTTTCTCTCAGTCTTTCTTCCTCTCCCTGCTTCCCTTCCTCCTTCTCTTTGACCTCTGTTTAATCAACTGCCTTAGAATACTACTGGTTTTACTTCCACGATACTTCTTGTATCTGGAACTAATTTCATCTCCCACTGTCAATACCATAACTATTTCAAGACCAAATTACCTCTTGCCTGGGCTTTTACAATTGTTTGTTAACTGATCTCCTGGCCTCCAGTTCCTTCCATCTCTAATCCGTCCTTGTTATAATTGCCAAAGTAATCTTTCTAATATACAGCTCTCATCATTTCCAACTTCCTCAAAAATCTTCAGTGGCTCTCCATTGGCTAAGAAGTAAAATAGAGCCTCCTTAAACTGGCATTCAAGACTCTCCACAGTTTGCCTCCAACTTTCTCCTCCAGTGTGATTTCAAAGTAGCACTAGCAAAATCGGACCATTTGTCATTCTTTGATTTCATCCCACCCTCTCCCACCACCATACATTTCCACATACTGCTTGAAATGGACTTCCCTCACATCTGTGCCTGTTGAAATCCTATTATTCTTTCACAGCCTAGCTCAGATGATACCTTTTCTATAAAGCCTTCCTAAATTATTCTCTCTTCTCTCCTGAACTAGAAACGATCCCTTCCTCCTGGACTCTTTTATGCCATTATGCATTTAGTCATATTCTAGTTTGTATAATAATTATTTGCATACATGTTTCTTCCCGACTCTTCATAGTTTATAAAGTATATGAGGGACTATGTTGCTTATCACCTTTGTATCTTCAGTATTAAGATACAGATAGATAGATTGCATTTTGAAGGATTTTTCAAACAAATATTTGTTGATCCCCAGGTGAACTGGATCCAGAAAGAATGGGCTCAGGTATTCAATATGGAGATGCTGCCTTAAGACAGCTCAGATCACCACGTCGGGCACAAGCCCAAAGTGCTCAAGAGTGTGGCTGTTAAAATTTTGGACACTATAGAAACCTAAGGTAAGCTTTGGCAAGAAGATAACTTTGCTCATTCTGTTGATGTTTTAACTTCAATCTATTTGCAAGCTACATAGTTCTTTACGTAGTTTACTGCTCATGAGTATATAATAACTTCTACAGCTAGATTGTGAAAAAGAAGGGGTCATATGGTAGAGAGCTTGGTGCCAGAGATCCTCGGGGAATCCCACCTCTGCCACTTACTACTGTTAGCAAATTATTTCAACTGCACCTCACCTTCCTCAGCTTTTGAATGAGGGGATCAAACTAAGTGACCTCTGAGATCCCTTCCAGCTCTGTATCTGTGATACTATGATCCTATTCTGATAGAAATATGTTGTAAATATGTGGGAAATTTATCTGCCTGTTTATTTCTGTTTCCCTAAGTGAAAAAAAGGGTGGAAGGAGGAATCTTCCTTGATATGCTTTGTCCTGGAAACTTACCATTAACATTTTATGTTCTTACATACTATACAAAAACTTTAGAGGTTTTTGTGATTTTCATTAAACAGTGAAACTTTATGCTTTAATTCCAAATCATAGATTCTTCTGAAAAATCAGTTTAAGCCATTTTGGCATTTCTGCCATTGATAAAACACAAATTTACTTTATCTCTTTCATGGGCTAATGAAAATCTGATAAGATCAAATCTCCTTAGCAAAAAGAAACCTTGTTTATATTGTTTTAAATGGAAATCATGTAATTTTTTTTGGCAAAAGTTTTCCCTTATTTCTTTGCTGTTGGCCACAAACTGTTTCTTCATACTAAGTTCTTACTTAGTATGGGACACATGCTAACCAAAATCTGCTGTAAAATGCTTAGTCATGATTTGTTGTTCTTAATGTTTTCTAGCTCTATATACAAATGATATTTGGAAAGCAACTGATGAAGCTTCGAGGTTCTGCCGTTTTTATCACGATCTTTCCACTCTGTGTCTGAAGTAGACCGTTGCTGGGGGAAAAATAAAAGTACTTCAAGGTGTTATGCAAGATAGTCAATATGGCACAGCAGATCATATAATAAATCTAATTCAATGGACAATACAATTAGATGTATACATAGATGTAAAAATTTTCTGTTCCACATTTTCCCTTTCACTTTTCATTTAAACATTGCTGTATCCTGCCTGTATATACTGTAGTGCAGTAAGTTTCCAAAGCATGGTATATATGATGTACGATATAATAGAATGTTGCACTAAATGCAGTTTAATTTTTTTAATCATATGAACTAAAATTTGTTAATTGTGAGGAGTGCTTTTTATCATCATGTTTGTGTTGTATTGCACATTTGGTTATATTTATGACCTGAAATTCAAAGCCACTGGCATTGATGGTCAGTGCATTTCCTATTTAATTTTTTTTTTGCCACATGCTACACAATGTTTACGTGATTTACACTTGAAATACAACGAGGTCATTACTTTAAAGTTCTCTAATATAAGAAAATAAAATTGGAAAATAATTTTTCCATTGAAAATGCACCTGTACAGGTTTCTCTTGGTTTTTGAAATATTTTCCACACTTAGCCAAACATACTAAACAAAAATATTATATGCTCCTTTGAAAAAATTCTTTTGACTTTGGATCTTCAGAAACTCTTGATTTATGGTTCCAGGCTGTTCTTTTTTTCCATCTACCTTGATGACTAGAATCTGGGTCATTTACTTGGTTTGGGGGTTTGTTTGTTTAATCAACATCATAGCATTAATGTCCGTACTCTGTTATGTTATTATTTCATGACTATTCTTTCGAAAACTATTACATTGGGCTAATTTAAAGAAATTTTTAGATAGTTTCCCCAGAATCTATCCATTCTTCTAATTTATTTCTCAAATGGCATACATTTAAAAATTATAGTAATGGTGTATGTTGAGTTATCTGTTTATCTCAGGTATGAGTCAAAACTACATGATACAAACGTACATGAGTTCAAGCTGTCTAAGATGCCTTATTGCAATTATCACATTTCTGTGATTTTTAATTCACATAGCATTATCAAAGTGTAAATGGTATTTTCAATTTCAAAAAATTGTTCTAACATTTTAATATACCATTACTTTAAAGGAATCTATCTGTGCATATATGCTTATATAGATATATATTCATTGGAATGTTTCTTTATGGTTAAATGCAATATTATTTAAATCTGGTACTAAAAGTACAAAAAGTATTCTTCATCTTATATATTTCTTGTTCTTTCCTTCTCTGGTGACTTTTCCTTTATGTAAGTGATTAATAGCAGTAACTCAGTTCATCTCACTTGATCTTTCATTAAAAGCCACCCACTGTGCTGATTCACTAATGAGCTGAGATAGAGGATGAAGCTAAAAAAATGGATGGTGATTTTGGTGAAGGAGTCAGTGTATATTTGTTTTAGGCATTTTTGCTTTGCTTTTAGTGCCTTCCATGTCTTATTTTGAAAAATCCACATGCTGAATGAGATTCTCAATTTAATATTTTTCTTCACAATTTAAGAAAATACATTTCACTCAAAATATTCTTTTCCTTTGACCCCTCACTTTTGAATGATCTGTCAACTTGGATTCATTAATTTTTTAGGTAGCTTTTTTGCATGGAATTATACATGTATTTGACAAGATCTTATGTCAACATGAAAAAAAACCAAGAGCTTTTAATTTTGATTAAACTTAAAAGTTTGAGGTGGAAAGTAGATTGACTGTATTGCTAACCCATGGCTACTATTTGCCTCTTTGCAACAATAAAAGCTTCTGGCAAACTAAGCTAGGGTGATTTTCACTAAGGACTCTTGCTTCTGGGAAGTAGGAATAGGAGAGAGAAATTGTTCTGAGTTCCTTATTCCAGTAACCAAATACTGGTTATGAAACTATCAAGAAGCATTTGGGTATTTTTAGCCCCTTTGGATTATTTGAATGGTAAGAGAATTGAAATTTTAGAATACTTGCTAGGAAAAAAAATTCTGAGGTGTGTTCGAAATAGGATTGTGGGTTAATTTTTAAAATTTACTTCTTCGTTGGTAAAATAAAAGAATATTAATGTGGGAATCTTGTAATTTTGCTTCCAAGAAGTATGTATTTGTCACAGAGGATATATTTAGACTCTTAGAAATCTAGGTAAGGAAAACCAGTATTTTTATACAGGGGTATTCCAGCATTTCGATGCCGGAATTAGAAACTCAGATGATTTATTTCATACTGCAATACACAGCATCTATTTTCTGCCTAGTTCAAAAGATTCAAATGAATTCTGGACTCATTCTGTACCAATAAGTATTTTTTTGCTAATGTAACTATTCTCATAGACACAGCTGTACATTCTCCTTTGTTACTCTGTAACTCTAACATTGGATTAACATCTAACAAAGGAATGCAAACGATAGTCCTGCCACAGTTACAGTGAGGGGGATGTGGCTGAGTTTCTAAGCTCTCAGCATCCTCCCTCTAAGGCTTATTGATATTGCTTATTGATATGAAGTCACCTAGATAGGAATCTTTTCTAATGCAGTTATTACAAAGCTAAGAACTAAAATACTTTCTCCTCCCTTATCTTGCTATTATAAAAGACTGATTTTTTTCAGTCTTTGAACTGAAAAAAATTCTTTTAAAAAAGTATAGAGTATCCATATTGCTGGCCCAATAATTAAATAGTATCGTGTTTCATGGAAACCTACATGGTTCAAATGTTTTGTATTTAAGGCATTTACATTTTTAGACAATGCCATTTTTGCCTAAAGAGACTTTTCCCCCAACTCCTGTATAACAAGTAGTCTTAATTGTTAGAATGTTTTCGTGTCTCCTGTCTGTCGTAATTACTGTATATTTTTATTTATAAAGATATTTTGTGATGGTATGTATATATCTTGAACATGTGCTTATTTAGCCAGTTGAAGGCAAGAGTTCAGTCATATCATATTCACAAAAATATTTGTTCAGATTCTAGGATTGCTACTATGTAGGTACTCAGTTTGTCAGGCTTTCAAGGCCATAAAATATTCCTTTCCTTTATTCTGATCTACACTAAAACATTTGTGGAGGACATGCCATATTTACTTCAGTCCTAGAGAGCTTTATGAATTTTGAATAGTATTGAAACAGCCATCCATGTATTTTGTTCTTCTGAGCACTGGGCCAAATGCAGGAAAAACACTGAAAGAATAGCTGAGTCTTTTTAAGAGGCATCTTACATTTATCCACTGAGTAAAAAAAAAAAAAAAGTCTTCTGAAGACTAAGGCTGCAAAGGCAGCACAAAAAAGCCATATTTCACTGAAATAACAGTCTCCTTTTGTTAACTTCAACTTATCTTCCTTCCACAAGTTGTTTAAGGTTTTGAGATATAAGCTTCAAAATAAGCCTGGTATGTTCAATTAGGAGGTCTTAGGAAGAGAAAGAGAGGGAAAATGAAGTTGTTAATCTAATCAGTTAAGTGCTCCAAATATTCTGTGAAGTTAGACCCATAAAAGTTTGATTCTTCACTTCACAATTTCCATACCATCATTTAAAGAGAACTGATGAAATAAAAAAATTAAATCTGCTTATAGCACTAAATCATTTTCAAAAGTACATTTTATTGATATCTTTTGCTTTATGTCACCTAATTTCTTCAATATATCCCTCCTTTTTCTCCCGCCCAGAGAACCTCTGCTTGAGTACTTCCATTAACGAGGAATCCACTACCTCACACAGAAGGACTCCTCCCCTTTCTTAAGAGCTTCTATTTACAATTAGACTAGGATTTTTAACGTTTAGAATGACATTTCTTATAAAATATGAAATGAGAATCTTGGGAAGATAACCTTAATTTCACATTTGTGCATTTTTAATTTATTTTTAATTTTAATGGACCAGATCTATGATGTTGTCAGTATAGGAATCTCTAGGTGGGGAACTCTGACCAGGCTTGAGTGGCCAGTGTGCCAGAGTTAGGGGTTGAATCCAAGACCAGCTCCCTGTCTACCACCCAGCACTTCTTCTCCACTACACATCTACTGTGTCTTAATTGAATATATGCACCCTCCTTATAGTTTATGGCACTTTTTGAGTGACATTAATCCAGATCTCAATTTGGGATGATTTATGCACTCTATTAGAAACGACAGGCTTCTACATTGTGATAGAGGCCTAAATGTCACTGACACCGTAAGATTTAGAGCTGGAAGTGACCTTGGAGGCAATGGAGTCCAACCCACAATTGTTAAAGATGAGGGAACTGAGGCACATAGAAGCTAATTGATAGGGTCAAACAGTTAAGTGTCTGTGATAAAATTGGAAGCCAGGCATTCCTGGCTCCAGACCACTGTAACAACCATCTGGTTCAGGTGTGTCATACTCAAAATAGAAACAGATCCCTGCTGAGCCATATATTGACTTAGGAAACCACATAACATCTGTGGAATTCCACTTATTTTGTTAAATATTTCCCAATTATTTGTAGCCATCCTTGCTTTTGACACCTCTCATCTCATCCAACCCTTTCATTTTATAGATGAGGAAACTGAGACCCAGACAAGTGAAATGACTTACCCAAAGTTACAGAGCTCCTCCCTCTCTTCTCCTGGGCTAGATACCAGTGTAACGACTCACTGCCGAGGACTCTGAACCATATACCGTAATGTCTGCATCATGTCAAACAAAGTGGTACTGCCTCTTCAAACCACTATAGCGACAGCAATGATAGCTTCTTAACCCCATGTTTTGATGAAATCGTTACACTAATTTTTTTTGAATTTTATCATTTTTATTTAATATTTTAGTTTTCAACACTGATTTCCACAGGATTTTGAGTTGCAAATTTTCTCCCCATTTCTACTCCCCCCCGTTCCAAGATGGCATATATTCTGATTGCCTCTTTACCCAGTCAACTCTCCCTTCTGTCACCCCACTCCCCGCCCCCATCCCCTTTTTGTTTACTTTCTTGTAGGGCAGGATAGATTTCTATGCCCCATTCCCTATATATCTTGTTTCCCAGCTGCATGCAAAAACAACTTTCTTTTTTGAGCATCTGCTTTTAAAAATTTGAGTTCCAAATTCTCTCCCCTCTTCCCTTCCCACCCACCCTCCCTAAGAAGGCAAGTAATTCAACATAGATCACACATAAATCATTATGTAAAACACTTCCACAATGCTCATGTTGTGAAAGGCTAACTATATTTCCTTCCATCCTATCCTGTCTCCCTTTATTCAGTTTTCTTCTTTGACTCTGTCCTTTTTCAAAAGTGTTTGCTTTAGATTACCTCCTACCCCTATCTGCCCTCCCTTCTATTGTCCCCCCCTTTTTTATCCCCTTCCCTTTATTTTCCTGTGGAGTAAGATACCCCACTGAGTTACACCAAGTAATTTTTTAAAATATAATCAGGTTGATCACACATTTTTCAATCGTTCTTTTCAGATTTGACCCATATACAGTCATACTTGTTCTTTTACCATTAAAGCAATCTTAGTTTGGGAATCTTCATAGTTGTGATAAATAGAAACCTTTTTCAACAAATTTCTGATCCAATATGAAAGTATAAACATCATTCTTCTTTCCAAGTCACTGTTTCTTTGTTTTTTTTCCCTTGTAAAGCAATTCTCCATTATTCTTTTAAAATGGAAGCTTATGGATGAATCAACTGAAGTTAATCTTTTAGGTTTTGAATAAACCAAATCACCAAAAACCTTGGAGGTTTTTAAATTATCTCCTAGTTTAAAAATTATCTCTAATTGAAATGCCTAAGCCATCTTAGGTAGCTGTGTAGATATCTGCTTTAAACTTGTTTGATTGGTCTTTAAAAAATTTTAAGAGGGATTTATTAACCAGTTTTGCACATCAGAAACGCTATAGAAACCATTTGTAAAAAATACATATCTATATGGATGGATGTGTACATATCTATATGGATATGTGTATACATGTACACGCGTGTATGTGTATACATATACATGTGTGTGTGTAGTCCTTGAATTTTAAAGCCGCCCAATGCTGAAGTTGTCTAAGAGACAAATTTTTCTTTTGTAAAGGTGTTTGTGACAATGTTGCAGGCCATTTTTCCAGTTATAGGGGCAGACTCTTATCTCTCTATACAAACTCATTCCTGTCCTAGCTGGTTGCATTTAATGTGTTAACTTTGGCAACAACACTCTTGTATGTTGTCTTGCCAATAAAGTTATTGCAGTGGACTGGCCCCTGCCTATACTACTTTGTCATCTCTAGCTTAAGAAAAAAAAAAAAGATGGTAGGAGTTAAGTCATTTTGTTGCTTACCCTTTGAGTAGGAAGAAAATGTGCATTATGGTAAATTAAAAAAAAAAACTTTCCAACATCTCAAAAGACTTTTTTTCTTCTATCCACTTTTATTCATAGGTTTATAAATCTAGAATTGGAAGGAACCTCAGAGGCCTGACTCACTTATTTTACAGATGAGGAAACAGACCCGGGAAGGTTAAGTGATTTCCCCAAGTATACAATAAGCATCAGAGATGGTATTTGAACCCAGGTCCTCTGATTGCAAACCCCCTGTTCTTTTTACTATATCACAGTTACTAACCATTTTAATTTTTAAAGGTTAAATGTGTCGTTTATTTAGCAGCTTAGATTTAATTTTTAGAAGTACCAAATAGTGGCAGAGAAAAGGCAGACCCATGTTGCTGAGGTCCATTGCCAGGAATTGGGCAATCTAGTCAATGCTGAAAGCTATAGAACCATTTATTTTTCTCATTTAAGAAAAGACCTAGTGGCTTAACTAGAGGACTCCAAGGGAGCATGGAAGGGGCATCAAGAGAAGGAATATCCAGCCTCAAAACTCTTCAAAACTAAGGCATTCTGTAAACCTTACCCCGCACCCCAACACACACACACACACACACACAGACTCGCATTGGGCCTAGTATGGTTCTCTTGAAAGCAAGATAAGAGAATAATATAATCAGAGATGTCACCAGGGAGTCTGGATCACAGGTCACAATGGCCTTGAAGCCATGAAAGGACAGAGTCCAATTAGTTTTTACAAAGGCTGCTCTTAGGGTTTGGCCCATCATTGCACTAAGCCAGAAGTCCCCAAACTTTCTGGTTTCATTGTATCCTTAGATTCTAATTTTTTTCAGGATACTCTTAGGCCAAAATAAACACCTAACGGTTCTGTTTTTTAGATAGGGCCAAATGATATTTATGTCCTAACAACTTAGTAGCTATTTGGGGAAAAAAATAGACATAAAATGAAAGAAATGTTTTATTTCATTAACCACGGTTACTTAGTAAGTAGATGTGTGTACCTGTTGGGCACTACACAGCTTCTTAAACCTTAGAGTTAGGACACCACCATCCTTATTTCCTGTTCCACATTGATTTTCTCATGGTACTTGCTTTTTATCACAGCAACCCCGTTTTGCAAAGCTACAACTTCACGAATGAGAGAATTTAAGAAGTTAATGGCCTAGGGAAAAGTGCAAGAAAACAAAAACATATCAAACATTTGAGAATGTGGAATGTAGCATGATCTAATATTGAAGCTATGAACTACCTAGATCTGGTAATTCACATTCAGCTGCCAAGAATAATTTGGGAACTGAAGCACTAAACTCTTGCTAGGTGGCCTGGGTCTATCTTTACTCCATGCTTCAGGGCAGCTTAGTTATTCTATGGAGAAGGGACATAGGTGAAGCTCCTTGGTTATCCATGGGCAGGAAGGGACTGAATTAGTCAGGAAACAGGAAGTTCCAGAATGGAAGTGTCCAAAACTCAAATGATCCAAATCTAGGGGGTTTCAGAAAAGGATCAGGTCAGAAGGGAGGGGATTCACTTAACCTCTCAGCTTCTGTTACCTTATCTGTAAAAGGGATAATAGTAGTACCTATAAGTTGTGAAGACCAAATGAAATAACATGTAAAGGCTCTTTGAAAATTTTAAAGGACTACATAAATATTAATTACTGTTATTGTTATCATCATGATTCTCATTATTATTACTGTTAACAAAACAGGAGGAAGAAAACTGTCTAGGCTGCTTGTTGGAAGAGAAAGACAGCCTGAAACACCTAAGTTTTTCAAGACTGTGACATCAGTCTTATGGATAAATGTATCAAGCTTTTGATATATTCAGTTGAATTTTAGAAACCATGATTGGACCTGCAGTAAACTGTGTAACTAGGCATTTTATATAGTACATTTCTATCTTCATCATGTAGGAAGAAAGTATACTTTGTTATTTGACTAACTTAAAACGGAGCATGTTTTATGTAGAGCAATATGGCACAGAACCTTTTTCCCCTTCAGTTTTCATGGCTTAGATTATTAGTTCCAAAGAGCAAGAACCAAATACCTAATTTATGCATGATCTATTTTTCATATGCCGTACAAATACACATTTATAGCTATTGCCCTTTGTTTTCAGAAAGGCAGTCTCAGATTTCCAGTAACTCAGCTGGAAAAAATACTAAAGTTGCCAAATGCTATTGTATATGTTACAGTAAATATAGTAAAGTAACCCTTCATTGCAAAATTGCTACTTTATGTATTATAGCAAATATGCTGATTATGCAACATTGTAATGGAAGTGAATTCTGCAAAATGAATTTTTTCAAAAAAGGTATAATACCAAAGGGAGAAAGGTGGTTTATTGGGTACTCAAGCAAAATTCATTTGTGAAAATAATCCCATTTCAATAACATGGAGGCTGTTTCTGGAATAAAGTGGTCAGAGAGTTAATAAGGCAGTTCTGTGGCAAGCATATAGTTTGAGCTCACCACCTTCTACAGCAGTTTAGAACACTGTCACAGAAATTCCCTTGTCCATTTAAGGATCCCAAATAGCATGCATATATTAACAGGCAGTATCTTGAATTGAAAGGTGGCCTCCAAATCAGAGACTTTAAAGCTTTGCTTCTCTAATATATTGGCTCATGTGACGTTAGCAGTGTCCGAGATAATTCAAGACTGCTAGTAACGGAGCCGTTGGGTTCTGATCAGCATATGAAATCCAGTCCATTCCATTTATTCATATCAATAATCAACAGTACTAGTTCCTCTGATTCCTGAGTCATAGGATTAATAGATTTAGGGTTAAAAGGGATCACATGGTCCAGCCCCTACTCTTGGAATGAGAAACCAAGACCCAGAGAGGATGCAGCTGGAGCCTACCCATAAGAGTATAGATTGAAGGAACTAGAACTATTTAGCCAGGTTCCAGGTGGGGTTTGGTACACCCCTACATCCTTCCCCACCTCTTTCCCTTGTCCCCTGCCAGCTTCTGCAAGTTCTCTCTCCTGATCTAGGCCAGTGTGTTCTTCCACTCTGCTCTTCCAGCACATGACCTCCCAGCAGGGTTCAGCAGGTCTTGGAAGTGGTGTGTTTCATTGATATCCCTTGTTAAGGGGGAGAAGGGGAGAGTTACTTTTTCTTGACAGTTCATTTGCCCATAGATTGCCGTCTTCAAACCACCTAAAGTTGCATTTGCATCAATAATTTATCATCCAGATATTAACAGCAATGATAGCATTTATCTGGATATTCTATAGCACTCATTCTCTTTCAAAAAAATCTTGTCCATCTGTTCTCTACTGAGTGATCCTAAACTAGATGATCTTTTAGTGCCTGAGATTTCGAGGATCCACACAGTGGGGGGAGGGGAAGGGGGAGGGAAGTACAACAGAATAGCTCAGGAATGAACTTAGAAATATCCAGTGCCATTTAAAGGAATTTGGAGACAGCCTGTACAAATAAAGATAGAAGTCCTCTAAAAGGGAAAGTCCTTTTGATTTCCATTTGACTTATTATCTAAGCCTATTCTTTATCTTCTACTGTGCATATTTGTTATCAGGTGTTAAAACCTTGCTGCTTTCTGTACATACCTGGAAAGACAAAACATGTAATGAACTTCCAGTACCAACATGAACTCCCAGCAGAATTGGGGGAGAGGGGAGGCAAGGGGAGGGGGGAAAGCCAATTCTTCTGGCATAACCTAGTTGTGAGAATAAAAGCTTTCCTTAATGACTTATTGGATAACAGTGCAAGGTCAGTGTAGGTGTTGTGTGGTTTGTGAGAAGACAGAGTAGGGAAGGGCACTTATACTGACCTATGGGAAAATTATCAAACTCAAAATAATTATGAAAGCAGGATGAAAATTGTCAAACTTTCTGCATTCATTTTATTCTAAAAGGTCTACTTAGATCTTAGATAAGTGTTTAAACCAACAAGATTGAACTGTATCCTCATATTTAATATCTACAATGTTGAGAGGTAGCTAGGTAGATAGAACACTGGGCCTGGAGGCCATGGAGGAAGACGTGAGTTCAAACCTGGCCTTAGATACTTACTAGTTATGTGACCCTGGGCAAGTCACTTAACCCTGTTGCTTCAGTTTCTTCATCTGTAAAATAAGCTGGAGAAGGAAATGGCAAACCACTCAAGTATCTCTGCCAAGAAAACCCCGAGTCGGGTCACTAGAGTCAAATAGAACAACACAGCAATGGAGCGGGGGTGGAGAGTTTCCTAGATTTTCTAAATCTATACCACCCCCAATACTTTTTGGTTTGTATATGGTTTCTCAGTATATAGCTAATAGCTATTAATATTTCTTATTTTTTAACTTCTTTGATCTATCTGAAAATGATCAAAAATTCATTTGACAGTAAACCTTGAATATCTTTAAAGACCTAAATTCTCCTCTGGAGTTTGTTCAAGAATTACTAATCTTAGAATAAGTTGAGCCTATTCTGAGTAATGTTCAGTTAAGGAGTAAACAAAAATAGTGTTAAGATCTATCGTCAGTGAATATTATTTTAGTCCCTCAATTAATTTTAAAGTAGTCCTGCAAACATGGGGAGAAGTAGTTGTCAATTTTAGCAAGTGGTGCCTCATCCTCAAGTTTGAGTATCCTTTAGGATAGTCAATCCAAACATCATGACCGCTGTGAAGATAGTAGAGCAGCATGATTCTAGAACAGTAATTGGAAATATTTTACTATTAAAGCATTCCTAAAAATCAAGAATTATTCATCATGATAGATGTAGATGAACTTCAGCTCCTACTTTGCTTTCCATAAAATTTCAATTTACTTTTCAGATATATATAGTTTGTAGGTATTCTGATGTCTTGGTTATGTGATACTTTACTTTCTTGATACTTAAAAACCTGTTTTCAGTCAGTCCTAAGTTTAATTGCTTTGGGTACATAAATCAGAAGAGGGGAGATAGAGGACGGAAGGGCATAAGTGACGTGCCCTTATTAAGTACATGGATGAATAGCAAAGTCTCAGCAAGAAGAAGGGATTACAGGAGAGTGGGAGAGGTGGCAGAATGAGGGGCACCAAACTGGAGTCATGAAAGGGAGAGGGCTTAACCTAATAGGAGGAAGTTGCACTGAAGAGCACTCTCATGGGAGAAGTATATGCCTCCAATGGGAGAAGGGATCTTCAAGACGATTTTAATAGTTGTAGTCAAAAGGGGAAAGAGTTTTCTCTTCATTTGCAAGAGAAAGTTCAAATATCCAGAAGGTAGGATGAACTTTCCACTGTTCTAGCAAGTTTTGAAAGTCTGTGATTGAGAAGGAAAGGTGGAACTGAGGGAGAAGTAAAGCAGAGAGACAGTTGCACAAGAGTAGTCTGACAATTTATTGTAAAGATTCAGAGACTAGGGACAGTTCTTGGTAATCCTTGTTAAGCAAAAAGGTGCAAAAGGTTTAATTCCTAACTGAAGTTTGAAGACATTACTTCTATACTATTTTCCCTATTTAAGCTGTTTCTAATTTTAGATCATGTTTCCGTATTTAAAAAAAAAACCCTTTTCTCAATCATAAGTGCAGGAGGAGGGCAATGATGGATACTAGGATTAGCAGGGATATGCAAATTTTAATTAGGACACAGGGTTGAACCTCAGTCTAGAATAATGAGAGTTTTCCCTGACTTGAAGCCTCTGAGCTATAGTTGTGAGACCTCTCCCCTACCCCAAGTCTTCTCTTAGCCAAGCTAAGTATCCTCTGTTACCTCAGCTAATCCACATAGCATGAAGCTCCTCACCATTTTGATCATCCCCTTCTGGGAAACCTGAGTTCAAATCTTTTCTTAGAAATTTACAAGCAGGGGGTGGCCAGGTAGCAGAGTGAGTAGAACACTGGCCCTGGAGTCAGGAGGACCTGAGTTCAAATCCAGCCTTAACACACTTGACACACTGAGCTGTGTGACCTTGGGCAAGTTACTTAACACCAATTGCCCTGCCTTCCCCCCTCCAAAAAGAAAATTTTAAAAAAAGTTTACAAGCTATGGGACAAGGGAAAAGTCACTTAACCTCTCTGTGCCACAGTTTCCTTATATGTAAAATAATGGCATTGAAAAGAAAGGCTTCGTATACACTAAAATATGTATAGTAGCATTTTTTTGTTGTAACAATGAGAAACAAAGATAGCCATGGATCGGGAAATGGCTAAACAAATTATGTTACATTAATGGAATGCAGTATTACAGTGAAACAATGAACATAATGAATAGAGAAGCATAGAAATACCTACATGAACTGATGCAAAGTGAAGTAAGCAGAGCCAGGAAATACAGAACAATGATGTAAATGGAAAGCACCACAAAAACAACTGAAACTGAACATTGTAAAATTAAAAAGACCAAGCTTGGCCCCAAAGAAGAGAGACAAGAAGATACCTCCTTTCCCTACCCCAACTCCTTTGTAGAAAAAGGAGTCCATGGATATAGAATTTTTCAATGTGTTTATTGGTTTTACCAAATTTTTTTCTTTTAAAAAAAAAATCTTTGTTCTAAAGTGTGATGCTGAGGAGTTGGGAGTGATAGGGGGATACAAGTGGAACCTGCAATCATTATTACAGACCACGTAAAAACAAAAGATTTCCCCCAAAAAATCTATATTTTTAAAATGTGTCAAATTTGGTGGTATGTATGTAAGATCCCTTCCAGCCCTAAATTGTAGATTATCCTATGTAGAAATCCTATGAGCTCATTGATAATCTTTCCTAAAATGCAGGACCAAGAACTAAACATTAACTTTCTTGTATCTGAGTAGGTTAGAGTATCATAGGAATATCACCATCATTCTAGTCTGTGTATTCTCTTAATAGGGTTTAGGATTATATTAGCTTTTTTGATTGCCATTTCATCTTACTGATTAATACTGAGCTTGTAGTCCACTACCTGAAATGTTTTTCAGATAATGTGCTAGGCATGTTTCCCTCATCTTGATTTATAAAAGGGGATTTTAACTCATGTGCAAGACTTCACATTTTTACTTATTGAATTTTGTTATTTTAGCCTAAGGTTGAGATCATTTTGGATCCTGACTTTCATCCAATGGATTAGCTCTCTCTCTCAGCTTTTTGTGACTTGTAAATGTGATAAGGATGCCGGTTGGACATTTAGCCAAATCATCAATAAAAATATTGAAGAGTACAAAACCAACTACACATCCCTGAAACTCTACTAGAGACTTCCTTCCAAGGTGACATCAAACCATTAATGGCTACTATGGACATCCTGCCATTCAACCAGTTCCAAACTCCATACTACACCTGTCAATCATGTTCCCAAGAATAGTTTACCAAATTGTATTAAATGCTTTCCCAAAACTAGGTAAGCTGTATTTGAAACATTCCATTGATTACTAGTCTATTGAGTTTTTAAATGAAAAGGAAATTAATTTAGCCGGGCATGACCTGTTTTTGATGAAGCCTTCTCCTCTCCCCAGTCCATCACTTTACATTTTGGTTGGAATAATCCTCCTAAATCAATATTACACTGATCCAGCCACTCCTCTCCTCAAAAATCCTCATTGTCTGCTGAATAAAGCATAAACTATCCTATATGGAGAACATTAAAAGCATTCCAGTCTGGCTCCAACCTGCCTTTTGTTACTATTCCCTGTCAAGTACTCTGCTCTAGCCAAACTCAGCTACCCAGTTTTCTCACATTCTTTTCCTGTCTTCTCCCTTTTGTATATCTGTTTGCCTCCCATGCCTGAAAGAGGTTCCCTGTGTCCAATCCCACCCCTCTCTCTGCCTGTTAACTATCCCATTTTCTAATTTAGGGCAAAATTCAGGTGCCAAGAGACTTCCACACAAATCTGCCACTGGCCCGCTCTCCCCATGCTGAAAATAATCTCTCCCTTCTCCGTTTCTCATAGTACCTTTTCTGGACTTGTCATATTCTACCCTGTATCAGCTTTGTCTTATTATATAAGCCCCTCAAGAACAGGGTCTGTGTCTGTCTTGATTTTATGCATCCCCATCATTTAATAGGTACTTAATAAATAAGCACTCAATACCTGCTGCTTCATTACCCAGGTTTTTAAAAAATGATGGCAAGAAATATACTCTCTAGAACAGTTTAGAACTATTCCCCAAAAGTTACTCAACTATGCATCCCCTTTGACCCAGCAATACTACTAGAAGGCCTATACCCCCAAAGAGACCAAAGAAAGAGGAAAGGGACCCATATATACAAAAATAGAGCAACTTTTTTGTATAGCAAAGAACTGAAGGGGTTTCCAAATAAAGAGTGCCCATCAATTGGGGAATGAACAATTATGTATGTGAATGTAATGGAATAAGAAATTGTGCCACAAGAAATTTGATAGAGAGGTAAGTTTCGAAAAACCAGGAAAGACTTGTATGACCCAGCACAGAGTGGAGTGAGAAGAACCAGGAGAACAATGTATGCAATAACAACACTAAAAACAAGTTTGGAAGTCATAAGAACCGATAGATAGCAGTGGCCAGTCGTGATTCCAGAAAACTGATAATGAAATACGCTACTCATATCCTGAGAGAGGTCATGGGACTAAAGGGTGAGGAAAGAGACATGGATTTTTTAGACATGGCCAATGTGGGAATTTTCTTTTTCTGCTTGACTGTTTATATGTTACTAGGGTGTTTTTTTTTTTCTGTTTCCTCCTGCCCCCTGCCAGTGGTGAGAGAAAATCAACTTTTGTTAATTGGTAAATTTTTTAATTTTAAAAAATCATTTTAAAATGTATACAGCCAGGAAAGGGGGTGGGGGAGAGAAGCAAATCAAAGGCAAATAAAAAAATAGAAAACAAACTCACTCATGTAACCCATGTACATCTGAAGCTCATATCTGAAGGGGAAAGAAATATATTGACTAGTTCCTCTGTAGGGGATTCAGCTAAGAAGTTGCATGAAGACTGCCCAGAATAGGAAGGCATTGGTGGGTTGCATTGGTGTGAAGTCTAAAGTCTTTCCATATGGAAAGTAGATTTTTAAAATCTTTCTCCGTAGTCTAATGAAGCCTTCAGAGACAAAGAGCCCTATTATACAGATTCAACTGGGGAGAAGGATGAGAGCCAAGAAGACTGGTATAAAGCAGTCAAGGATTGTGTTGTATAAAAAATAAAACATCAATAAACAAGCTTTACCCTTAAAAAGGATCAGAATTTAATATCCAACTATTTGCACACCAACTCAGAATTGTTTTTCACAAAATTATAATTTCTTTACCTGTAGGTATTAATTTTATTCACATTTATACAAGTAAATACAACATTGGAGAAGCTAAAAACAATACATAATATTCTCTTAGAAAAGTAAAACCTGAAATTCACATTGCCAGAACTTCATGATTAGTCTAGCCTACACTTAGAATTTAAAGTGAATGCAGTGCTGAAATATACATAGATACCAAGTTGGGGCAATTTTCCCCAACCCTGGTTTTGTTCGTTAGAAAACCACATTCAATGCATGGTCTACTGAAATTGAAATGGGAAGTTATGCTCATAAATATCCTTGGAGTGCCCTTAAAATAGCTAAGAGCTTTTTGTCAATATTACCAATAATAAAATTATTCAAAAGGCCTCTTGTTTCATACGTATAAGCATTTTTTTTCTTTCCTAGAAAGAGTATTGGGGCTTAGAATGTTTTCATTCCCTGAACAAGTTCCAATCTGTATAGATTATAGAAAAATAACCATTTGGAATCTAGAACTGCCCACATTCTTCTACAAGTGTTAAGAGGGTTCATGGTTGGTCTTAAATCTAGACAGTACTTCCCATATATGGTTTAATATTGTGCATAGTCATGCATTTAAATGTGCTATCATCCTGTGTCATTTTTAAAACAATAGCAAATCAATTTTCAAAAGCACAAGTTTGAAGCAAGCATGCTAATTTCTTTTACACAGTTTATCTGGTGCCAGAGACAAATTATAACAGTGTCTTTATACAGGTTGTATTAGATTGGCAGTTTGACACAAGCAAACTAGAGATTTAAGCTATGTAAACACATCTCACTCCGTGTGGTTTTAAATCTAACGAAATGCAAAACTTATTTTTCACTGAAATATTCCACCAAGCAAAAGTTTTCACTTCTGACACGTACTTCGTGTGTCCGTTTTTGTCCATTAACACTCTGGGCACATATAAATATGACTGTATCACAACACTTCACCAAGAATTTTTGTTCCTAGCTCTCCAAGAGTTTGAATTGGTACAGCTTAGAGGTTGGGAAGAAATAACATAGTAAGACTTATTTTTTAAGGAAAGTTATGCAAGATGAGTTCTTTCAGACACTCATAATTTGCAGTAGCTGTGCCATTACTCTGAACCTTTCCTTGACATGACTCAGTTGCCCAACACAGGGAAGTGGTCCCAAGCAAGGCACACTGCTAATATCTCCTTCTAGTTTTAGCAACTGATTTTGGATCTACTTCAAGTACATATAACCTAAGAAGATTCAATATAGAGCATCCTGAGTCTGTAATTCTACTTTCAAACAAGTTAAAGACACCATTGAGTCTTCTATTCATTAGTATTTTCATTAAGGGCATAAATTTCATATAATTCATTAACATACTGGACAAGAAAAATAACAAAGCAATAGGAAAAGTAGTACATAAACATTTCTAGAAAGAGAAGTGCCAGAAGTACAACCTCCTAAATGAGAGGTTTGTTGCTGCTGTTTTTAATACCTTATTGGGTTGTTGTTTTAAATAAATGTTAAGGGACATGGGGAGAAGGAAATAGTCACTTTTGTTTTTTAGCAGGGCAGTTGGGGTTAAGTGACTTGCCCAAGGTCACACAGCTAGTACATGTGTCAAGTGTCTGAGGCCACATTTGAACTCGGTCCTCCTGACTCCAGGGCTGGTGCTCTACTTACTGCGCCACCTAGCTGCCCCAATAGTCACTTTTATTTACACGAACAGCTGCCATCACTTTCAAAATTCTATTACTACTTTGAAGGTGAGGGAAGAAAGAGCTTGGCAGAAGGGAAGGAGCATACTCATGGCAAAAGATTTTAACTAAGATATTAAAGCTAAAATTGAGGAAGAAGAAATCTCATAGCCACATTTCATTATTTAAATGCCTTTTCATTCTAGATTTTAAAAGATCATATTCTCAGTCTCAAACTTCTTCGATATGAAATAATTTATACTACCTTATTTTCCAACAAGTTATCACAGAGAACTTGTAACAGCATTATGAGAAATTATATTTGCTTATAAGAAAGGAAAAAATTGAATGGTAACAGAATTGTTTCACAGCCTAAGAAATTTCATAGATTGTAATCTAATGAAAGGAGAGTTAAATCAGTGTCCCTCTCCCACACCTTTAAAAAAATTTGACAAGATTATTATAGTCATTTTTAAAGAAATCAATTTATCAATATATATCAAAAAATAGGATTAAAACCTTATGTTATACTCCCATTTGTTTTTGAATAAAATTGTTTTGACCATTTTCAGCCATTAGCTTTCTATGAGTTTTTTCTGCAGTAGTAAATTAGTTACATGCAAGTCAGTTTTCTAAACTAGAAAAAGGCTGGCTTTTAAAGAATATTCAATTGAAAATGAATTTTCTAAGGCTATTTATAGACATTTAAAACTTACCTTAGTTCACAGTGCCACTTTCTGATTGTCAGCTGCAATATGAAAAGTTTAAGCTTGTTTACTAAATCCAACCAGGTGAGAAGTTGAGAACACTGAATTTTATATCCATTTACACAACTACCACTCATTGTCACATTCATTTGGACATCTTGTACTTCCAGTGTCTACAGTTTAATAAACTAATGATGACTTTAAAGGATTATCATCAGAAGTGCTGGCATGCATTTGGTGATTTGGTTTTGGTGATGAAATATGGAATAAAGAGATTTCATTTAACTCCTATCATTTGGTTCAATGACTAGAACAGATGGCTCTCTGAACAAAAGAATGAACTTCAAAACCATATAAAGGTCAAAAATCACACTAAGTAGAAAGGCTGTTACTATTTAGAAATCAGTTTTCAAAGTTTAATGTATCTATACCTAAACAAGTAGAACACATTTAAGGACTAGGTGAAGATAGGGAAAAAATAGTATGAAGAGTAGATATATACACTACAGTTGTTTGCACTGTTTCATAGATGAGAATAAAAACTTGGGCATGTTTTGTCTCACATCTAAAAGCACCTGTTATAATAACACGTAATTTTTGTTCATGTGGCTGCTAGAGCTATATATGTAAGACTTTTCCTTTTTCCATTAAGGATCTTCAGAATCATATCCCACAATCAGGTCCTCATCCCTGATAAATGGAGAAAGAAGCCATGTTCAGACTCAGCTGGATATTTTAAGGACATTTTGGAGTTCAAGAGCGCGAAAATTCTCTTTGAATTCTTACACATAGGCAGGGAAACATACGCTCATTCCCAGAGCCTATGTCCTGTTATAAGAATATCAAATGAGGAATGCCAGTGAATTAGTAAGTCTGAGGAACACCGCATAAAGCCAGAGTTTACTTGTTAAATTAGTTTTGGAAAGGAAAGCGATGAAAGTAAAAATGAGGCTATACCCCTGATGTCCCGACATAATTTCTACAAGATGCCCATTCCTGACAAGTCCCAAAACCTCAATACTTACAAATTTATTCTAAGTTTGAGTACAAATTCTAAAAGTTACTACTCTGAAGCCCATTTATTCTTAAAAGCCAACTGGTACACAAGAGACAAAATACATTATTAAAATAGGGCCAGCAGGTTTTAAATCACTGGGAGTGTGCTCTGAGAGAAAAAGTTCTGCAGCAGAAAACTGAACTTGTGACAGTCTTTGACTCAAAGAAACTTCAGTCTTTCCCTAAAATATTGCATGGATATCTATCTCTCAAATGGAATGTAGTTGGAGTATCAAATAGTAAGTGCCCAGACCAGTAGGAAAAAAAAAAAAAGTGAAATTCAGCCCTAGAAAAATGTTGAATGTTACTGTCCACATGAAAAGGTAAACGAACTGGTAAAGAAATGAGTTAAGTTCAACTTTTACCAGAACTTGTTTCACAAGTTGGTAGGGATCAGAAGAACAGCTTTCAGAAATGACTACTCTTTTGCTATTAGTTCTTCCACTGGGTAAAATTTCATGTAATTGAAAATAGGCTTTTGTTAGGTACAAAATGGAACCATCTTACTTTCTACAGGGTTTGCTGATGTTCAAGAGAGAAGGAGAATGGGCTCCTTCTACAACTATGAATACTGATTACTAAGCATCTTAAAAACCTGCCACTTAAAAGTCATTTGGTGTCATTTTCTCCAAAGATTAAGATGCTTCAAAAACTCAAAAATACCAAAGACTTAGGGAATAATCAGCACAAATAACTTCAAATGTCTATGGCTTTGGCTATCTGCCCTACTATGGAGGTAGGTCACCAGAATCCATTTTAAAAGCACTCTTGGGAACCCCCTAAACAAAACTGTACATAATCATTTGGTTTCCTAAACCAATGTCTTGTTGTTTTTAATGAGGTTATCTAAGTACATTTTTCTTTCATCAAGCTCTTGCTGAATAGCATCTCATGTATTCTGTCATCCATGGATTATCTGCAGAGGAAGGCTTGATCCTTCTGGGTTTCTGCACATCAACAGAATAGGCTCTTTGCCTCTGAATGACCAGTTTCCGTTTTTCCACTTGTCTTCTATTCTTGGCTCGTAATGCTGACTCATGAATCTAGAAAGGTTTAAAAAAATAAAGTATCATAAATCAAATTGTCTTGGCATTGACAAAATGCTATTTTAGTCAACATTATATTTTTTTCTTGAAGCCAGCCTACTTATTCATGAAATACAACAAAAAAGTCAAATGAGGATGTAAATGTATTTAACAAATAGAAAGAGAAGCATCATGAGGTAGTGAACTATCCTGACTTTGGAATATACTGGCTATATAGGAGCGGACAAGGAAGTCATTTAACTTCTTTTCTCAGGGTCACTAGCATCTCTCTAAGACTATTTTAAAGTTGAAGAAGAAGTATGCTGGTCTGCATTAGTGAAGGAAGTTCCCATGCCAAGAATACTCCCCACTAAGGAAATCGTGGGTCTAAACCAAACAAGAAAAGAAAAAATAGTGAATTATAAGGAAAGAAATTAGGAGGCATTTAAAAAAAAAAAAAGAGGCTGCCTCAGAGTCACAAAGACCTGGGGTTCAAGTGTAACCTCTGACCTATACTGGCTGTATAACATTAGGCAAGCCACTTAACCTCTTCTCAGTGCTCTAGAAAATTGTCTAAGATTGAGGCATCTGCAAAGGAGGTGCCTATCACTTTGGTAGATGGAGTTTCCTCATTGGCAGTTCCGCACATGCATAAAATTTTAGGTATAGTCCAAAAAACTCAAAGAATTTCTTATTTTCCCAGGCCCAATTTTTAGAGATGCAACTAAAAACTTGGTGAACTTATGATAGAACTGCTAAGCAGTTATTGTGCCCATTTGTCAGTCTTATAATGAATTCAGAGAATTTCAGAACTGAAAGGAATCCTAGTTGTTAATAATGATGCATGAAGCACACAGGGATTCTAATGGCTAGAAAGAATATATAACTTTGAAGAAAGCAGAACCAAGATAACACTACATGCAATGACTACAAGAATGTAAAGGGAAACAACAGTAAAGGACATAATGCAGATAATAATAATTAATAGCTCACCTTTAATAGTATGCCTGGCATTTACTAAGTATTTTACAATCTATATCTCATTTGATCCTCACAACCTTGAGAGATAGGTGCTATTATTATCCCTATTCTGCAGATGAGGAAACTGAGGCAAACAGAGAGGTTAAGGGACTGACTTTCCCAAAGTCATACAGCTAGTAAGTGTCCGAGGCCAGGTTTCAATTCAGGTCTTCCTGTCTCTAGGTCTAGTGCTCTATCCACTGTACCACCTATAAAGTTACCTGTGTTTGATGCCAAAAGGCTAATAATGAAACAGATCTCCCCGCTCTCAGTAGAGATGGTGGACTCCAGGTATGGAATCCAGTATATATACACTGTCAGATATAATCGATATATTAGTTTGTTTTACTTGTTTTTCCTTGCAATGAGAGAAGGTTCTACAGGAAAGTTATCAGGAAGTAATGGACTTTGTAAAGCATTAAAGTAAAAAAAAAAGAATATAGTTTCATAGACTCTTTGGTGCAGAAAAGCACAGAAACCACCCCAAAAAGATTACCCCACTGTGGTCCTTTAGGATCAAATTTTTATAGCTTTTGTAGCCAGAGAGACAGTTCAGTCCAACTCTCTCATTTCCAGGAGAAACTAAGGCCCTCCCAGGGAGGGAAAGTAACTTGGACAAGGACACATGAGTAGTCAAATGGTAGAGCCAGGATCTGAACCCAGGAGCGTTGACTCCAAAGCCAGTGCTCATACTACCCTTCTGGGATGAGTGTTCTAGAACTTCCTTCTCTAGCACATTCTGCTAAAACTAGATGAATTAAGGAATCTGTTCTAGTTAAGTATGGCCTAGAATTAGTGTTTCTCAAAATGCAGTGTCAACTCATTTTATCTTTTTACCTCCCTCGAATGAAATTGAGCTTGTCTGAAGACAAAGAGATTGGCATAGCTTTTATTCAGTCATTTTCTGACTCTTTGTGGCCCCATTTGGGATTTTCTTGGCAATGATACTGGAGTGAGTGGTTGGCCATTTCCTTCAACTCATTTTAGAGATGAGGAAACCAAGGAAAACAGGGTTAAGTGACTTGCCCAAGGTCACACAGCTAGTAAGTATCTGAGGAAGATGAACTCCTGACTCCAGGCCTGGCCCTCTATTCACTGTGCCACTTAGCTGTATTGGAATCGCTAGAAAAGGGTATACATTTGTTGGAGGAGAGAGGCAGGGGAAATGGGGAGAAGGATGGAAAGATGAGGTCAAAGCCTAAACACAGAGGAATAAAGTGCCAGGTAAAGGAGTTGGGGTTTTACTCTGTGGGCTATGAGGAGCCAGGGAAATATTCTGAGTTGGGGAGTGACGGCTTATAGAAGCCTATAAGCAGGATAGGTAAGATGAAGAAAGTCAGGAAATGGCGAGACTAGTGCCCTATGGTGGGGAATAATGCCTGAGTGTGTTAGTTCACTCAGAGTTAAAAATAAATCATACCATTTCTTGGACCACTAGGCATTAGAAAATAAGTGCTTTTTCCTTGAATAAATCTTTTATATTGCCAGGCTAAAATCTGAAATATGGGTTTCTTCTATTTATATAGTTTATGTGACTCTTCGTCTTTCTTGATCCCTAAAAGAAGCATTCTTCCACAATTTCCCCTGCCACTCAAGGGTTAAATTCAATACCAAGCTCATTTATTGAATTCTAGCTGACCTATGTAAAGGAAGCTGAATTTTAAGCTCTTCTCATATGTGTTTACCTTGAAGCTTGGTGGAAATAGTATTGAAAATATTCTACTATGGCAATTTATATACCTCTGCATTAGACTACAAGTAAACATTAGAGACATCACAGTATATATTATAAATGCATAGATATCTGCATTTTAGCTATAATATATAAGGAGAGGTTAAATGAGTATGATGATACTGGGCATTTGAGCAAAAACTAAAAAGAGTTCTACATGAGTTTCAGTGACTACTGAGATATGAGATTTAAAATACTATTTCTCATTGTGACACAAAGATTCAACATACAAGATAGCTAGCTTAGCAAAGCTGAAGGAGAGAATTAATATCCTAGAAGGTTCTGTTCCCAGTGACTACAACAATAGTTGCTGGTTTTGTAAGAAACAAAGTGCACGCGCGCGCACACACACACTTCACCTTTTCATCTCCACCCCTTGGTCAAAAAAAATGGGCAAAAAGACATAAAAGAAATCCACCATTTTGTGACACCAATGACAGCTTCACAACATGCTACTATCTACTTGTAACTGAATCCTTAGAAAATCTATATTTCAGACCATCCTCTAATAAAGAGCTCCTGGAACCTACAAAGGTCTCTCTATTCTTACATATACACACTTGTTGCCTGCCTCTGGACTATCTGTGTTCAGCAAGGAAAATAAAATCAAAGCAGAGAATCTCACTCTCTGTGCTCTAGAGTCAACAATGCTCTTCCAATACTCATTCCAATTTGTTTGGCCCACCATGCTTATGCTACTGCAGATTCTAATTGGGCCTTCCTACCTGGAATCCATTACCTGTGGGTTTTTTTTTCCTGAACCCTAGAGAGTCTTTTCTTTCCTCGATTTCTGATATTGCTGTATCCTTTTCCTATGCTGACTGCATAAGGGAAAGGGAAGAAATAATGTGGTAGAACAGAAAGAAAATGAACTCAAAATCAGGAGACCTAAGCTTGAATCCCAACTTATAAGCTGTATTGACTATGGCCAAGTCCATCTCTTGGGAATCTCAGTTTCCTCACCTCTAAAGGGGGAAAAATAATTCTTGTTCTACCTAACCCCACAGAGTTGTTGGGAAGAAACTACAAACCTTAAATCACTGCATGAATCTGAATTATTAACTGACTTCTTGGCTAGGAGTCTTTGCTATACAGACCTTATACATCCTTTGGGGCCCTGAACTTTGCTGGCCTACCTCATCCAATTGCATCCCAAGACCCAAAAAGATTAATGTGGGAATGTCCAGGATGCTGGATGGAAAGCAGTGCCTGATGATATAAATGTTGTCAGCCTCTCCCTCCTCCAGATGAGGTGAAAAGTGAGCTCAGCACCCAAAGGAACTTACCTGTTGTGCTGAAGCGGAAGCACATACATTATGTGTTTTCTGGCTCCCAGTATCTGTCTGTTTTTCTCCCCAGCCATAAAGAGCAAATGGATGTTTGATTTCCTTTGTTTTACTTGGTCTCTGAGGACTTTTAGGTGGTTTCTTATCTGCTTTAGCAAGCAAGGCACGTTGGCGAGGATGTTCAGTAGTATCTTTCGCTTCTATCTGTTGCTCTTTTACTTCCTTCTGCTGTTTACTTTTTTCTTGTGCATCTTTTCCAAGTGTTTCTTTAAAAAGGAAAAAAAAAATCATAATTAGAGATCTAAAGAAAAAGGAAAATAACAGTTAGCCTTTGTGTAGTGCCTGCTATGTGCCAGGCACTATGCTAGACACTTTACAAATTTTATCTCATTTGATCCTTAAACAATCCCAAAAGGTAAGTGCTATTATAATCCAGTTATGATACAATTGAAGAAACTGAGATAAACAAGTTAAGTGACTTGCCCAAGGTCATACAGCTAGTAAAGTATCTGGAGCTTGATTTGAACTTAGGTCTTCCTGACTCCAGACCCAGCACTCTATCCACTGTGCCTATTGATTACATGTAAATGTATATATCTGATGAAAAAATATGTATACCAGTGACTTAACAAGTAACTATTTGAGTTAACTTTAGCTAGATTCACACCTTCTCTTAGAAAAAGAAATTTAGTGATGCAAAGTGAAGAACCAAAAGAGCCATTTATACAATGACATTATAAAGAAAAGTAACTTTGAAAGATTTTAGAATTTTGATGGAAGACAAACCACACTTCTAAAGGACTGAAGATGGAGCAAGTATCCATCTCCTGACATACAGATGACAGACTCAAAATACAGAATTATGAGGCTTGCACTTTCGGACATAGCCAATGATGGAGTAAGTTTCACTTGACTGAACATACACTTGATGTAAGGGTTTTAGGTTTGGTTTTTTTTGTCGTTCACTAGAGGAGAGGAAATGTAGGAGAGAGAAAATAAATGTGTGTTAATGGTGGTGGGGAGGGAAGAAATACAACTATTTAGAATTTTAAAATTTTTTTTACACCAGCTTGTTTCATTTTTAAAAGAAAAAAAAAACTTGAGGAATACACTGATAGAATAGTATGTTCAAATAATATAAATTGGATGTGTTTGGAGTATTAATCTCTGAATTAAATGCAGGGAACTGGCAAGAATGAGTGTTGGATGAGAACTAGACTCTCAATCCTGAAAATGAAATAAACTTCAACAACTAAAACAAGCATTTATTTATTATGCACCATCTATTTATGCTAGAGGGTTTAGGAGAGATACAAAGAAAAACAAGACCGTCCCTCTGTCGTCATGGAGCTCACAATCTAGTAGGGAGTGGGTTACAGAACATACACAAATCACTAGAATACAAAATGATACATAAAGTACACAAAGAAAGATAGAAAACCAAGTTTGAGAATTAAGGAGGGGAAGAAATTGGGGATCAGGAAAGACTTCCAGAGGAAACAGTATTTGTTCTGGGTCCTAAAAGAAGGATAGGACTTCAACAAACAGATATGATAGGGAGGACATGACAGACTTAGGGAACATACGAACCAAGGCAGAAGAGAGACAGCACAAGCCTAGTTTGGCTGGAGCATACATGTTGGGGAGAAGTAATCTGAAATCTATATACCACAATCATGGAGAACCTTGAATGCTAGGCTATGGACTTAAGGCAATGAGGAGTTACCAAAGAGCAAAGAGTTTTAAGCAGAGGGGACATGATCAAATCTATATATAAGATGAATTGAGTTAAAAGTGAGAGAAAATGGAGGCAATGTGTTGGAAGACTACTGAAAAAAGAAGGTAGTAATGAAGTTCTGAATCAAGACAGTAGCAGTAAAAATGGATGAGAAAAATACAGTAGAATTAGAAATATGATTAGGGGAGAGGGTTGGTGAAGAGGAGGAGAAAACAAAAACCTATATAATGTGTATATTGTATTGTATTTCTAACATGGAAGACTGGCTGAATGGTGGCACCCAAGATAGAAACAGGGAAGTCTCATCCCAGTATAAAACAATAATAGCTCACATTTAGATAGATACCGCTTGCAGTTTACAAAAACACTTTGCTAACAACAACCCCTGTGCAGTAGTAGATGGACATTAGAGTATCCTCATTTTACAAATGAGCATACCAGAGTCTAGAAAAAGGACAAATCTCCCATGGTCACAACATCAGAGCTAGAATTGATACCCAGGGCTTCTGACTTCCAAGTCCAGTGCTTTTTCTGTTGAAGCAGCCCACTTCTACTCCACTTGCAAATACAAATAAAACAAAACAAAACCAGGAAGGAATTACTCTTCATGATCAATATTGATATTGCTCAAGGAAAAGCATGTCTGATTTTAGTGCCCTTTTTCAGAGAAAACTTTTATACCTATTTAGCATCTTAAAATATTAAAAACAAAATTAATTGCAGTTTCAATCCTCCTCCTGGAAGATCACTGAATGAAACTTACATTTGCTGGTTTGCTGGTTCCTTAGTTTTACAACTGTTCAAGTCATAATAATAGATGCATTTCCATAGTTACTACCTCAACTAACCCCCTGTAAATTCCCCAAATAAAGATACCAGGTTGAAAGTTTATCCTGTAACTAAATGCTACCTAAGCTATATAACAGAACATTTTCCAATTAATGGAGTATGAGGGATGGGGTACATTGTGTATCCAAATGAGTATTCAGTCTCTTAATGGTGGTATAAAGGGACACCCTTTATACACATCCATTCTCACTACAATCACCACAGTTGTGGCCTTAAGCTCTTCTCACCTAGATTCCTTGAACAGTATCCTAGCTGGCCTTCCTCCCTAGAGTCCATCCTCCATATGTGCCTGGATAATCTTCCTAATGCACCATTATAATCTTCTTGGTCCTCTACTTAAATACTTTCAGTGAGTCCCCCTCATGCCTACCATATTTGGTATCAATACCATATTTGGTTGAAAATACTGATCCTGGTGATCCAGAGTCCTACACAATATGACTCAAACCTACCTGATGCAGCTTTAGGTCAAACTGGACTATTCTCCATCCATCTCTTATCTTCTTTCTGCTGTTGCTCACATCATTTCCTATGTTTGAAATAAGACTCCTCGCCATCTCTGGTGGGGTTTTTTTAATCCCTCCCTTCCTTCAAGGTCCCACACAGGTGCTACTTTTTCTGTGAAACCTTCCAAAACACCTGTAGTATTCAAAATTAAAGCAATATCTCCCTCTTCCAATTTTTAAAGCATTTTTCCCAATTCAAATTTGCATTCTAACCTGTATTCACAACAATTTGTATACATGCTCTTCATATTCCACCCTACCCCTTCCCCCAATAGACTCAGTATCTTGAGGACAAAGATTTATTCTGAAATATTGTGTCCCCAACAACTACCTTGACCATAGTAGGCGCTTAAGTGTACTTTGAACTGAACTGACACTAATCTTAGAAACATGCTTATGTACTAGCTGATCCCATAGGAATAGGGAATTTTAGAATGTGAGATTCAGTCCCAAGGCTGAAAAACTAAAGGGCAAAATGTTCTGCATTCAATTCTGAGCAACCCACACATTTTCTTTTAGAATGAGAACAGAAAACAGCTAGAGGATTTGTGGATCCAATTTACACAGGGGAATTATTTTCTCAATATTTAATAATTTTTATAGATCATCTTTTGCTAAAAACAGCTTTAAGACAAACACAGTAAAATTCAATAGCAAAGCAATAATAAAAATTACAATTTTAAAAGACAAACTAGATAATTGTCTCACTCAAGTCTATCTTAAAAGACAAGCTCTAAACATTAATAAGTTGACATTGTGACTGACATGGGTAAGACAAAAGTTGGTAATACAAACATGAGTACGCCATACAAAATGATCCTCCTCCCTCTTATTCCAAAAACTGGAAAGGAAAAAAAAACAACTTCCTAGATCCCATTACCCCTGCTAGCTATCCTCCTACAGCTATCTCTCCTGTTTCTCACCTCGACTCCTTAGAAAAAGTCATTACTTCATCTCTTCTAAACCTTCTGCAGTCTTACTTTTGACCTCATTATTAATGATCTCCAAAGTTATCAATGCTTTCTTAATTACTCAACCTAAAGGCTTCTTCTCAATTATCATCCTTCTTGGCTTCTCTGTAGCAGCATCTGATACTATTCACCACCCTCTCCTCCTGAACATACTGTGTCCTCTCTGTGTTTTCCCAGCACCACAGTCTCCTAATTCCCTTCCTTTCTGACCATTCATTCTCAAATCTCCTTTTCAGGATCATCTTCTGTGCCACACCCACTAATTATAGGTGTGGCTCATGGCTCTATTCTGGGCCCTCTTCTTTTTTTCCCCTCAATGCTCTCTCAATTTGTTGACCTGATCAGCTTCCAAGGCTTCAATGGTCATCTCTATGCAAACGACTCCCAGATCTGGATAGCCAAACTTATTCTCTCTCCTGAGCTCCAGTCTCCCATCATCACCATCTGTATGTTGGACATCTGGAACTAGCTGTCCCAAAGACATTTCAAACACATGTTCAAAGCAAAGTACACTATTCCCTCCCACCCAAATCCACACCTTTTCCAAACTTCCCTGTAACCATATATGTCAAGAACACTACCATCCTTTTAGCCATCCAGGCCCTAAACCTCGGTTGAGTCATTCTCCAATGACTCCATTCTCTCTTAATCATCCCACACATCCAATCAGTTTGCTCTCAAGGAACTTACAATCTAATGAGAGAAAAGAACACACATGCAAACAAATACAACATAATTTTAGAGGTGAGAGCGCACCATCAGTGGTAGGAATCAGAATCAGGAGAAACTTCCTGGAAGAAGTGGTACACAAGCTGAATTTGAAGGAAAATAAGGATTCTAGCATGAGGAGCAAGCCTACTACACTTGGAAGCTGGAAATGGGAGTGTTGAGTTTGAAAAACAGCTAGTAGTCCAGAGCTTGGCTTAAACAGGAAGGAAAGATAAGTTAGAGCCAGGCTGGAGAAGGCTTTTTGTGCCAGGCTGAAGAATTTGTAATTTTATCTTATATGGGGAAGGAAATAAGCATTTATGTAGTACCAGGCACTGTGCTAAGCACTTTAAAATAGTATATCATTTGATTCTCACAACAACTCTATTGATGTGGGTACTGCATCTCCATTTTACAGTTAAGGAAACTGAGGCAAACAAGGGGTTAAGTGATTTGCCCAGTCATACAACTAGTAAGGTGTGAGTCTGAATTTGACTTCAGGTCTTCATGACTCAAAGGCCAGAATTCTATCCCCTACTTCACCTAGCTGCTAGAAGCAACAGGAAGTCACTGAAGATCCTCGAGGAGGGAAGGCAAGACATGTGCCCTCTCCAATTATAGTTAATAAAGCGGTGTGAGTCTATCTAAGTAAGCTTATCTAGGTAAGCTTATGCTTACCAAAATTAGATTGTGAATATATGCTGTGAAGTGCCACTCAGAGAATGTAGATTATTTAATATATTTGGTCTTCAGAATTTAGCACAAAACCCATCTTTGCCCAAAGCCTCCATCTGCCTCACTAGTGTCACTCACTACATGATGGCTTTTTACCTGCTGCTTTTTTTCTTCCTTCTAAGGCCATTTTGTAGTCAAATGAAGCATTTGTTTTAATGATGCCACTTCGATGGTTTCTTACATTATGTTAACACTGTTTATAGACTGTTAAGACTAAAAGGTATAGCTTAGAGGCCTATTTAACCTCTAGACTTTTTTAAATAAGCGTCTCTATTTGTTTTCCTTGGGGTATGCTGGGGTACTGAAGGGGGGAGGATGGAATTTTCCTAATGTCACCTTTGCAGCTACTGCTCATTCTAGGTGCCCAGATGGGGGTTAAGTTACAACCTTAAGCCCGAGGGGCCACCACAACCCATAAGGGAGAAGAAGTTGGGAGCTTGCACAGGTGGGAATAGACTGGGGGTGAGTTGGGTGCTAATGAGTGAAGGTAGATGTGGTTGTGTCACAAACAAAGCCTGTAACTATCTATTGCAGAGAGGATTAGATGTAAATCATCTTCCTGTTGTCCAATTAGTTGATCACACACTCCTAGGTTTCAAGCTGGCTCCTACTTGGCAGAACACTGATCTAAGCTAATGCTCTTACTACAGATGTGAAAGTTAAGGTCAAAGAGTTTAACTGATTTGCCTAAGGTCACAGAGTTGGCATAACTTGGAATAAAAACATGACATTTAGATTAATGTTCTTTGTACTTCACCAAGAGCTGGCTTATATTAAATATAATTTTGCAAAATTACCTATAATATAAATTCAGATTTCCAAAGTGTGTTTCTCAAGATCAAAGGTGATCTTATGCTCATCTATATTCTTTTGAATTGTTAGCAACGAAAACAAATCCAGTCAGTCCCAAATACATGGCATTTAATCAGCCTTGGACTTGTGACAAGCTTCAAGCTCTCTGTCCAGAGATATGTATGGGAGGGGACATCAGTTGCTGCCCCTAAGGAGTTTAAAATCTGGTTGAGTTCTTGGTTGAACACAAACAACATGGTCTTAAATGTCATGAGACTTGGTTTCTGTTGCAAGCTATGCTAACTCTGTGACCCTGGACAAGTCACTTGTGTTCTTTAGACCTTAACATTCTCATCTCTAATTACATAGAAAATTATTAGAGAACAATACAAAAAATATAATCCAATGCAAAATGGTATGGTTCAAACTGTTAAATAAATAGGAAGAAGGAGAGCAGGCTTCCTTCCTCTCTTCAATTACCCTAAACAAGCAAACAGGCAGAAAATATATTCACATTAGTGAAGTGAGTAAATTAGAAAAGAGAGAAAGTAAAAAGGAAGAGAGGGAGAGCGAAAGAAACAAAAGAAAGAAAAGCATAAATATCACTATTCTAAACTGTAAGCAAGGTTTTTGAGCTAACTTCCCCATTTCTGTGGATTATTACACCTCCTTCCAGGTAAGCAATCTAATAATCATTCCTGACTCTATGCATTAAATCTAGTAAAGTACTAAGTCTTGCAGATTCTTTCTCCACAACATTTCTCCCGACCTCCTCTTCCTCTCTGCATCCATCATCTGCCATGCAGACTATTTCAATATCCTCCTAACGATCTCCCTGGCCTCCAGCCCATCCCCTCTCTCTCCAAGGTGCCAAATTAATATTGCTAAAACACAGGTCATTCCCTTACTCAGTAAGCTTCAGTGGCTCCCTCTTACCTTTGGGGTAGAAAGCAGTTTTCGATCAGCATGTAAAGCCCTTCACCAAGTAATGATAAATGATTAAATGCCCATCTATTAGGGAGGGCTAAACAAATCAATGGCGTATTAATGTAGTATTTTGGGGCTCTTAGGAAACGTGAATATGAAGAATTCAAAGAAGCGTGGGGAAACAGCATATGAGCTAACTAAAAACAAAGCAAAACCAGAAAAACATTTACAATGACAAACTAAATTCTGTGTAATTTTATAAATGAGCAAGCTTGGCCTGAAGAAACAAGACAACGCACCCTCTCTCCCTTCTTTGCAGAGACGGAGATTTATGGATGTGGATCGTTGTTTATAGATTTGGTAGAGTGTAGTTTAGTTTTGTTCCGCCTTCCCCCACCCCACCCCCGCCTCGCGCCCCTTCTTTTGTATTCTCTGCAACAAGGAATGAGTCTGAGTAGGGGAAGAGGAAGGGACATATTTGGAAAGGAGGCGATGTAAAAAAAACAAGACATAAAGAAAAATATTTTTTCATAATCAGGCTCCAGAACTATTAACACAGAGAGAGATCAAGGAACAAAACGACCTGTTTAAACAAATTTCTTATTGTTCTTTAGGAACATAGCAGCGGAGGAGGTTAGTGGAGGTAGCCAAGCAACAACCAAATTAATAAAACGCCAATGCAAAGCAGCCTTACTAGTGCAACAAGAGAGGAGGACAGCTGATCGCCCTATTTTCCTCATCAAGGGTGCACCCTTAGTAAACAAGTAGTGTGAGGCGGGGACTGGACTTGGGGGTGAGGAGGGTTGGAGTATGAGTTTGGGGTCCTGGAGGGAGGGAGTGAGTATAATGGGACGGAGAAGGCAGTAAGGAGTGGGGCGGGGGAAGTCCTCTCACCCTCCGGCCCGGATCTCAGACAGCAACTTGATAAACACGAGCGTACCCAACCAAACTTCCAAGACAAGAGTGGCGCACTCGTCCAGCGCGAGCCAACCAACCACTTACCTGGGAGGCTGGCAGCGTCCTCATCCTCAGAGACTTCGGCCTCCTTTTCCTCCACTCCCTCTCCTAGGGGCTTGGGTGGGGTCGGAGGTGGAGACCAGGCCGAAGCGTCCTGAGGGCCCTGCGGCGTGGAGGCCCCGCCACCCCCGGAAGACGAGGAATCGTCCGAGGTGCTGGACGGCCCCCAGCCGTCCCATAACCAGGGGTTGTGCGTCTGCTCCAACAGCCGCCGGCTCAGGCGATAGTGCAGCAGCTCCCGGTAGCATGGGCCACATGTGTCCCACTTGGGATCTTTGTAGCGCTTCATGTACTCGCTCTTCACCTTGCTCCCCGAATGCATGGTCCTGGCCTGACCAGAGCCAGCGGCGCGGGGCGGGCTGGCCCCGGGCCGCTGCCTTCCTTCCTTCCTTCTCCTCCTCCCTCCTCTTCCTCCTCCTCCTCCTCAGGTTTATTCCAAGGTGAGCTTTTTATGGCAGCCGCTTCCACGCTCTCTTAGTCCACCTGCGACGCACCCCCGCCCCCAGGACCAAAGGTGAAGTTCCAGTCCCAATTGGGCACAGATCAGCCCCTCCCCCAGATCGGCTAGCCACCATCTCCCGCCGCTACATTTAAAAGTGCGGGGCCCCGCCCCGGAGAGGCGGGGACCAGGGCTGGACGGGGCCGGGGCTGGGGCCTGGGGGAGGAGGACATGGCGGAGTAGGCCTAGGGGAGGAGCCCCAGAGTGGAAGAAGAGCTGGGAAAAGACTTTCGCCACCCTGGGATATAGCAGGCTGCCCCGGCCGCCTCTGACCCGGGTAAAGGAGGAGCTGGGGAGAACGGAGGCAGGGAGAGAGGGAGAAAGGAAGGGCACCGCACTGGCATAGGACATATCTACGGAAGGGGAGGGAAAGGTCAGGGTGCCTGGGCACGGAGGAGGAAGCAAGGAGGGGGAAGACTGGGAGGAAACGGGGAAGCGGAGAAGAGGGTGGTTGTCACTTGGAGCTGAGAAGGGAGCTGCTTTGAGTAAGGAACATTCTATGGGGAAGAGAATGCCTGGAGGGAAGATGCGAGAGGGTGATGCGCCAGAGGGATCTTGGGGGAGGGGTGACATAAAACCCGGTGGGGTGAGGAGGTGGCAGGGTTGGGCGGAGGGAACTGGGAGGCGGTTGATACCTCTGGGAGACAGGTGTCCGGCGGGGTTCTGAGGAAATTTGTCTCGGAGGCCAGAGGGGTCTTGGATGTGGGATGTGGGGCATGGTTATTTGGGCGGGGGTGGGGGATGGGATTGGGGGGTTGAGGTTTGGGGGAGATTTTGGAGAGGGGGTGCATTTTACCTTCTTCGCCCGAGCCCTTCTGGATCTTCTACCTTCCTGCGACTCGAGCTCAGTCCCTTTCGCCAAAGGCAGAGTGAACTGGGTGGTAACAGCGGCGGATCCCCGCAGCAACCAGTCCTCCAAGCCTTTCCACCATACAAGATGTCACCGACAAGTGGAGCGGTGGCAGATGTTCTCGAAGCAGATTAGAAGCGAAAGCGCCGCCTAAATCCCTCCCGGAACAAACGCCTCCTTCCACACGTTTCCCCCAACCCCCCCTCCAACCCCCCACCCTTGCCGTCCTCTTTGGGGGTGGCAGTGAATCCATGGCTTGGCTTGCTCAGGAAAGATGGAGATGGATATTTCTATGGTATTCCAGGGAGCCCCGGCTCTAGGCCACTGACCTCTTCTTCCAGGGTACCCCGTAAAGAGAGCTCCAGTCTCTCCCCGCATCCTTACTAGAACCCCTTCCCTCAGTCACCTAGATGATGCCGACTCAGTGAATGACAGGACTAGGAGAGTGTCCTTCTCTTAGCTCCTCAGTGCAAATATTTAAAAGCACCTTGTCTGTTTTGAGTTAGGTAACCGCCTAAAATAGGGCCAATGTAGTCTGCCAGAGCTGCTACTCCATGTGGATTTGCAGTACAGAGTCTAGTGAAAGAATAGGATTGGGAGTGAGGAATTCTGTGTCTCCCTCTTGGCTCTGCCACTGAGCCTTGAGCAGGTAGGTCACTGACCCGAGATCTCTGAGTTTTCTTAACTGTAAAATAATTAATACTCAGCTCAAAGGAGATGGAAGGGACCTTAGAGCTCAACCAATCATTGTATTCCATCAGATTCTAATCCACCTCCCTCATTTTACAGATGAGCAAACTAGTGTTCTGGCCCATATGACACTGCTAATGTGTCAGGGGTGTGATTAAAATAGGTTCTCCTGACTTCAGGTCCAGCTTACTTCACCTAAGTTAAGTAAATACTGCCTGCAGATCCATTCTAGAACTCTAATATCTCTTCTCCGTTCCCATTCATGGCACCTGTTACAAACTGAACCTGCTTTCTCCAAAGTTACTGTTGATCTTTTAATTTCTGAATCTAAGGGACTTTTCTCAACCTTCACCCTTCTTGACCACTTTGCATCCTGTGACACTGTCAACTACCCTCTTTTCCTTGATATGTCTTCTCTCTAGGATTTCACTGATACAGCTCTCTTCTGGTCCTCCTCCCTCCCCTCTGACCACTTCCTCCTCAGTCTCCTTTTCTAAATCTTCATCCAGGCAGTGGAGGCTAACCAAGGGCTCTGTCCTGAGCTCACTTCTCTTCTCCCTCTATATTATTTGACTTGTTAATCTCAGTACCTATGGATTCAATTATCATGTCTATGCAAGTGATTCTCAGCTCTATTTATTGAGCTCCAAATCCCCTCCTCACCTTTAGTCTCATATCTCCAACTGCCTATTAGACCTCTCCAACCAAATATTCCTACACATCTTAAACTCAACATGTCCAAAACAGAATGAATTCTCTTTCTCCAAAAACCCTCACCTCTTCTTAACTTCCCTATTACTGTGGATGACACCTCTATCATCCCACAAATCCAGGCTTATAACCAAGATGTCACCCTCAACTCCTCATACTCCTCTACCCCACAATATCTAATCTGTTCTGCCAATTCTACCTTCTTAACATTTTTCATATACATGTCCTTCTCTCTAAAGGCAACAGCCACCACTGGCCCTTATTACTTCATGCCTGGGCTATTTCAATAGCCTGCTGGTGGATCTCTCTGCCTCAAGGCTCTCCCCCCTCCAATCTATTCTCCATTCAACTATCAAAATGATCTTCCCAAAGTGTAGATCTGACCATATCACCCACCCCTGCTCAATTCAATGTCGTCCTCATACTTCCAAGATAAATATACAAATACACAATTCTCTATTTGGCTTTTAAATCCCTTCATGACCCGGCCCCCTCCAACTTTTCTAGTCTTCTTACACTTTGTCAAGTGCTCTATGACCCAATGACATTGCTTTCCTTGATGTTCTTAGCACATTTTGCTTCATTTCCCAACTTTGGGCCTTTTTGTTGACTATCCCCTTACCTGGATTGCTGTCCCTTCTCATGTTCGCCTTTAAAATCCCACCTTCTGCAAAAAGTTCTTCTTAATCGTCATTAATGCTAGTGTCTCCTCTTTAAGAATATCTTTATCTTATATAGATCTTGTTTTCATTGGAATGTGAACACTCCTTAAGGGACTGTTTTTGCCTTTCTTTGTATCCTCAACACTTAGCAAAGTACCTTGCACATAGTAGGCAATTAATAAAATGCTACTTGACTAAGACAATTAGTCTTTTTTTTGTTTTGTTTCAGTACTACATTCAAAACTATTTGTTCTCTGCTCCCAAGTCAATGGTATCATCATTACCATTTTATTAAGGAATTCAGAGATCACAAAAGCAGTAATATTGAGCCATCTCAGCCAGTTGAAAACCTACTTCTCATAATACTGTATTCCTTGGGTGTTTAGTGTTAGATTGTTTCAATAGTTATATAAAAGTATACAAAGCTACTTTGTCTTAACAGTTTCAAAGCTCAAGGCTGATTTTTCTTAAGGTAACTTGAAACAGTGATGCAAGCAACCATTACAAAGAAAGGAAACTATAAAAGAGGATTTCCATATAATGTTACAGTCACTTCATTACAATTTTCCTTTTTCTAAGATAGTGATGGTTATTCTGCCTGCTACCCTATAGGATGATAAAATTTAAAATAAAAAGATATAGCTCTGTTCTTTGTTCTTAGAAATGATGTAGTTCTGTCCTTTTATTTCATTGATAAGGAAAATTGAGGCCTTGGGAGGTCAAGTAATAGACCTAGAATGACCCAAGGAGTAAGCAGCGGATTCTAGATTAGAATCCAAGTCCAGTGATTCCAAATTCCACACCCTTTCCACTACCTTCTCACCAAGTTGTTGGGAGGTTCCATTATGCAAAGCTTTAATTCTGTGCTCAGTTGTTATTATGAATATAGTTATACTTTTTAACTGTGTTTACGTCTGTGCCCCCACCACCATTTGAGTAAAAGCTCTGAGACAGTAGTGCCCAGATGATCTTCAAGTTCTTTTGTACCTAGTATTTTGCATGGTACCCAGAGTGGGTGCTCAAGAAATTTTTTTTGGTGGTTTTTAGAGTCTCTTAAAATACTAAGCAGAGATGCTTCCTCCTCTCCCCCCAGTAAATGGAACAGGTAAACAATATGCTCCCCAGCGCTTTAATTTTTAGATACTTCTTAATCACCTGAGCCATTATTCTTCTATAGGCACTTAATAAATCTTTATTGATTGAAACTAGACTGCAAATGGGTAAATGCTCCAATTTTTTTAAAAGAAAAAATTCTTCTGGAAACTACAGTAAAGATTGCAAACTGGAAATATAAGTAAGCTTGTCATTGATCAATGAGAAAATTCTGGAATATATTATTTATGAGCATTTAGAAACAGTTGTAGTAAGAATTAAAACAGCATGAATTAAAATCAAGTCACATCACACTGACTTCATGATTTTTCTTTTATTGAATAGGGTCACTGATGTATCTACTCCTCCTCCAAAATGTACTAGTATAAAAGGGAAAGATGACTATGGATCTATATTCTCAAAGCTCAGGAACCCTTACCCTGGTATACTTGCCTTTTAAGAATCAACCAGGAGATACAATTAGTTTAAAACAAAAGTATAGTAAGAATAATAGCTATATAACATTGCACCCATAAACACAGTTTCATTATCCTACATAAATATACACAGTGCCATTAAGAAGAGTGGGCACAAACTTAGAGTGTACTAGTAGTGAAGCAGACAGGGAATACATGTGACAAAGGTAATTAATTCATACCTCTAGAACTGCATATATCGCCCCAATGTCCTTTGTCTTCTAATGGTATTATTTTCATGTTAATCCCAGCCTGGCAGCTTCATTGTCTTTGCTGATTTGTTCAGCTGGCAACTCTGGGCCTTCTTTCTGCGACTCAACTCTCAACATCCAGAGCTAATTCTCCCTTGAATCCATAGTTGACTTTCTTATCTGCTGCCAGGGTTTATACTTAATGGAACTGTCTCCATTGGCTCAACTGTCTTCTCTTTATGCTGGGTATGTCTCTTAATAGGTGAGTAGTTCTGCTGCCATGGCCAATGAGGGATGGGGAGAGGAGTCCCCTCTTCCCTGCTGCCATCTGGTAGAGAAACAGTCTTTCTGCAAAACTATTTCTGTCCTCAGATGACTCTGAGTTAGCAAGTTTGCTTTCTAAAGGTGGCCAAGAGCATGGCCAATCTTTAGCCAGTGGCAAACTCCCCACCTAATTCCACTGGAGAGACTTCTCATTTTGTAAAGGGATAACTGGTCATAGACAAGCCTTTGTATTTTGTTTAACAGATTGACAAATTAACAATTGATCTCTCTGATCATCTGTCCTCCTTTTTTATTTCAGCAACTGAGAAGGAGGGGAGAGGAACAATGAAAATCAATCAATTTGGGATGAGCTTTCCTGTAGTAGTACATACACTAATGCTGTAAGTTGAAATATCTTGATTTTAGTTTTATTATGACTTTATTAATGAATGAAGAAATAGAAGTCTTACCAAACCTATGAATGTCACCAAGTTGATAGACATAGCTAATGATATAGATGACAGAATGGAAGGTCCAAATGACTTTGGCAGGTTGGAATGCAAGACTTAAAACAAAGTGATGAAGTTTAACATAGAGCAATGTAAATTCATACTTTTAGGCTCAAAAATTAAATTGAAGAAGTACAGAAGAGGGAGGCTTCAAATGACAAATGGAATGGACCTTCTAGGTCACCTAATCCAATTCCTTCAACTTACAGTTGAGGAAACTGAGATGCAGAAAGGCTAAGTGACTTGTCCAAGGTCACACAGATAGTAGTGAGAGAGCCATGATTTGAATCAAGATCCTCTAATTCCAAATCTAGTGCTGTTTCCACTGTATCACAACATTGTATTTAGCAGCATAGAATTAAAAGACCTTTTTTTTAAAGAACCCTAAGCCTGGAGCCAGGAGACAAATTTAAATCCCAGCTTCCAGCTTATTAGCTATGGTCATCATTTAGTATCTGAGACTCATCTGAACAATGTGGCTAATAATTATACAATCTACCTCATAGGGTTATTACTTTAAATACGTATGTAAATATAAGTTATTCATATTAGCTACAGATGTATGACATGTAAATTCAGCAGGGCCCTTGTGGCTGTTCAACAGTTTTTCTGTTGTTGACTTATTGACTCTCTATCTTATTCCCTACAGAGACTATTCCAATTTTTTTCTCCTCCTTGTCACCCTGAATTTTACCCTACCATACTTGCAGCAGATGTGAGCCTATTTCACTAGAACAATATGAAAAAAGACAAAATAATTATTAAATGGTAGTAATAACTGACCTTTCCATAACATTTTATATACATTATTCTCATTTGATAATAGAAAAGTCATCCAGTGTGATCTCCTTTAACTCTCTCTCTTTCTCAAAACATCTCTGTATCTTCACTCACTTTTTCCTCTCTCAATATTATTCTTTCTCACAGAATAAGAGGTTTCCCTGCTTCTCACTAAAATAAATCCCTATACTAGCACCCTTAATCCCATTCCTTCTTGCCTCTTTAAGGACCTGACTCCAGTAATTATCACCTCTCTCATACAATTTCTGTCACTCCGTTTCTGATGTTGGATGTTTGCTTTTTTTTTTTTTTTAAATCTGCCCGTAAGCATGTTCAGGTCTCCTAGTCCTACAAAACAAAAAGACAAAAATCCTTCTTCACATTTCTACCCAATTTAGCTACTACCCCCCTTCTTCCTCAAGCAGCCTATACGGTGCCTGAGTCAGTAAGAAATATGATCAGTGAGCCTAACAATTCACCCAGAAGGGATCGCCTACTCCGCTACTGCCCATTCTTTCCTCAGCCTCTTACAATCTGGCTTCTACTCACCCCCACTCACCTACTCTACATCCTATACTCCATTACAACTGCAGTATTATTAATGACCTCCTAATCAGGAAATTCAGTATCTTTTTTGCAGGCCTCATTCTCTATGTAGTGTTTGACACTGCTGAGCACCATCACCACCACCTCTTCCACCCTCACCTCCCATCCCTACCTCCTACTATTTCCTCCCTTAACTTCCTAGGTAAAGAAGGATCACTTTCTCCTTTGGTGGGTCCTTGAACACTTGGCACTTCACTATCAACCCAAATTCAACATACTAAATCTTACCTTTCCCCTTAAACTTGATCCTCCTAATTTCATTATTTCTATCATTGGCACCACAATTTAAAATCATAATTACAGAATTTCAAGGTTGGAAGAGATCTCAGTGGCTGCCTACTCCATATAATTCCTGAAAAAGAATTCCCTCTATAACATACATAAGTAACCCTCTAGCCTCTGCTAGAAGACCACCTAAGGAGGGGAAATTACTACCTCTAAAAGCAGCCAGTTCTACTTTAGGATAGCTCTAATTGTTAGGAAACTAGCAAACAATCCTAAACTTAGCTTTTTGTAACTGCCACCCTTTACTCTTAATTCTTTCTGCCTTCTGAAAATCTTAGTGTTATCTCAACAGTTCTCTCTCCTCTACCTTTCTATTAAATCTGCGACCAACTCTTGCCAATTCTCCCTTTGTAATATCTCTTGCATTAGAGTCTTCTCACTTGTCACTAGCTTCATACACACCCTCATGTCCAGAGAGACTATTTCAATAATGTCCCAACAGGTCTTCTCACCTCATAGTCTCTAAGCTTCAATCTATCTTCCCTACTGCTGCTAATAAAAAGAGGACAATAACATCTACCTTGAATGGTTGTTGGGAGGATCAAATAAGATAATATCCATATAGTGTTTTGTAAACTTTAAAGCTCTACATAAAATTTAGCTATTATTATGCTACATATTCTGTGGTCCATCAAAACTGAATAGTTTGTTCAGGTCAAATATGGGAGTCTAGGTGCAAGGTAGTGCCTCTGACAGAAATAATGAAGTTGAGCTTAACACTCCTTCAGTTTCCCACCTCTTTACTTTTGCTCATGTAGTTCCCTATGCTTGGAATCTTTCCTTCCTATCCCCCACCCCACTTTGCCTCTTAAACTCCTAACCATCCTATAGAGTCCAACTCAAAAATCACGTCTTCCAGTAACCCTCTTGGATACTCTGTTATCAATGACCTTTCTCCCCTAAACTAACAATAGTTCCCTGTTTTACAAATTTCACATCAACTAATTAACATATAAGGTTATATATTACAATTACCTATGTTTGTTTCACTTGCCTCTACTATCCTCCTACTATAATCCACGATGATTTCTTGGTGTAGCAATGAAAGCTAAATGACAATATTGTTAAGTAAATCTGGATACAGGATAAGGAGCTGCATCTTATTTAAACTTTATAACTCCTCAAGCACTACTTCTCCCTACTACAAAGTATTAGTGCTTACTGCTTACTACAGTAGGCACTAAAATGTCAGAGGGACAAAAGAATTTTTGGCGAAAAAGTATATTGTACCATCATCCAACAATGGAATTGGCTTCCTTGTAAGTTCAGAAAGACACTAGATACTTACCCACAAGGGATATTGTATTAGGGATTCCTATACTGAATGAAACTTTGGACTAGATGAGACCAGTGCAGACTCAGAACTCAGCCCGCCTTTTCAACCTTTGGATGACAAAAATCCCCTACTAGCCTTCACCTACTTCCATTCTGTTATAGGTGCTGGTATCCACCAGTGTGGGCCACTCCCCAACAAATTCTATAAGATAGAATGTGTAAGATGTTTCTATCAGGTTCATCTGTAGAACATGCCAAAAATTAATCTCAGGGGAACTTGCCAAGCACACAATATGTACTCAATATGGATTTGTTGTTGATGATGAGGAGTCAACCACAAGTAAGAAAGAAAAGCTATGTTAGGGGCAGCTAGGTAGTGCAGTGAATAGAGCACCGGCCCTGGAGTCAGGAGGACCTGAGTTCAAATCTGGCCTCAGACGCTTGACACATGTACTAGCTGTGTGACCTTGGGCAAGTCACTTAACCCCAATTGCCCTGCCAAAAAAAAGCAAGAAAAAGAAAAATTTATTTTAAAAATTCTCAACAGGTATTTTTGAGGACACTAGTAGAAATAAAAACTATCCTGACTAAACGAGATATCTGTAAAGTACTTAGCACAGTAGCATAGTAGGTGCTTAATAAAAGTTTGTTCCCTTCTCTTTCCTCCTTAACAGCATGTCATAATTTTAGAATTAGAAGAAATAATCTACTCCAATCCAGTCATTTTATAGGTGAGGTAATTGAAACTCAGACAGATTTAGTAACATTCAAGGTCACAGACTCAAATAACAAATCCAGGACTTCACACCTACATCCTCTGATTCCGAATTCAGTGTTCTTTTCACTAGACCACACTGCCAGCTTTGACCAAGACTGCAATGGCAGAGCATATAACACCTAGACCTTTAAATCAGTGGTATAACTTCTAACTCTGGGGTCTCAAATAAAACTTTTTGCATTTATGAAGGCAATATAAAAATCTACCACAGAGAGGACTTTTTATGGACTTCCCCATAATTCTGAGGTTGTTCTGATATCATCTTTACTTCATATCCATCTAGCAATGATATCTAAGTGCTAAGCAACTCATGTGAACACTTACATCGTTTCCTTTTTTGTTTTTTAACAAAGTCACTAGACTAATAAATGAGGAAAATGCCATAACTAGTAATATTTAGAATCCATCAAGGCATTTGACAAAAAGTATCCCATGATTTCTTGATGAACAAGATGTGGTTTTCAGAGGTAAATGATGATTTGTTGTTGCTGTTGTTCAGTCGTTTCAGTCATGCCTGATTCTTTGTGATGCCATTTTGGGTTTTTCTTGGCAAAGATAGGAGTGGCTTGCGATTTCCATCTCCAGCCCATTTGACAGATGAGGAGATTGAGGCAAACAGGGTTAAGTGACTTTCCCGGAGTCACACAGCTATTAAGTGTTTGAAGATGAATTTGAACTCAGGTCTTCCTGACTCTAGGTCCAACACTCTGAGCCACCTAGCTGCCTCCTTATTTTTTTCTTTTGGATATCACTCCCTATTTAGCCTTTCTTTATATGACTAATATCCCATAAGATTTCAGCAGATCAGAAGAGTGTGCTAAAGCCATAAGAAGATATTTACTTACATTAATACATCAGTGTGGACTCTCCCTCTGTTCAAACGGTTAATAGAAATTTCATGTGAGGTCCTTTACTATGTCTTTCTGTAAATACCATATAGTGGATTCACCCAACATCTTGGCAGCCTTTCTCTGGTTTTTTGAAAGTGCTTCAAGGATACCAGCATGACTCTGTCCATTTGTTATCCTCAGTCTCACTAGCTGACTACATATCTTCTTCACATATACCTTCTTCTCCAGGTATGTATACATGGCCTGGTTGATGTTTACAGACTCACTTCTCACACACAAGTTGTGGTAGGATCAAAAACCTCTGATTTGGGGGGCTTCCCTGATACCCATGAGGCTCATAAATGATATGCCTATTCCTCAGCCTGGCTCACTCTCCCTGCCCCTTTTCTGAAATCTTCCCTCCTAGAACTATTTATACTACAATCATCCATACTGGAAACTTCTAGCCCCATGCTATATGTAATGAGACCTTCCTGGGGAGCCTTATTAGGCTGTGCCCTTGTAATTGCTTTGCTTGTGACATCAGAAATAGGTAACCAATGGACATGCCTGAGTGAGAAACTGCCCCTCCCCCTATAAAACCTATGGCCCTCAGCCATATAGCTGTCTTTAAGGGTTAATCTTCAAGTTCTCTCAGATTCCTTCCACTATGAAATTCTGTTATTCTGTGATTCATATTTACAAAATTCAGTGCCTTCTGTGTCTACCCGTAAGAGAAAAAAATCTGATCTGAGATCTAAGAGGTCCCATCCAATATAGATTCACAGAGAAAATTCAGCAGACTACTCCTTAATAACATATTATCATGACACAGTGAAAAGTGTATTAGTGGAAAGTATATTGGACTTAGAGTAAGGTTCAAATTCCTTCTCAGATAGTTATCCCACGGGGAAAGTCACAGCCTTTCTGAACTTCAGTTTGTTGACCTACGAAATAGGGAAAACAATACTATTGACTGTTTAGGGTTGTTGAGAGGCTCAAATGAGATAATATGTGTAAAACACTTTTCAAACTTTAAAGTGAGCCCTATATAAATGTCAGTTATTGTCATTAATCCAGGAAGATCTGGATTCCAGTCCTACCTTGGACACTACTGGTACTATGAATATGGGCAAGTTACTGAACTCTTCAAGGTTCTAAACTGCTAACCTCTGTCCCAAAACCCATTGTTATGGGACTCTCTCCTTACTCAAGGAGTTAAAGACCTTGTCCTATGAATGGGGCCGAGCAGAGTTGTTGAGAGGCAAGAGTTTTGCCTAGCTGGTCACCTTTGGGGGGACTCTGGAGCCAGTCCCTCCTTTGGAACTGATCAACCTTCAAGTTTTCTTTGAGTAATGAGTTGGTTTTCAGCTTTTAGAGAGAAGATAGAAGAGGCCAACCTTACTTCAGGTTGCTGAAGGAAAATATTCTGGGATAACAGGTGAGGAGTGGGCAGTCTCCATCATGTCCCTATTCCCAATTTGTTACTCTAGGGACTTTGGGGAGTTTCCCCTTGGGCAAGATCCAGAACCCACTCTCTTACTTGGGCTGTTATTTTGCTCCCAAAGGGAAAGTCCCTCCACTCTATGTTGTCTGATGTATATTCTCCGATGTATTTGTTGTTATTGTTGTTCAGTCATATTAGTTCTGTCTGGCTCTTCATAACCCCATTTGGGGTTTTCTTGGCAAAGATACTGGAGTGATTTGCGATTTCCTTCTCCAGATTACTTTACAGATGAGGAAACCAAGGCAAACAGGGTTAAATGATTTGCCCAGAGTCACACAGCTGGTAAGTGTCCAAAGCCAGATTTGAACTCAGAAAGACAAATCTTCCTAACTCCAGTCCCAGCACTCTATCTCCCGTGCCACCTAGTGGCCCATTCTCCTATGTATTCCTTCTCCGATTTGTTTTTCTGTGATTTGAATAAATGTTTTCTTTTCCTGTTCTCTATGTGTTCATTGTGGAACTGGTATTAGGTGGAAAAAGGTCAAGCTTTGGGTATAGAGTTGTTGTCCCCCTTCCTCCCAAAATGATAAAGTATTCAAAAGTTAAATAGAATCTGATCATATTCCTTAAATGAACAATATTTAAGGGAACAGATAGATATGCTTCCACCCTAGTACCCCCTTTCTCTGAGGAGAGCAGAGTGGTGGCCTCTGGCCCCAACATTCTGCTTCCCCTCCTGGCAGGAATAATAGTATCCCTCGCAAAAGGGTAGGGGAAGAAGAGGTTAAAGGTATTTATGCTGCCTCCCTTAGAGCCACACACACAAGGAGAGCACCCCTCACTACATACATACGTAGAGCCCTCTACTCTCTCTTGTCCCTATTGCATGTGTTATGTATGTATGTGTGTATACAAGTTCATATATGATATACATATACATGCATGTATATATGTATAAGTTTCACTGAAACATACATGAATTTCAGAGAAAACATTGACTTGCATGTAAAAGTAGTTTCTTTGCCCAGGAGTTCCTTTTACCAATAAACCAATGAAATCACTGGGGCAGGGGGGAGGGTAAATCCTCAGATATATTACCATTATCCAAGCAATAGATAGATGGGCCAACAAAACCATTCAGTGGAAATGGTGCTGATAATGAGTAGAGAAATGTTGAAATGATGGTGAGTGTGTAACCCTGAGGGCTGGTGATGGATCTTGAAATGCCAGTCTTTTATTTTCCCCCATCTTCTGCTGCAGAGCTGTGTTGTTTCAGAAGAATCTCTGCTTCTATGTAATCTCTCTACAGGAGAGGAGAGGATAAGGATTAAATGATCAGTTGGATGCTGGTTAGTGACATGGTCTTCTAAAAATGGAACAAATACAATGTAATAGAATTTTATTTTAGAACTGGTGTGGGAAAGGGAAAATGTGGTTAAATTCAATTCAGTATTGATTTATTAAGCGCTTAGTTCACACTTAGCTTAATACCATGTTAACACTTAACACAGCTTAACACTGAGATAACATTTGTCTCATGGACTTTTTGTATTATAGTGAGAGATGAACCCTGTTGAACAGAGTACCTAAGGGATCATACTTTGAAATTTTCAATATAAACAATCCTTTTTGAAAAGGAGGCAGTATATAAAGGTTCTGGATTGCTATTTGTAAGGGGCAAGATTAGTCAAGTGACATCAGCTTGATAAGATTATGAATATGAACTTTTGTAGGGAAACATCCAAGGGACACCTTCTTATGGAGGGTAGTGTGCATGCTGGTACTTTGCTGAAAGGTTATGGGGAACTCCTCTGACTAGCACCCAGTAACTGTGGTCCTTCCCAAGATGATTTAGTGACTGACAGTCCGTTTGATGAACCTTTCATAAGGGAATCACAACTCTACTCATGGTGCATATAAAGTGAATTGAGGCTCACTCTTTTGTTCAGGACTGCTCTTCACCTTTCCCCTTGCACCCTCTAGACTGCAGTAGGGGCAGTTAAGTGGCAATGAGGTGGCCTAATAGGAGTTCTTGGACCTCAAGTTCCTGGCTGCCTTCTGCTAAAATTTCCTTGTTTAAACGTAGTTCAGAGTTTAGATTGTTGAGAACAGACTTCCCCTACCCAAGAAATGGCAGCAGTCAGGGCATTGATGGAGTTCCTGTTGAAATTAAGCCATCAACAAGAATTAATCTAACACTTTCTATGTGCCAGATATTGTGCTTAGTAGTAGGGATACATGGAAAAAGCAAAATAATCCCCCCCTTCAAGGACCTAAGATTTTAATTGAGGAGGCAACATATACATACATATATACATATATATAATATGTATATACACACATACCACAATACCATACATGTATAATACATGTGTCATATATATTTATACATATATAATTCATAGATGATACATATGGAGTACATAGATGGTAAACTTGGGGGGGGTCTATAGCAGCTGGAGGGGACAGGAAAGTTCCCCTGCAAAAGGTGACCTTTGATATGAGTTATGTAGTAAGCCAAGGATTCTAACACATAGAGGTAAGGAGGAAGAGCATCCTATACATAGGGAACAGCCAGTGTAAAAACGTGGACATGGGAGATGGACATTCATTTGTGAGGAACAGCAAATAGGCCAGTATGGCTAGATCAGTGAGTGCCTGCATGGAGATAAAGTATAAGCATGGGAAGGTAGGAATGGACCAAATTGTAAGGAAATTTGAATGCCAAAGATGGAGTTTATGGTTGATCATACGGTAATAAAGAATGGGGCCATGATATTAGTAAAATCCCTTTGGAAGCTAAGTAGAGGATAGATTACAGTGGGAGGAAATGGAGCAGGGAGGTCCTATGCTAGATATGGTTCCCAAAGTGGGTAATACAGCCCCCTGGGGGTGCTGGAATGAACCAGGGTGGGGCAATAGTAGCCTCGGGTGCAATTAGGAGAGTTGAATAAAAATAAGGGGGCAGGAGAAGCATAAGGAAAGAAAAGAAGAAAAGAAAATTTTGAAAAACCATTCAAATATGTTTCATCTGTTGTGTAACAGAGTTAAAGTCATAGTGATTACATTATTTTCCAAATAAACACACAAAATGCAAGTTATAATCGATCAGCGGTCTTAACAAGGAGTGTTGGCAGGTAAACGTGTCTCACATCATCGGAAAGTCCAGTATGCGTCAGCAGGAATTTGTGGGTGTAATGATTTGTTTATAATGTGATTCTATGTGGTTACATGATGCAATATTGCATCACCAAAATTTCAATGCAAGAAAAAATCCACAAATTTACAATAAATTATTAAATTTAAGATGTATCATTTTTTAAAAGTATATTTTATATATTTTTTGAAATGGTGCATTTTTTTTTAAAAAAAATAACATTAAAGGGTTAAAGAAAGTAGATTTCCAAGGGCACTCTGAGTAATTTTTTTAAAAGGGGGTGGTAGGCAAATTAGTTTGGGAACCTCTGGTCTAGGAGAAAACTGATGGCCTAAACTAGGGCGGTGGCTGTGTCAGTGAAGGTGACATATATAAGGGATATTGTGAAAGTAGAACTGACAAGATTTAACAACTGATGGGCTATATAGGGTGAATGAGAGTGTGGAGTCAATGATTACACTGAGGTTGCAAACCTAGGTGACTAAGAGGATAGTAGTGCCCCAGTAATAATAGGAAAGTCAGCCAATCCATTAATAAATATTTCTTAAGTCCCTGTTGTGTGTCAAACACTTTACTAAGAGCTAGAGATACAGAGAAAGGCAGAAACTAGGCTCAGATCTCAAGAAACTTACAATCTAACAGGGAGACAACATTCATACAACTATATAGGAAAATACTGTATACAGGAGAAATTAGAAATTATCAACTGATGGAAGACACTAGGAATAAGGAGGATCAAAAAAAACTTCCTCTAGAAGGTGAGATTTTAGCTGGGATTGAAGGAAGTCAGGGAAGCCAGGATGTAGGGATGAGGAGGGAGAACTTTCCAGGCATGGGAGATAGTAAATATGAAGAAGGTCAGAAAAGAGGTGGGGTTTTTGGCGGGGAGAGGAAAGAAGTTAAAAAATTCTGCTCTAGATAAATTTGCAATGTCTATATGATGAATTATTCAAATTGTTCAATAGGCAAGTTGGAGATGTGCAGCTGGAACTCAAGAGAGATTCTTGGACTTGATGTATCAGTCTGCAAGTTATAAGCATATTGAACCCATGAGAGCTGACAAGATCCACAAATGAGACAATATAAAGCAGTGGTATCAAATTCAAATAAAAATAGGTCTCACTAAAATGTGCATATTGTGGTCTGAATATTGACTTAGTTTTAAAATGTAACATTAGCTGTTTTATTGTATTTTAATTCGTTTTGTCAAATATCTGATTACATTTTAATTTGGTTTGGGCATACTCATGAGTGTTGCAGGCAGTGTTTTGGACACATCTGGTTTAGAGAGCAAATAACAAATACATAGATAAATGCTTGTACATGGCCTGAGAGGTGAGATTCCAAGAATATATTTTTTCCATGGGAAAACTGGGGGAAACCAGATGTCTAATCAAAAGCTTAAAAATTCAGGCATCCATCTCCTAAAGGGAGATGTCTTTAATATTGGATTTCTTATAGATAGAAGAGGATCACCAACTGGAGAATCCATTATCTCCACTTCTGAACAGAATTGAGGATGGTTTTCAAGTTAAAGAGAAAGTCATACAAAGATAGCACATTAATTGCATGCAATTAATGACATCAGGTTATAGGCACTGCTGAAAATCAGAGTCAACAGCTACTTCATCTCATGGAAACTTTCTCCAAGAATATCAAAATATTATTTGGATTCCTCCTCACAGCTGGAAAACTGAGCCACACCATGGGCAGAGGAGGGCTGAAGATCAGGACCTTACCACCCTTCTCCACTATTTCAGTGAGCTGTTCAAACTTGGCAGGTCCAAAGGGAAGGGAATTACTTATTTAGCAGTATTCCCAAAGTATGTTTACTTTGCAGGATTCTAAATGGGCTCTTTGAGTGCCTTACATTTTTCTGTACCTGTTCTTTGGGCTCCTATGAATCATCTACATCTTATGCATTATGTTGGGGAGTAACAAAAGCTGCTCCATATCTGTTATGCATTTATTACCTGAAGTGACTTGGAGGAGTTTTAGACATTGTTACTTACATTTTGGGAAACCTACACCCAAGATATACTATTAACATAATTAAAAATAATCTTGAAGTTGTGAGCAATAAACAAGAGAGAGAAAATGACTCTTATGGGTCAGTCCCCAGGATCAGATCGGGTCCATGTGAACCAAGGGCATATGAGGGGTCTTGGGTCTCGGGTTACACCTTTCACATTTTTTATTCAATATTTAAAGTCCTTTGTAAACTTTTGCAACCTCAAGGACAAATTTACAAAGTCAAATAAGCCATGCTCTTTTGCAAAATCAAAGCAATAAGCCTTGTTCTTTTCTTTATATGCCCTTGGGATGTAGGATGTAGCTTTATCATATATCAGAGCAAAAAACACAACTTCTGGCACTCAAGTATCTGACAAAACACTAAAGTATTTTATGTCCACATGGAAAAAACTGTTTTCTATTTAGAACATGCTATCAATATAATATTGTCATGATTAAATGACATAAAATGTGACATCACGCAAGGAGACAGCTTAAGCCTGCAGTGGGGCTGCCAAGCCTCAAATTTATGATCTCCACTTCTGAACAGAATTGAGGATGACTTTCAAGTCAAAGAGGAATCATACCAAAATGTCACAATAATCATTTGATACATATGGACAATATTCACTGAAAGTCACATAAAACAGCTACTTTATCTCGTTGAAAATTTCTCCAACAATGTCAAAATGTTATTTAAACTCCATAAATATAAAATTCTCAATGGTCACCCAGAAAGGATAGAGGCTGAGGGTACTGAGCTTAAGTACTGAGGTCAGACTGAAATAATGGATGAAGATAATAAAATGTGTTGGTCACCTTCAGACAAAAGGCACGTACATCCTGGAGGCTAGCAAGAAGCAAATTGAGGCTGTGTTGCTTAAGAGATTAACTGTACCCCTGAGGCACAACAGAAAGAATACGTTTAAAACCATTTACACCTGCTCAGTATCAGAAATGATGTATACTTTTAGCATGGTAAAATGAAAAGCAACAGGGGGAAAATCCCTTACAATGTTGATGAATCACAGGGCTAAGGAAATATTAACATGCTGCTCCTTGACAGAAAAGAGGAAGAGGACTGATGGATGTTCTCAGGCCAAACAACCAACAGGTAAAAAATTTCTAGAAATACCTTTGCAACAATAGATCTCACTTCACAAAGAAATAGTAAAGCTTGACCACAGGCATATGCTACAGGATTTGCTGAATGAACCAAACATGGTTCATCTCCAGATGGAGTCTGTGAAACAGATGAAATCCAGGAGTAGTGGTCAATGTTTATATAAACCCAAAGAATATATTGATAAAACCACAATGGACAAATGGCTTAATTGTTCAAATTTGTTTCTATAAATGGAAGGATTTATTCAAGGTCATTGCTGCCAGAAATTACAGAAAGATTATCTTTAACAAGCCTGGACTTACAATTTAATAAAGATTGTATAATGAAGTGGCAGAAACTGTACAACATATCACTAATGCTTGCAACACTTTAGCATTTACTGAATACCTAGAGACCTACATCCAGTTTACTAGAATTATGTACCAGAAACTCACTATCCTTTTTAAACTTTGTTGTTTAGTCTTTTCAGTCATGTCTGACTCTTCATGACTCCATTTTCTTGCAAAGATACTGAAATGGTTTGCCATTTCCTCTTCTAGCTCATTTTTTCAGATGAAGAAACTGAGACAAACAGGCTTAGGTGACTTGTCTAAGGTCACACAGCTAATGTCTGAGGGTGGATTTGACCTCATGGAGATGAATCTTTCTGACTTCAGGCCTGGTATTTCATCCACTGAGCTACCTAGCTCCCCTTTCTAAACTCAAAAGTGATAAATCCCCATACTACAAATATAAATCCTCAAAATATTCTTGAGAATTCAACAAATAAACTAGGATGGGACTGAAGCATCATTATAGACAGAACTGCTGTTTAAAGTTGCCTTGGACATAGCATTGATATATAAAAATCTAATGACAACATTTTATTATGTAAGTGAATAGTTTTATAGAGTGAAAGTTCTCAATGGGGAAGTAGATACAGAAGTGATAGAGATCACTTGAAGCGGGGATAGAGGTTGAAGAACCATCCTATTAAGCTCACAATGACTGGGGGCACCTAAAGGTTACCCTTGGTCAAGGCAGGTGGTCTAGGTTGTCCTCTTGTATAAATCCTTATTTGCATGTAAACTGTCAGAGTAATGTCCGCCATCCCCTCGGTAATTACTACCTGAAATAAGGGTAGGAAACGCCCTATGACTGGGTGGTATATTAGAAAAAGGGGAGATAGTCACATAAGCACTTGCAAAGAACCCAAAAGGGTTCCACATGGTACACACTATAATACACCTCCCTATCCTAGGTCAGAGTTGTCTTACATATTTATTCTACATGCAGGTGTTTTGACTCACTTTATATTATTTTATCTCTGCTTAAAATCACACCCACTTATCAGCTTGAACTGGTAAAGGAACGCTATTGCAAATTGTCTGGAATATGTTTGTAAGCTCAGTCAGAGTTGTTACCTTTGTCTTTGTTGCCATGCAGAGGAAGAATTTATCTCTCACTTTATACCTAGACTCATGTGATTTGTCATTTCCTTCTCCAGCTTATTTTACAGATGAAGAAATTGAGGCAAACTGAGTTAAGTGACTTGTCCAGGGTCACACAGCTAGTAAGTTTCTGAGGCTAGATTTGAACTCTGGAAGATGAGTCTTCCTGACTCCAGGCCTAGCACTTTCTCCACTGTACCACCTAGTTGCCCCACCTAGACTCACATATTTCCTGCAAACCTCAATCCATGCTGCTAATAATAACCACATAACTAAGATTAGTGGTTGCTAGTTTGTTTATATAAAGAATTAAATAAATGATAGAAAAGGAAGAACAGAGGGCAAAAGAGGGAGGGACAGTTTCTGTATTTATTCTCTCAACCTTGAGCCCAGCAAACAGTTGCAGAAACTGGCTTTTCTTGCTTTAGATTTCTAGCCCCACCCTGCTCCATCCCCAAGAGGAAGAAAACTAGACTAGGCAATTCAAAAGAGTTACTACTCAGTTAATGGGAATCGCTCACTTCCCAGACTCTCTAGGTCACAGATGATGGAAACTGCCTCTGGTGAGGACCTTGGATAATCTCACCAAATATGTTCCATGTGAATGTAGCAAAAAATTCATCTACTGCCATGATAGCAATGGTGACCAAAGGTGGTTTGTTTTTTTTTTAAATCTCTTTCGAGGGAGAAAGTTGGAGGACAAAATACTAGATATGTCAATATCTATCTACATGGTATCAAGATAGAGAACATCTTCCTAACTCTAATTTCCAGCTTGGCTCTGCTCCTTCTAGCATCTTTCTCCTAGAAATCTTCACAAAGCAATCCCAAAACTTCCAGTTCCAAAAAATCACTAGTTGGTGGATTCTGGGGTGGCATCTGCTGACACATCTCATCTCCTTGACAATGTGAGTTACAAATAGATGTCATTCTGAGTATCTGAAATTTTCAAAATTCATGGAAGGAAAAGCTTTCAAAGCATACAGACCTAGCAAAAGAAACTTTCAAAATGTCTCATTTAGTTAGCTATTTTTCATTCTTCAGTGATTTAAGAACTGTTCCTATTCTGTCATTTCAGTCACATATGACTCTTTATGACCCCATTTGGGGTTTTCTTGACAAAGATGCTGGAGGGATTTGCTAGTTCCTTCTCCAGCTCATTTTACAGATGAGGAAACTGAGGCAAAGAGGGTTGAGACTAGATTTAAACTCATAGGTCACTTAGAAAGAATATTATAGGACAAAGTAAGAAGAGTACTTTCAAAAAAGATTCTAAGTCCTCTCCAAATAATTCTATTCAAGGTACGTTGTTTGGATTCCCATCACCACCACCCCCAATAGATTCCAGGTTAATTGATAGAGGTTATCAATCTTGTAAAGCCTTTTTTCACCTGTCCCTTCCTACCTTTCCAGTCCTTTTACATTTCACTCTCCTCTGTGTACTCAGTGTTCCAACTGTACTTGTTTACTTGTCCTTCCTGACACACAAAACTCCATCTCCCACCTCCCTCCTCTGTACCTCTTTACTGACTGTCTCCCATGCCTGGAATGCTCTTCCCCCTCACCTCTGCCTCTTAGCTTCCCTGGCTTCCTTCAAGACATAGCTCAATGATGACAAAGAATTGGAAATTGAGGGTATGCCTATCAATTAGGGAATGGCTGAACAAGTTGTGATATATGAATGTGATGGAATACTATAGTGCTATAAGAAATGATAAGCAGGCAGATTTCAGAAAAACCTGGAAAGACTTAAATGAACTGATACTGAGTAAAGTAAGCAGAACCAGGAGAATATTGTACAACAATGTCGTTCAATGACCAGCTTTGATAGACTTAGCTCTTCTCAGAAATACAATGATCTCTAAGATAACTCCAAAAGACTCATGATGGAAAATGCTATCACCATCCAGAGAAAGATCTATGGAGTCCGAATGCAGATTGAAACATATCATTTGTTTTTGTGGATTTACATTTTTGTTCGGATTCTTCTTTCACAACATGACTAATGTAGAAACATGTCTAACACGACTGTCCACGTATAACCTATATCAGATTGCTTGCTGTCTTGGGAAAGGGAGAGAGGAGAGGGAAGAGAGGAAGGAAGAAAAATTTGGAACTCAAAATCTTACAAAAATAAATGTTGAAAATTATCTTTACATGCAATTGGAAAAAAAATACAATATATTAAGTATAGAAAAAGTACTAAGAAAAAGAAAATTCTTAGAAAGACATAGCTCAAAATTTACTTTCTCCAGTAGGCCTTTCTCTCACTCCCACTGCCCACTGCTAATTCCTTCCTTCTAAGATTACCTTCCAAATATCCTGCATATGTCTTGAATGTTCCTGGTTCTTCATATATCTTCCTTTGTATCTCCAGCATTTGGCACATTACCTGGTACATAGTAAACCTTTAAATGCTTGGCGAAGACTACGTGTAATACATTGTTGCAACAAAGAATGACAAATATGAAGAACTAAAATAAAAATGAGAAGACATTTAAAGTGGCGTGGAGTGAAAGCATACACAATATATGTGTGTGTGTATGAATATATTAATGTAAATCAAGACAACATAAAATGGCAACAAAACTCAAGTTTAATATATTGAATTGGTATTAGTTGAAGTGAATGCACCCAGCGTTACTTTCTTACAGAAAAGGACAAATTAGAGAAGCATAGTTGTTTGATCAGTCAGAATCACTCACTGGGATTGTTTTACTTTAACAGTTTTTGGGAGAATAAACTTTGTTTTTGCTTTGCAAGTTTGTTTATACTAGTCTGCTCTGTTAAAACAAAATATGTCAATAAAAATAACAGTGGCAACTTCAACCGATACAACTGTCAACTTCAACCTATATATAAAAGATTATTTTGAATCACCAACAATAAACAAAATGGAAATCAAAGCAACTCTGAGGTTTCATCTCACACTCTACAAATTGATAAAGAGAACAAAAGATAGGAATAGTCAGCGTTGGAGGCATTGTGGGAAAACAAGCATACTAATAGACTAAGCCGGGAATTGTTCCCCCAATAGGACCCCATCTAGAAAACAATTTGAGATAATGCTAAGAAAAAGATCGAAGTTCTACACCCTTTGACCTGGAAGTCCCATGCAAGGTACATACCCTAAGGATGTCAGCAATAGAAAGTTCCCAGGTACACTAAAATGTTTATAGCCACATTTTGCATAGGATTGAAGAACTTGGAGGGGGGGAGGAGATGCTTATTAAGTGAAGAACGGCTAAATGAATTATGGTCTACGAATGTGAAAAGGGCAGCTAGGTAGGCCAGGGGATAGAACACCAGGCCTGGAATTAGGAAGACTCAACTTTGTGAGTTTAAATCTGGCATCAGACACTGAATAGCTGTGTGACCCTGGGCAAGTCACTTAATCTTGTTTGCCTCAGTTTCCTCTTCTGTACAATGAGCTGGAGAAGGAAATGGCAAACCACTTTAGTATCTTTGCCAAGAAAACCCCAAATGGGGTCAACAGAGTCAGACAACAATATGAATATGATGGAATATTATGGTATCTTAAGAAACAATAAATATGTAGAATTTAAAGAAGACTTATTTGAATTGATATAGAGTAAAGTAAGTAGAACCACGACTACGAAATGCACAAATGACTGCAATAATAGAAATGGAAAGAACAATAATAAATGAAACCAAAATTTAATACTATGTAATTATAATGACCATGATTGGCAGCAAGGAAAAGCTAGAAAAATGTACTTCTGACCTTCCTTTTAGAGATGGAGGATTATAACTGTGAACAGAGGATGAATTGTCAGATTTGGCTGATATTTTTGTTAGTTTTACTGAAAAGGTTTTTTCTCTTTCTTTTTTATTCTTCATTATAAGGGATGACTCCCTGAGAGGGAAAGAGAGGATTGATATATTGGCAAATGAAAGTGATATAAGAACAAAATACATCAGTAAACTTTTTAAAGGCTTGTAGCACAATTTGAAAGATGAATATAGTCTTCCAAAAGCAGGCATCATTCTCACAAATCCTGTGTTTCATTGCAACAGAATGTGTCTGTGTTCCTCTATGATAAGTCACAAAGTGATTTCCAGAAAAATATGAGAAAAAAAATTGAAATTTTTTTTATGACTCCCACATTAACTGAAAGAACATTCAATGCATGACTAATATAATTGTTGCAAATGTGTGGCTGATCCCCAACAATATTCTGCTAGTTATTCAACATCTTCCAAAAGAGGTTTGGTTTGAATCATTGAAGTTAGTATTCAAGTTATCAACTGATAGGAAGACAATTTTACAAGTTTGAGGCATCTAAACTAGTAGAAAGCATATTCTGTTAATTGGTTACTTGTCTCACCTGGCAGTACACCAAGTTCAAGAATTTCACCATTAGCTCCATGAAAATATCCATGAAGATAGGACAACTTTTTTCTTTTCTTTCTTTTTTCCTCATTCCTTGCTTCCTCTCTCCCTGCCTCCCTGCCTCTCTCCCTTCCTCTCAACCTTCCTTCCTTTCTTTCTTCTTTCCTTCCTTGCTTTCTTTCTTCCTTCCTTCCTCCCTCCCTTCCTTTCTTTTGTAGTTAAAAGAAACAACCTTTATAAGTAGACACCACATTTCATTCATTTCCTGTGGCAAAATCTTTTGAACCTCTGAAGCATGAATGCTTCAAGATGGCTTCTACTTTTGTCTGTGCTGATGAAAATTTAGTTTCAAATAAAACAGAAATTAGCTCTGAGGTATAATCTAAAGATCTGGGATTGCGATTGTCTTTGACAGTGTTATCGTCAACTACAATTTCTTTTGCCACATGCTACATTTTAACAGAATAAGTTTTTATAGTCTTCAGCAAAACACTAGAAACTTAAGACCTAGCTAATTGAGATTTCTTTGGCTGAATATGTGAAGGGATATCAGATTGACCACCATAAATAGCATTTATCTCACTACAGCACTGGATACAAAATGTTGTTTGTAAAATGTTGCATTTCTTTTCTTTTTTTTTTAATAAATAATTTCCTTGTTATGGTTAATTCCCAGTGTGAAAACTGCCATGATTGTGGCAGGTAATAACTAGTCTGTAACAGAGCCAAAGAGATTTGCCTGGATTATAGAGCTGTTAAATAACTTACTAATGGTTATGTGGCTAGTAAGTGTCAGAGACAAGCCTTGATCTCTGATCTTCCTTGTTCTCAAGCTGGTACACTACCCTCTGTGCCATGCTGTATCTCTTCTTTAAAACACATAAGTGCATTAAAAAAAATAGGAGATCAATAAAGAAATTGCCTTTCTGATCCATGGATAGAGGTAGAGTTCATGAGGAGATAGCTTGATGGCTCAGTGAATAGAGTGCTAGGCCTAGAGTCAGGAAGACCTGAGTTCACACTGTTTTCAGATATTTATTAGCTGCGTGATCCTGGGCAAGTCACTTAACTTCTATTTGCCTTAATCTACCAGAGAAGGAAATGGCAAACTACTCCACAATCTTTGCCAAGAAAACCCCAGGGACAGTATGATCTATGGGGTCACAAAGAGTCAGACAGGACTGAACAATAACAAAAGAGTTCAAAGTCAAACAAGGCATAGAAATGATTACAAGAGAAAAGATGGACAATTTTGATTACATAAAATCTAAAAGGTTTTGCACAAACATAACTATTGCAGTTAAAATTAAAAGGGAAATGGGTAACTAGGAAAATATCTTTGGATAATTTCTCTGATAAAAGTCTTGTATCCAAAATACATATTGTACTCACTCAAGTTTGTAAGACCAAGAATCACTCCCCAATAGATAAATGGTCAAAGATATGAACAAGTGGTTCTGAAAGGAAGAAATCCAAGCTATCAATGACCACATTAAAAATGCTCAAATCACTAATAATTAGGGAAATGCAAATTAAAACAACTCTGGAGTTCCATCTCACAGCCATCATATCGACCCTAAAAAGGAAAATGACATCACCTATTATAGCAGAAATACAAAAGAATATAGAAGATTGGGGTGTGTGTGGACTCCTAGACTTTGAACAAGAGAACTCAAGTGGAAAGCCAGGAATCCATGAGGCTGTGAACTAATGCTTTGTAGACAATGTTGGATGGCTAGATTTTGTTTGGGGTTTATACAGTGGTTTACCACCAGATTCTGATGGTAGCACTTCACATGATGCCTGACACATAGTAGGTGCTTAATATTTATTGACTGACTGAAAAAAAGAAAATAACATTCATCTTCTCAGTAGGATTTTTCTATTCATGTATATGCCTCAAGACATCTCAGGAGCAGGTGCTATTTTTCAAAAGCTTATGGAGAAGGGAGTTAGCAACATGAATCCCATGGAAGTGCTGCTGTACTTGGAAGACATAATTGTCTTTGGAAAGACCACAGATTAAAACAAGAAAATAGGTATAAAAGTGTTAGACCATTTAGAAGAATCGGTTCTCTTTTTAAAAATTTTTTTATTATTTTTATTTTTAGTTTACAACATTCAGTTCCACAGGTTTTTGAGTTACAGAAGAAGCTGTCAGTTGGTAAATGCCAGTTTTGCAGAGTCTCTTTCAAGTCTGTGGGCCACACAGTTATTTCAGCAAGGAGTTGTTGTTTGTCCTTCATTCTCAAAGAGACTGTGACATCAGGGAAGCGATACCAGGACATGCAAGTGAATTGGATTTAAGTGAGGGAGGAGTAAGCACCAATTCAAAGATAACATACTCCTCTGCTGGCCATGTTGAAAGCACCTAGAAGAATTAAGGCCTTTTCTAGGATTGAGCACTTACTGCCACAAATTTGGGAAGACCTTTGCTGCTCTCACTACTCAATGATCTCACTCAAGGATAGAAAATTAAAAGAACCAAAAGCAAAAGGACAAAAAAAAAAATTCAGCTTCACTTAAACCCATAAAATCCATTTGGAAACCAATGTGATGGGAAATGGGAAGAAGCTTTTGAACACCTAACCAACTGTCCCACATGTGAAGCAATGTTGCCTTATGTAGACCTGAGCCTACTCCTTCTAGTGCTAACTTAGAAGTCTAGGGAGCAATTTGGTACCAAGAGAATGATGGGTATCAAAAATCATTGGCCACTGCCAATGAGCCTCAGTACCCCCTATACAAACTGGAGTTACATATCATATCTTAGAATCATAGATCTAGAGGTAAAAGGTAGACTTTAAGATTGTCTAATTTAATCTCTTCATTTTATAGTTAAAGAAACTGAAGCCAAGAAAGGCTGTGACTTGCTTGGGGTTTCATAGTCGGTAAGTGATAAAACTTCCCCAAGCAGCAGATCTATCTTTTCTCTGTTTTTCCTTTTGTGCCAAACCTAGCTTTAACACACACACACACACACACACACACACACACACACACACACACACACACCACCACCACCACCACCACCACCACCACCACCACACACATACACACACACACACACACACATACCTTTTTTATGAAGAGCTAATCAGAAAAGTCTCTTCCTTTGACCTAGGAGTGGGTTGGTCCCCTGTCTTGTTTCCTTAGTGACAAGTCTCTGTTATCCTAAAAGTATAAAATGACCATAAGAAGGCAAGCTCTATTTTACTACTATTTATAAAAATAAAATACATAATCTTCTTTGGGGAAGAAACACAATATACAAAGAAAACAGAAGACAGAAGTCTCTCTGTCTCTGTCTGTCTGTTTGTCTGTCTGTCTGTCTGTCTCTCTCTCTCACACACACACACACACACACATGCATGCACACACATGCACACACACTTTCTTACATTAATATACTACTACAAAACCAGGTGTTTCCAAATTCACCCAGGTGGGGTCCTCAGGGACCTAATTTTCCTACTCCCACCATGACTGCTCCCATTTTGCTTCGGAAGGAGTGCTTTGGGCTATTGGCCCACTGGGATTATAGTGTAAATGATACCTACACTGGGCAGTAGGACCAGGACTGGGTATCTATTTCCTCTTGACTGAATTTATGGCAGTGTATTATCTACCTAGCAAAGCCATCGGGACATCATTTATCATGTTTATAAATAGAGTAAGCATTTGTGTATGTCAGGTGCTCTTCAGAGTGGAAAATGCAACCATAAAATAAGAAGAGAAAGAATTATTTGGGTTTGTCTTTTTTCAGGTACTTGGTTTGCAAAATATGAAAGTACATTTTCAGATGCACTTTGGAGAGGGATTAAAAGTTTGGGACTTCATGATGTCAGTTTCTCTGAGTAGTCAGTCAACCAGAAATACTGAATGACAGTGTTTGAATTATTTGAATAAACACTATATTGAGGGGGTTTAGGTACAAAAGAAAAAAAGATTTGACTTTAACTTTAGTGGGGCATAGAAATTTTTAGAGGAAGTATAAGCACCCCTAAAAATTTTCTTCAATACTCTTGTCTTCATAGTGATGACTGCTTTTCTCCTTGGTGATATTCAGCTTTGGCAATGGAAAGGGGGGAACATCAAAATCTTAAGTGCCAAAATGTAAAACATTTTTGAAAAAAAATTAATGCCCAAATCCATTAAAAAATGAAAGCACATGTTCTGCATTTAAAGTACAAGGACCATTCTCCAGTAAATAAGCAATAAAGAGAGAAGAATGTTTTTTGGGAAGAATTACAAATTATCAACGACCATATTTTTAAATGCCTAAATCACTAATATTAAGAAGAATAAATGAAAACAGCTCTGAGGCTTCACCTTATATTTAGCAAATTGGCAAAGATGACAATGATGAAAGTTTGAAATAGTCAGTACTGGAGGGTTTATGAGAAGACAGGCATGCTAATACAAGGTTCATGGAAGCTGTAAATTGGCACAGCTATTTTGGAAAGCAATGTGGAATTGTATGAGTAAAGTGACTAAAACGCTCATGCCCTTTGACCTAGCGACTGCACTGTGGGTATATATGCCTCCAAGGTGGAAAATGACGGAGAGAAATGGCCCATAAATGTTCATAGTAGCACTTTCTAGAAACAAAGTGATTGTCAATTAAACGGATGATGGCCCAATGAAGTATGGCATAGGAGTGCAATGGAGTATTACTGTGCAGCAAAAAAAAAGAAAGCTCAATAGGAAGAATTCAGAGAAATAATGAAAGTCTTAGATGAACTGTTACATAGGGAAGGAAAGGCAACTAGGAGAATACCATATACAGCGCCTGTGAGATGACAGCAAGGGGTAGCCATAAAACATTCAAAAAAGGAGGATGGATGATGGGGGCGTGGTTCTTGGAGCATGTGCTGGTTTTGTGTAACTGTTTCCTGTCTGCTTAAAAGGAAAACATTTTAATTGTCTGTGGGCATCAGAATAACATGTGTGTACAAAAGGCACCAGCAGAGGAACTCACCCTCTCTCTCTCTCTCTTTCCAGATGGTGAGTAAGACAATAACTGCTGTAAGCCTGCTGTAAGGTGGAGAAACAGCTAGTGTCAGTGGCATACCCTCCATACCCAAGCTGACATGGGGCCCTGAAGACACGTTTCCTTTGGTCTTTTGTGTTTCTTCTTTCCCATTCTTAGGTAAAAGAGATTTTGGAGGTGGAACATACCAATCTATGATCCTGCGAGCTTCAGAAGATCAGAAGAGTCAACAGAGGTCCAGGAGTCAAGCCCAGGAATGAGCTTTGAGAAGCAATGACAGCCCAGCAGTTTATGAACCCAGCAGCCAAGACATCCACCACATCCTAGAAGCAAGAAAGTGATTCATCAGTCAGCTAATCTACACCCAGAAGTGAACCTGGTGATAGAAATGTTTTACAATCACTGCTACTTTCCCCAAGGGACAAAGGGATGCGTAGATGGGAGAGGCTGCCCTTGGTTCCAAAGGTGGTTTTATTTTGGTTCTTGCTATATCTTTTCAGTGTACCATATATGTATCACTTTGTAAAAGCTAACTGATGTTAATTAGTTATTAGTGATATCAAGGAAATATTAACAGGTTAAATAGTATCAAGGCATTAATAATTGGTGATAACATTGAGGAGAATGTGCTGGATGAGGGATAGGGTGAAGGTTGGACAGTGAAGGACTCTTCCCAGATCCTCTGTTTAAGGAGGGCACCCAGGGGATCCATCTCATCATTTCCCATGGCTTTTTTGGTTTTACCCCATTAGATTGTGAGCTCATTGAGAATAGGGACTGTCTATCTTTCACTGTATCCCCAGTCCCTAGCACAGTGTATGATATATGAGACACTTAATAAATATTTATAGACTGACTGGAAACAGCCCTAAGAGATCCACTGAGCATTAGTACCACCAATCTTAAAGATGAGGAAACTAAGGCAAACAAAATTAAGTGACTTGCTCAGGGCCACACAGCTAGTAAGTGTCTGAGGCCAGATTTGAATTCAGGAAGATGAGTCTTCTCAACTTCAGGCCTGGCACTTTATCCACTTTGCCACCTAGATGTCTGGAGTCAGGAAGACCTGAGTTCAACTCCTGCCACAGACACTTACTAGCTGTGTGACCCTGGGATAGCCATTTAACCTTTCTCAGTCTCAGTTTTCTCATGTGTATAATGGGTTAATAATAATAGCATCTACCTCACAGGTTTTTTGTGATTATAACTGTTAGCTATTATCATCATCATCATTATTATTAAAGATGAAACAGACTCAGTTTGAAAGCAAGGATCTTATAATACATCTAGATATGTTCATAAAATAATATTTGCTATAATTTTCATATACAAACATATACTATATGTAATGAGGTTATATTTATTCCACTCTGAGGGTCTTTATGCTACTGGGTTCAGTGGCGGGGTGGGGTGGGGCAGAGAAATGTAGTCTACTCCTTCCCTTATTTAATTCAGCACCTACTTTCAGTTCAGACAAATCACCAGAAATCAAGCATACAATTAAAGAGTACTAACAAAACATAATTAATAAGGAAACATGTCATAAAATATGTCTTTGATAAACCAGTGGAAAATAAAACTGCTTTTCCCCACACACTCTTTTGCTAATGGACAAAAAGAACAAAGCATTTGGACTGGATTCCTCCTTCGATTCTATCAATTTTCCTTTTGCAGTCCTGTATTATAGTTATTTTCAGAAATGCTAAATCACTTTAATAATCTCCTTCTTCTCCTTGATACTCTCTTCTCTCCAGGCTTTTGGGACAATACACTCCTAGTTCTCCTCCTACCCATCTGACTGCTCCTCTGTCTCTTTTCCAGGATTTTCATCCTGGTTGTGCTTAATAATTATGGGTGTCCCACAGGGCTCTGTCCTGAGCCCTCTTCTCTTATCCCTCTATATTACTTTCCTTGGTGTTCTCATCAGCTCAGGATTCATCTGTGTGCTGATGATTCTTAAATCTATTATCCAACCCAAACCTCTCTGCTGCTTTCCAATTTCACATCTCCAAATGCTTGTAGACACTCAAACTGGATGTCCTGTACATATCTTAAATGTAAAACTCCAAAACTGAACTCATTATCTTTCCGCTTAAATTATCCCTGCTTCCAAACTCTGCTGTTTCTGTCAAGGACATCATCATCCTCCCAGTCCCCCAGGCTCTACAACCTGAGCATCATCCTTGACTCCTCACTAACTCTTATTCCCCATATTCAAACTGTTGCCAAGGCCTGTTGATGTCGCCTTTGCAATATATCTCCTCTGACACCCTGGTACATGCCCTCCTCTCATCATACCTGGACTACTGCAATTACCTACCAGCAAGTCTGTCTGCCACAAGTCTCCCCTGACTCCTATCCAACTTGTATTTAGTTGTCAATCATTTTCCTAAAATGTAACTTGACCACATTTCTTTCTCTCTCTCTCTCTCTCTCTCTCTCTCTCTCACACACACACACACACACACACACACACACACACCTCACTCAATAAACTCTAGTGGCTCCCTAGCACTTAGAGAATCAAACATAAAATCCTCTGTCATTTAAAGCCCTTCAGAACTTATTCCCACTGCTTACTTCTACTCTTCTAACACATTATCTACCACTGTGTACTTTGCCATCCAGTGACACTGGCCTTCTTCATGTTCCTCAACTCTGGACATTTCCTCTGGCTCTCCTATGCGTGGAATACTCTCTGTCCTCAACTGTGCCTCCTAGCTTCCCTGGCTTCCTTCAAGTGCCAGATGAAATCCTGTCTTCTCCAGGAAGGCTGTCTGAATCCCTGTTCATTGTAGTGTCTTCCCTCTGTTGAAAGCTTCTTCTTTATCCTGCCCATAGCTCAATGATATACATAGTTATTTGCCTGTCATCTTCCCTATCAGAGTACGAGCTTCTCATAGGCTGAGATTGTTTTGTGCATTTTTTGTATCCCCAGCACTTAGCACAGTACCTAGCACATAGTAGACACTTAATAAATATATTAAGTGAACTGTTTTTCATGCTAGCAGTTCTTGGAGGGATGTTACTGAGAGGCGCTTAAGTAGACTGTCAAACCCCCATTGCGAAACTCCTTCTCTAAAGGTACTGAAGGGATGGCTACTTTGTACTGCTGCTTTCTAACCCACCTCCAGGAAGATCAGAGGAAGGGATACTTTGAGTCACTGCCAGAAGGCTCTCTGGGCAGCTTCTTGTCTCCTCTTCAGTCATTTGGGTAGAAAGGACCTACATGAAAGAGAGCTAACTTCACCCTCCCCAGGACCTCCTCTCCTCCCTCTCCCCACTTTCAGGTGTTCCAGTTGTTTCTCTTACCCTCAATCACAGCTAGTTCTATATCCACAGTCACAGACCATTCCTGAAACTTCTTCAGCTATCAGTCGCTGAAGTTCTGCCTCCATGCTTGGTTTCAAGGTCACTAATACCACAAGTTTCTTTGCACTTCCTCTTCCCACTTTTTGTGCTTTAAATGAGCGCTCTTACAGCTTTAGACCTCCCGTGCCAGCAATTTTTAGTGTGGTTCATAAAACCCTGGGGGTCCCCAAAACCCTTTCAGGGGATCCATCTAATCAAAACTATTTTCATAATAATACTGACGCTCTAATATCTAATGTGGTAAATATTAATCAAACTAACCCACGTAAACAAAAACTTTTGGGGGACCTCCAATAATTCTTAAGAGTGTAAAGGGACCAAAAAGTTTGTGAATTGCTGCTGTTCCTTGCTATGCACAGGTGGAGGGGGGAGGGTAAGAGGTAACAGGAGCTCTTTTAGAGTTCAGGCTCCTTTAGAATGACTTCTTTCAGAGTCAGCCTGGGCCCAAGGGGTGTGTGTGTGTGTGTGTGTGTGTGTGTGTGTGTGTAAATGTTTTATAACGAGCTGTGCCTCCAAAATATATGTATGACACATTTTAAAGTTTAATCTGCATTATTAACATTGTTTCCATCACTCTCTTAAGTCTAAAAAAAAGTGTCAAACACAGTGGCAAAAAAACAGATTAAAATATAATTGGGAAATATTTTCAAAATAAATGAAAATAGAATAAAGCATAAATATTGTTAATATGTGGTTTTCTGCAAGAATCCCTATATAGGGAGGGGTTGGTGGCCTCTGTTTCCATTTGAGTTTGCCATCGGGGTCTAGACAATAAACAAAACAGCAAATCAAGCCTTGATTTGTAACATCTGTTGATCTAACATGTAAATGCTCACAATAAAAATTTAACAATGAGCTCTTCTGACCGTTGTTTAGCACCTGTGTAGGAGTGAAAGCTATGAATGATGGGAGTGATCTAAAGATGATGCATGGCCTGGATATGGGGGGGGGGGG
>CM053626.1:216228451-216255666 GCA_028646595.1 Phalanger gymnotis | reverse complement strand
GGCTGGGGCCCTGCTTCCCTCTGCCACTTTGTGGGTTCTGCAGCTCTAAAATTGGTTCAGAGCCATTGTTTTATAGGTTTTTGGAGGAACTTGGTGGGGAGCTCGCGCCAGTCACTGCTTCCCAGCCGCCATCTTGGCTCCGCCCCCCACAATATTTTCAATATGTTTTTATATGGCAGAAATACCTGGAACAACACTGCTTACCAAAGGAAAAAAAATAGAACTAAAGATTGCAATGGGGATGAGACCTAGCCTTCTACTGATCTGCAGTGGGAGATAGAACCTATCCGAGAATGGGGAAGAACTAAGTCTCGTCATGAAATCCCATCTCAGAACTGAGTGGGATGGTGAAGCCCTCTCATGGAATCTGGATCTCAGCCTTTCTGTGAGCTGAGTGGGATGAATGGGGGTGGGAACTTTTCAGCGTGGCTCAGGGCTTCTGATTGTCAGCTAGGCCTAAGTTTCAAGTAGAGCAGCCTGAACCCCACCACACCCCAGCATGAGCCTTGCCAAATAAAGATAAAAGTGTTTTTAAGAGTTGGCATTGGCTAAATTTTACCTGGGGTAGTAGATTTCAGTGTTTAGATTGTAAGCCTGAACTCCACCAACTAGAGTAAAAGGTCAGTGGTAGGGTGGGGGTTGTTTGCATTGGGGTATAAAGCTAAATTCTGCCCTCTGGGTACCACCTCTCCCTACAGTCAGAGACTGCCCTTTCCCACGCGTATCATAATAAAATTCATTTCTACTTTCTACTTGAGAAGCCTGAATTTAATTTTGGGTGAAGTTGCTGTCCCACACAGAACCAAGTGGAAGACATGAATAAAAGGAGACATCATATGTGTAGATGGCCCAGGCTGTCCAATCTTACTGAGAGGAAGTGGGACAAAGGTCAAGAGTCTTTCAGTTTTCCTGAACTAGCACAGCCATTACTATTTTCACAGAAAAGAAGAATTGATATGGAGAAGATTAAAGAGATTTGTTCTGGGACTATCACAGAGCTATTTTTCTGTTTGATAAAGAAGACCTCAGGGGATATTTAACTCAGTCAAGGGGGTATAATAAGATCTAAGAACTAAAATGGACTTGTAAACCGAAGATAAGTGACTGCTAAACTGATATGGGAGACAATAGAGCTCAAACTGTGTGGAAGGAATACCCCAGGATCAATCCAAGAGTTCAACCATCAGAAGAGCTCAAAGGGTAAATCTGATCTTGGCTGAGACTCCTGTTAGCTTTACTGACTTCTTGTTGTATCTGAGATTTAAAAAATGTCTTCTTTTTGACATTTAAAGCCCGTAATGAACCCCGACTCCTGGCTGGGGGTTATTGAGAAAGTCTGCAACACAAACAAAGTTTAAAGTTTAAAGAGAAGACTTGAAAGAGAATGAGCTAAGGAGCCTACTTGTTTCAGGGGAACAATACCATCCTCAACAGTCAGTGACCTGACATCCAAACCCTCCTTGGTAATGAATCAGTAAGTGTGTATTAGCCACCTGCTATATTCCAGGCACTATGCTAAGCACTGGAGATAGAATAAGACAGTCCCTGACCTCAAGGGGCTTATATCCTAGTGATGGGAGAAGTCAAAACCATGTAGGAATAGGAAGATGTACCCAGGTGGTAGGTGGCACAGTGGATAGAATGTATTTAGAATTAGTATTTTTGCCAAGAAAACCTTGAATGGGGTCATGAATTAGGCACAACTGAATAACATTTATATTCTGAGTAGTTAGGTGGTGCAGCGGATAGACTGTCAGGCCTGGAACAAGGAAGACTCATCTTCCTGAGCTCAAATCTGTCCTCAGACACTTACTAGCTGTATGACCCTGGGAAAATCACTCAACCCTGTTTGCCTCAGTTTCTTCATCTGTAAAATGAGCTGGAGAAAGAAATGGCAACAAAATAAAAAATGTACAGCATAGCACAAAAGAAAACCTCCAAGGAAGCAAAGAAAAGATGGATGGCTCTCAACACGATGCATAGTATTTCATATATAGGCTTTCTTGAAATGGAAATTTATTGCAATGTATTTTGAATTCTCTCGTATTCTGCTGTGCACATGACATTTTTTTCTTATTTTACATTTAAGTTTTAGTATGTAAGTTTATAATGTGTTTATATATTTAAGTTTTAATTGAAAAAAGAAAAGAAAAGAAAAAGAAATGGCAAACCACTTTAGTATTTTTTGCCAAGAAAACCCCAAGTGGGGTCATGAAGAGTTGAACACTACTGAAATAACTGAACCACAACAAGTTCCTGAAGTCTTAGGAGGTGGTGGTTATGGGAAATGAGTAATGAGAATGATCTCTGTTTGATTTAAATGCTTATTTACCTTTCATTTTTTTACTACGTGTTTTTTTTTACTTTGTTTTATTATGATATCACATGATTATTTTGGCTTGAGAGATACTTGTGAGCAATTGGGGTTCTTGAGCAATAGATTGAAATAGGTCCTTTGAGTAATATGGACCTGGAAATAGATACCTGAAGGGCACATCAGGGAGCTCTAGTGCTACACACAGATAGTCCAAAGCTTCATATGCCATTTTTGCGATTTCTAAGGCACTTAGGTCACAGGATTTAGGAGTGCATCTAATCCAAATGCCTCATGAGGAAACCAAGGACAGTAACCTGGCCTGATCTTTAAGGTGCAAGTTGCAGTAGGAGAAAGAGTGAAAGTGATAGGTCCAAGATGATCCAAACAGTCCACATAACTATGATTCCATCTGAAGTTCTCTAATACTAAAGCTAACGTCCATCTGCCCCTTGTCACTCTTGCATTTCTTCTAGCAGATACTACAATGGTTCCTCCCCTGATGATATAAGGTGCCTTCTTGAAAAGGGCTGTACCTTTTTGCCAAGTAACACTGTGTATTGTAGTTATCCTGGATTGAGTCTTAGCTACCCTGTTAGATTATAAGGCCCTGGAGAGCTTTGCATGTCTAACAGTGCCTAGCACATGGCAGGGCTCAGCACAGTAGGCACTGAATAAATGTTTGTTTAGCAAATGAATTCTGGTGAAACGTCCTCTGAACTCCAGGTTAGTGCCGCACCCAGAAGCTAAGAGTAGATAAATACCACAGGGCTGTACTTTAAATAAGATTCAGCACAAACTAATAGATCTTGTATGGAAAAAAAAATTAAGATTCCATCATGACAAATACCACAAGTCATTTAGCAAAAACACTCCATGGTTTAATACAGTTTTTACGCTGTTTATTAATCATAACTCACATTTATGTAGCAGGTTAAGTTTACAAAGCCCTTTTCTCATAGCAACTCTGCGAAATAGATAGTGTATGAATTCTACCCCTCAGATTTCTCATCTGTAAAATGGAAGGACTGGACAAGATGCCATCTGAGGTGCCTTCCATCTCTAGAGCTATGATTCTGTTATCCTATGATCCAAAGGAATGAGGAGGTTGTGGAGTGCGAGAGGATTAAAGAGAGGATAAGGGTAGATTTAGATCACAGTATCTTGAGAGACAAGTATAAAATTTGATGTGGAGAGGGCTAAATACAGAGACTTCAGGCCTTGGGTGCAATAATTTTCAAGGAGAAGAGAATTGATGGTCCAATAAGAGGCACCCTCCAGAGCTGACATCTGACTCACTCCCTGATATCAAAGAAAGACAGTTGTTTTAGGCTGAATACCTAAGTGTTTCTAGTTAGTTTTCACACTCTGGCATCATAGGCAGATAAGTACCAATTAGCCAGAAAGTACCAATTAACTAGCTGCCAGGTAGCAGCAAGGAAGATTCTCAGTTTATGGGTTATAGAGAAAAAGGAGAGGGAAGACAGTGGGAGGAAGAAGGAGTAGGGAGTATGTCTATAGTGGAGATAGCTTATCACGAAAATAAAAATAAAAAAACCCAGGGCCAGAATACTACAACACCGAAAAAGGAATATTTTCTTTGAAAATTCAGAATTCAATTTGAATTGATATCAAGGTCCTTCCAGCTCTAAATCCAATGATTTGTGATGATTGAGATTGCATTGTAAACACTTCAAAATAGTTATTTAACCATGAGACTTCAGCTGAGATGCTTTATTCTGCTTCCGTGCAACAAAGCAACAATAAAAATATTTTGGTGACTCACAAAATGAAAAAAGAAAGAAAATTCAGAATTAACAAAGGACTTTCCAGGTTATACATACTATGTCCAGAAAAAAAATTTGGTGTAATTATCCCCTGCTTAGTGCTTTCTTCTACCACCCTCTGTCCATCAAAATCGGTCTCATTTTCACCCTTAGGACTGAATCACCCTCTCTGGCAATACCGGGATGAGGTTGTAAAGACAGCTCACAGATAGTAATCTCCCAACTCACTTCTGGCAAATGTGGAGAAATGCACACTCTATAGAATCTTCAGTGTGGGGACTGTGACTACTGAGGAAGTTTTGGTGCTATCTAATAAGGGCAAGATTACGGGTGAAGAGGGATACTGTGGGCCAGGTAGTGAACTAATTGAGAAAAGAGGGCAAATGTCCTGGTAGTTGATAGGTAAAAGCCACCAAGATCTAGACTGGTATCACCTTCCTCATTTACAAGTGAGAGGGTCAAATGAGTTCATCCCAAAGTCCTTTCCAATTCTAAATCCTAGATTATTCATACCCTCCTGTGAATTATTTCTATCCAATCACTAGATTGCCTAATAGGAGGTACTTTGGGGGTATGAAGCACTCTGGGGAAGCGCCTCTTCTGATTAAAAACTCCAAGAGCAAAGAGATCATATATACCATTTCCTTTTTTATCTCCCCAAAGTCCAGTCCAACTTACAGGTTCCATGGATGTTTACCAGTCGATCGAACAAGCTAGCCAATGTTGCTCCCGCTGCTTTCTGCCCTTCTCTTCTATCAGTGGCACAGGCTGCAGATTATAGGATGTGATTTCATAAACTTAGAGGGAACCATGTCTCCTCCTCACACCCTCACACATATCCTCTACCTGCTCACTGATGCCCAAGATTTCACAATTAGAATCAGTTTCTCCATATGTATAAAAGCTATTGTTTACACTACTTAACTCATGGGTACCTCCTAGAGTTGCCCCCCCATGCTATGGAAATGTGAGCTATTGTTACTTATTCCTTTTTTATCTTGTCAAGGATTAAACCGAAAATAATTGGGGTGGCGGCAGGAGAGGTGTGTGTGTTTAGCATACTAACCGTATTGGTCACATGCCTCTTAATGGGAATGATTTATCAGAGCTGTTCCTGAGGGCTGGTGGGAGTGGAGAGAGAGACCATGAGGATGCCGAGAGGTTGAAAAGAAGCAGAGGGACCCAAAAGGAGAAAGGGGCTGCTGGGGAACTCCCCTAACCAATCTTCACCCATATTATGATTCTTTCCAAGGTCAGTCCTATTCCTCTCTAAAAAAAAAGAATCTTACACTCTTCCCTCCCTCTTCTTTTCCCACAAGCCCTATCTCTAGCCTAGAGATAGGGACCTCATTATTTTGAGCTCCCTATGAGAACAGCAATGTAGTTATTGATACAGGTGGCTATTTTCTTCCTATCCTAAGGCCTAAACCAGCTGTGAAACACAAAGCAATAGACTTTTAAAAGATTCAACTGGTCTATTTCTAGAGGGAGCTATGAAATACACCCAAGCGCACACGCAACACAACACATCATAACCATTTTAGGAAAGATGACTTTCTCTCTAGTTCATTTTTTTTAATTAGAGAGGAAACATAATGTGTGAAAATAAATCTGTTGATAAATTATCCTCAGAATATTGTTGTCCTCATGACCTTCGGGAAATGAAAAGGCTTTAAATACCAATGACAGACAATTACTCCCTTTTAAAGGGAAGAAATGAACAAGAAAAGATAATAAAAGTAAGGAAAACTAACTTGCATCCAAACCTATACAACACATAGGATCCCAGATCTAGAACCTCAAGGAACCTCAGCAGCCACGGGGTCCAAACTTCCACTATCCCCCCCACCCCTGCCATTTTATATATGAGGAACTGGGAAGCTAAGGGACTAGCTCAAAGTCATGAAGGTATTAAGTCTCGGAATTTGAATACTTCTAGAAAATAGATTTGCTGCTAATACTGGAGGATGACAATAGTAAGAATAAACTAGAATATAGATTTCCAAAGTACTTTATATACATTATTTCATTCGCAACTCTGTGAGGTAGGTGCGATTACAATCTCCATTTTATAGATGGGGAAACTGAGGCCTAGGGGTGTTGTGTGACTTGCCAGGATCACACAGCTAGTAATAACTGATGGCAGGATTCAAACCCAGGCCCGAGTCCATGTAGTTCAGGAATGCACTCTCTATGGACCCAACTGGTTACTGGGAGAAGTCAAATAGATGTGTAAGCTTCCCTCCAGTCCTCCCAGTAACATGAGCTCATCTATTCTCCATGTGTATAACATTCCAGAGGTGAGGAATCTGTGGCCTCAAGGCCACACATGGCCTGCTAGGCCTTTCGATGTGGCCTTTTGACTAAGTCCAAGTTTTACAGAATAAATCCTTTTACTAAGGGGATTTGTTCTGTGAAGTTTGGATTCAGTCAAAGGGCTACACTTGAGGACCTAGAGGGCCACATGTGGCCTTGATGCCTCAGGTTCCCCACCCCTGCATCCCTCTCTTCTCCATACCTAGTACCAGTGGAGAGCAAAGTCTGAGTTTGCTCCTCCATGGGGTAACTCTTCTTCCTTGCTGTTCCTTGACTATGGCTCTCAATAGTAATGACAGCCCGCACTGATGTGGTACTTTAAGATTGGCAAAGTACCTTATGTGTGCCAGCTCACATGCCCTCACAACCTCCCTGAAAGGTAGGTGCTATCATTGTCATTCCCATTTTACAGATGAGGAAACTGAAGCAGACGAAGACCTTCTACAGAGTCATACAACTAAGTACCTGAGGCTGCCAAGTCTTCCTGATTCCAAGTCTACTTCTGTAGTCTTCTCTAGACCTAAGAGTTTCCCTAGGATGCTGCCCAGCTGTGCAGGCTGCCCTTCAAGAGGACCCACGTTCACTCGGTTGGGCAGCACTTTTCTCCTACTTGCTCTTTGTCATCTGCCGCCATTTTGGGGGCCTTCCTCTCTAGGACCTTACTCTTTTGGGGTGACCTGGTTCCCTGATACCCATGTTCTCTGGAGGGCATGCATGGGACTGAGCCAGGTTTCCTCCAGAGAACTAGAGCCTTGGTGTGTCAAACTGGCCTCTCTCTGATTGCCTTCGTTCTAATTTTCTCTGTGTCTCATATCTCTGTCTCCAAGGGTAGAGCCTAGGTCCTCTAAAGTTAGAGGTAAATCATCTTTATTGTGATATTGATGGGCTAAGGAGGCCTCTGAAGCAAAGAAAATTCAAACCCTATTAAGTAGACACCAACAATTCCAGATCAAATCTGGTTAAGGGATTTAGCATCTCATTGGTATTTCTCGGATACACACTCTACTTGCTCTAGCATCATCTTATACAGCTTATTTTTAACCAAGAGGAAGCAAAGTCAGGAAAGCGATAGGCATTTATTGTACTCTCACTAAGTGCCAGGCATCGAGCTAAGTACTGGGGCTGCGAATACAAGCAAAATGAAAACAGTCCCTGCCCTCATGGAACTTATTTTCTAATAGGGGAAGATAATACACAAAGGAGGGGTGGGAGGGAAGAAAGAGCACCGAAGTTAACTGAGTGGGGCCATGGTGACAGTCCAGAAAGTTAGAAGCAGAGGCCAAAATGGAGGCTCCAGGAAAAACTTACCAATGGGGGAAAAGAGCTGGCATGATGGAGGGATATCCCAGGGTAAAAAGGATGCAGAGGAAAGATGAATATTCCAGGGTGAGGAAGCCTCAGGCACTAAGGGAAGTTCCAGTAACTGAGGCACGATGGCAAAGTCTCAAAAGGTGATCATGGAAAGAGCGCTGGAATTGGAACTGATTCCAAATTCTTATTCTGCTTCTTTCTTACAGATATAACTTTGGGAAAGTAACAGCCTCCAGACCTCGGTGCCTGAGTTCATCTGTCAAATAAGGGGAAAGAATTAATGTCCTTTCTACATCACAAGGTTAAGGGAGCAGGGCCCTGCAATCTAGAAAATCCATGAAAAATGTTTTGGCCCTCCCTTCATACCAGAGAAGTCTGTTTTTTTTTTCTTTTTCTTTTATGGGGTGTTCACAATACGTTACTGTAAAATTTGGGTAAGTATTTGGTCATAAGCTCTGTGTTATCTGCTAACCTTCAAGGGTTATCTGCAGCTTCTACAAAACTCCCCCCAAATTCCAATTTAATTTCTTAAGACAACTCTCAACGTATTGAAACCACAATGGGGAAAGTCAGGATGTGGACCCCTCTTAGTTCTAAATCTCATAATGCTGTAGGACTGTGGTTTGTCCTAAGTGTCTTTAGGAAATGTATCAGCAAGGCAGGAAACTGAACTTTGCTTTGTGAAATCGAGGATTTTATCTGAGACACTAATTCTTTCTATACTGGGTGGGCCTTGCGGACTCCTGTAGGGACCTTTGTTATTTGTGTGGATGCTTTAAGAGCCAGTAGGAATGGTATTCCCAAAGGATAAAAAGGGAATATTTTGAGGATCTGTGGTTTTGTTGGTTTGCACACAACCAACAAAACCAATCAGTATTGGGGGGGGGGGCGGGGAAGGGGTTGTACGTTAACATAAAATCAAAAGACTTAATAGACAGTCTTCCAGAATTGGCTAGCAACAAGCTGGTGATGAGCCTCTCTGAATCTAGTTTGGATATCAATAGGCCTGTGCTCAAAACTTTTCCACCTTATAAGGATCTGCAAGATTATACTTCCAAGTATAATTTTCAAGAACTCAAAGTCACCGTCACATTACAATGAAACATCAGGGGAGGACTCTAGTGGAGAGAGAAAGTAACACTCTTAAAATATTATAAAAAGGAAGAGGAACTGAGAATGAATCAGGAGGATTCCAGACCACCCTTACTGTCACCCTGGAGGAGACAGTATATGGAGAACATAAAGAAAACCTGGTGATTGTTTAACCAGAAGCTAAAACCTAATTCTGAACATTAAGGTTCTTTCACAGAAAGCTCTCTACTTACAGGTCTGTTTGTCTTTACCTGTCTTCTACTGAACAAATCAAATGCTAGGGAAGGATGAAAGAAAGAAAGAAATTTATATAGATAAACTTCTCTATGTTAGGGGGCAGACTTTTTAATGAGACAAATCTAGTCCTAATAGAAACTTTATTATAAAGCAGTAATCATTGAAAATTTATTGTTGTTGTTGTTGAGTCATGTTTGACTCTTTGTGACCCTATTTGGGCTTTTCTTGACAAAGATATTGTAATGGTTTGCCATTTCCTTCTCCAGCTCATTTTACAGATGGGGAACTGAGGCAAACAGAGTTAAGTGACTTGCCTAGGGTCACACAACTGCTGAGTGTTTTAGATCAGATTTGAATTCAGGTATTCCTGACTCCAGGCCCAATGCTCTATCTACCATGCCACCTAGCTGCCCAAAAAACTATTTGGTACCAGTGAAAAATACAATAGTAGATCAATGGAATATATTAGACAAGGAAGAATCAGAAATAATTGAGCTCAGTAACCTACTTCTGATAAAATGGAAAACATCAGTTACTTAGGAGAGAGCTCTCCTTGTGTGTGTGTGTGTGTATGTGTGATGATTTCTGTCTCTTGATTATTTACAAATAGCCCCTAGACATAGCTGCACACCCCCATTCTCTCTTTTTTAATAATTTATTTTTTGTTTTTAATATTCACTTCCACAAGATTTTGAGTTTTGAATTTTCTCCCTCACCCTCTCCCCCCAACCTCCCTAAGATGGCGAACAATCTGATCTTTACTTATACATTCTTATTAAATGTATTTACATATTAGTCATGATGTATAGAAGAGTTAGAACTAATGGGAGGAACCACGAGAAAGAAGAAGCAAAGCAAAACAAAACAACAAAAGAAAAGGAGAACAAATAATATGCTTCCATATGCATTCAGACTCCAAAGTAGCTCTTTCTCTGGATGTGGATAGCATTTTCCATCGTTAGTCTTTTGGAGTTGTCTTAGATCCTTGCATTGCTGAGAAAGGCTAAGTCTGTCAAGGTCAGTCATCATACTGTGTGGTTGTTACTGTGTACAGTGTTCTCCTGGTTCCACTCATTTCACTCTGCATCATTTTATATGTCTTTCCAGGTTTTTCTGAAGTCTTCATGCTCATCATTTGTTATAGCACAATAATATTCCATTACATTCAGATACTGTAGCTTGTTCAGCCATTCTCCAATTGATGGACATCCCCTCAATATCTAGTTCTTTACCACCACAAAAAGAGCTGCTATAAATATTTTTGTACATGTGGGTCCTTTCCCCACCAAGTAGTGTTATTGCTGGGTCAAAGGGAAGAGCTCTCATTTTGACAAGAATTATTAGGAAAACTGAATGCAGTCTGGTAGAAATTAAGTTTAGGCCAATATGTTACAGAACATACTGTATGTTCAAAGTTGACATATCTTATGAATGCTAGAGATCATACCACAGAAAGCATCATTAGTATATTCTACCTCAACACACCCTTAGCTCTTGCTACAGGAGCTTTGGAATTAAGAAGTGACTTCAAACATGAGCAGACATTTTCCCCCAGTAGATAGTATTTTATTTTTTCCAATTACACATAGAGACAATTTTTGACATTCATTTTTCATGTAAAATTTTGAGCTCCAAATTTTCTCCCTTCCTTCCCTCTCCCTAAAATGGTAGGCAATTTGATGTAGGTTGTATATGTGCAATCATGTAAAACATATAACCTTATTAGTCATGTTGTGAAAGAAGAAACAGAACAAAAGGTAAAAATCACAAAAAAAGAAAGTGAAAATAGTAGTATATTTCAATCTGCATTCAGATTCCATCAGTTCTTTTTCTGAATGTGGATAGCATTTTCCCTCATGAGTCTTTTGAACTTGTCTTGGATCATTTATTGCTGAGAATAACTAAGTCAATCATTGCAATGCTGCTGATACTGTGTACAATGTTCTCCTGGTTCTGTTCACTTCACTCTGCATCAGTGCATCTAAGTCTTTGGAGGTTTTTCTGAGATATGCCTCTGAACAGACATTTTTACCCAGAGTTCCCAAATGAAGCTGACATTGAAGTAGAGGACAACAGCATAGCCATGGGCACTAGGCTATAACACTTGGTGGCTATCAAACCTGAATCTGTTTTGTTCAATCAAGGAATAAGATAAAGGTGGAAGAGATCCTAAAAGAGAATGCTTGTACGTCTTAAAAACAGATAGTGTAGCTGGGGAGGGGGAAGCCATAGCCAAAGAGAGCACGCATATGTTTCAGTCAGTCAGTCAATAAGCATTTATTAAGCCCTTATGATGTGCCAGTACTGTGACTGGGAATATAAGCACTAGTAAAAAGAAAGATAGTTTCTGTCCACAAAGAGGTTATATTCTAATGGAGAAGACGACACACAAAAGTAAGCTAAACAGCATAGGCAAGGGAGTGAAAGGTAATTAGTGTGGCAACAAAGTCAGGAATGAGAAATTCAGAGTACAGTCAGGTAGGAAATGAAGAAATGCCTAGCCTGATCCCCCTTCTTAAATGGAGGTTCTAGGAGGAGATACTTTTATGCTTTCATATTTTCCGTGATTGATACCTTCATAACCTTTCAGAATATATACAATCCCATTCCTACCCCAGATTCATAGAGTGTGGGAATCAGCTCCAAGGTTGCTAAGGGTGTTGAGGCTGGCAGAGAGATGGAAAGTAATGAGGCTGCCATTAGCCTTGGCAGAACTGGAGATCCTTGGCACGTCCACCCCATGGGCCCCTTCTTCCCTGGGGATACTTGACACCCACTGTATCTCAGTAGTAATATAAATTAAAGCTCTTGACAGGCTGGCTCCAGTCTACCTTTCCAGGCTTATCACGCATTAATCTTATTTATACACTCTACAATCCAGCCAGACTGGACTACTTGCAGCTACTTGACAATCCATGACTTCCCTGGTGTCTTTGCACAGTCTCTTCCTAATGCCTGGAACTAGGGACACCTCATCCTCACCTATGTGTTCAAAGCTGGGTTCAGGTGACACATCTTTCTGATACTTCCAGCTCCCTAACAACTCTGTATTTAATTTCTAGATCTAACCACCAGGGGGAGAACATAAGTGAGGTGAGGTCCAATGGTGGCATCACAAGACAAAATTCGGAGCTCTCTGGCTCAGCTGCAGTAAGAAACAACTTTTATTTTCTCTCTAAGTGCTGTTTTTGGCTTGCTCTATCCAAAGCAGAAGGTATCTAGAAATATCTCAGATTTTATATTTTGGATTTATTTGTTTGTTTTAAAACATGCTTATGAAGCTCTAATATGAGTAGTCTCTTCACTTTGCTCTCCCCCCTTGGGTCCAGTTCCCAGATCCATATTGGCTGAGCCAAATGTGTATTTATGTAATAACCCCTCTGGGCTTATTGCCCAGTTTGCTTTTATACTTTTGGACATCCTCCATTGGAATGATTACTCTCAGATTCTAGTGTACCCTGTGGGTAAGCCACTTCTAAAACTAGAGGTCATAAGCCCACACTAGAGTGCTTCAGTATAGCAATTGCCCAGTAGATGCCATTGAATCTTAGCAAAGGCATTTATTACAATGCGTAGTAAAAGTAATAGTCAATAGGGTTTATTAAGCATTTACTATGTGCCAGACTTCATGTCAAGCACTGATACAAAGTATTTTCTTGGGGGAAAAAAGGGGGAAAAACAGTCCCTGCTCACAAGAGCTCACATTCTAATGGGGGAGACAATATAAGAACAACTATGTTAGTACAAAATAAATATAGGCTAAATTGGAGGTAATTTCAGAGGGAAGGTACCAGCTGGGGGGTGGGGAGGCTGGGGGAAGGCCTCTTATGGAACGTAAGATTTGAGCTGAGCCTTGAAAGAAGCCAGAGAAGTTAGGAGGCAGAGATAAGGAGGGAGAAAATTCTAGTCATTGGGAACAGCCAGTGAAAATGTAGAGATGGAGTGCCATATTCAAGGAACAGCAAGAAGGCCAATGTAAGTGGATTATAAAGTACATGAAGGAGACAAAATTATATAAAAACAACTGTAAAAGCATTATGGGGCCTGCTCGTGAAGAACTTTAAAAGCCAAATGGTTTGTCTTTGATACTAGAGGTAATAGGGAGCTACGGATTTTATTGAGGGAGACAAACCAGCAGGCTATAGTCCAGGTAAGAGGGGATGTGGGCTTGTATTAGGGTGGAAGAAAACGGCACATATCAACGAGAATCAACAAGATTTGGCAATCTGTTTGATGTGGAATGAGCAAGAATTATTAATTGAGGATGATACATCCAGATTGGGAACCTGGGTGATGGGGAGGGGGTGATGCCCTCGACAGTAATGGGAGGAGAGGGCAAAGATCGTGAGATCTATTTTGAACATGTTTAATTTAAGATGTCTATGGGGCATCCGGTTAAAGATGTCAAATTGGCAGTTGAAGATGTGAGATCAGAGCTAGATAAGCATATATGTGAATCATCTGCATAGAGATGATAATTAAATCCACGTCAGCTAATGGGATCTCAGAGCTAGGGAGTGTATAGGTGTTTCAACAATTCAGCTAGCAGCTGTTGTGGGGGTGAAAAACCAACACAGGCCCCACAACAAGAATACTGCCAGCGCAGGTTCTTTTGATCTGCTTTACTAAGGAAAGTAACATTAAGGGCTTAACAATCTTATTTCAATCCAACATGCAAATATCATTCACTTAGTTTAGGAGAAAAAGCTAGCACCCTGAACTTCAGAGCAAATACAAACAAGTTACAGACATACACAATATAAACAGACCAAACATAATTCATACTTACCAAGAAACCATCAACATTTGGCTTGACAGGCGGGGAGGCTCTTACAGAGGCTGCTCAGAGTCCCACACAAACACTCCTCCAGGAATGAGAGCCTCAAGCAAATTGCTCTGTCCTCTCTTTATACAGTCTTTGGATGTCATCAATCATCTGAGAGACCAGAGCTTAGGCGCATACTATTGGCTCTGGTCTTAGTAACTCCCCTTAGGACCCTGAGGACTTCATGCCCACATCTGCTTAGCACCTAGTAGTTAGGGGTTTGGGCCTGGAGCTTTGCACCTAGTAAGGCTCAATCAAAGAGACTTAATTAGTTTATCATTCTAAAACAGTAAGAAAGTCCCACCTTAGTTACCAATACAAGAGGAAAAAAAGAAGAGGCCCCAGAACAGAACCTTGGGGTGGGGGCACCCATGGTCATCTGGAATCAACTGGATAAAGATCCAGCAAAGGAGACCGAGAAGGCTGGTAGAAGAACCAGGACAGAGCAACATCACTAAAATCTTAGAAGAGAATGCCGAGGAGAAGAGTGTAATCAATGGTGTCAAAGGCTGCAGAGAAGCCAAGAAGGATGAGAATTGCTACAAAGCATTCTCTACATTGTTGTTGTTCATCCTTCATTTTTTTTTAAGCCAAGAGTAAACTCTCCCACAAAACATGTGTGTGGCTTGAATTTAGAGTACCATAGTAACAAGGCACACTTAAGATACATATGTGACAAAGGCAACTCACAAGTCCAGTTGTTTCAAATCCTGGAAGTTCTTTCTTATTGAATTCTCACGTAGCTCCCTTTGGGTACGACATTCTGCTGAAAAGGTTTACTCAGCTATTCCCAAGATCTGCTTCTCTCTGTGTCTCTCCCTCTTTCTCTCCCTCTCCCTCTCTCTCTTATTTTTCTCCCTCCCTCCCCATTCTATAGGCATTCGCATTTCATTGATTTTGGGGTAATCTTCTGGGTTTTTTTATTTTTTTAAAGTTAATCTATCTCTCCCATGACTCCTTTCCTGCTGAACAAATTTCAAAACATAAAGCACTCAAAACATGGCTACTAAATAAATTCCCATTTTATCCATGTGTGAACATTTAAGTCTCTTCTTCATTTTAAATTCATTACTTCTCTGTTAGAAGGTGGGTGGCATGTTTCATCTTTATCTTTTTTTTTTGGGACTCACAGCTTATCATTGTATTGATTAGAATTTCTAAAGAGTTTCAAAACTGCTTTTCTTTATAATATTGTTGTCATTATTCTCCTAGTACTGCTCACTTCACTCTGACTCAGTTGATAGAGTTCTTCCTAATTCCCCTGGAAATGGTCAATTTCATCATTTCTTAGGGCAAAATAATATTCCAGTAGATGGTGCAATGGATAGAATGCTGTGCCTGGAGGGAGGAAGACTCATCTTCCTGAGTCCAAATCTGGCCTCAGACACTTACTAACTGTGTGACCCTGGGCAAGTCATTTAACCCTTTTTGCCTCAGTTTCTTCATCTGTAAGATGAGCTGGAGAAGGAAATGGCAAACCACTCTAATACTTCTGCCAAGGAAACAACAGGAGTCTGCATTCCCTGACTCTTCTCACATAGCTTCCTATGATGATGTCCTATTGCCCCTTCAACCTTAAAATCAGGATCAAATTTGGAGCCTAGAAATTGGGAAACTGGATAAGCCCACGTCACACAAGAGTCACTCAAGATTCCTAAGTTTTTGCCTTCTCCAGTTGGAGCCAACATGTATTTACTGGTTTGTTTTTTTAATTTTTTTCTTTGTATTTTTTTTTTTACTTTGTATTTTTGGTTTCTAAGCAGGATGTTGAGCCCATGGGCACACAAAGTAGGCATTTCATAAACGTTTGTTTATTGATTGACAAGTGTTACTTTGCTTCTTGCTTGAGATGACAAAACAATAAAATATTCAGGTACTTCTGAGAGTTTCAGGCTTTGAAAACTTTCTTTGATTCACTTTGAAAAACTACAGAGAAGGGTGGCAGAATTAGTTTATTCCTTGGGCTATTTATTGTACTCAGTTCTAATATCACTGGTTTCTCAATTGAGTTTAACCCATTGTATGGTCCTCCTGTGTTCGATTTGTCATAGAAAATGGACAAGAGTTGCCTAGGATGGGCAGGCAGGGATGAGTTGCAACTTGCTTGAATGAAGGGACTCCTCACATTGATGTATCATGGATCCAGTGGAATATTGGAGAGTGTTGGACTCAGTTATAAACTCGAGCAGGATCGATCAGATCATTTGAAAAACAGCAAATTTCCTCTTACGAACCATAAAACATATATGGAATGGGGCATTGGGGGTGGAGAGTCCAGGAAATTTTATCAAAAATTGTAGTGGGGCTAGGCTTCAGATTTCTTGAGCATGTAATTTTACTCTATTGCTAAGAACTCTGACCTCAATCCAATTGCGCCTTGATGTTAACACTCCTTGAACCTTTACTGAAGCCTATAGTTACCTTACCATCAAATGACCCCAGGCGTAGTAGGTTAGGGGCAAGGGAGAATTATGAAAAATGTTTCCTACAGTATGTCTCTTGGGATTTGGGGAGATAACATCAATGTAGTAGAAAGAACGTTGGCCTAGGAATCAGGAGACCTGGATTTGAGACTTGGTTCGGCTTTATAATAATAGGAACATCATATCAGCTCAGTGGACAAGTTTTCTTATCTATAAAATGAGATCAGAGTAGAAAACCTCTAAGACAGTTCCCTTCTGTCTCTAAAGTTCTGTGATCTTTCTGTCCTTGGCACACAGAGCTTCTCTTTCCATCTGTAGCCCCTAAACAATTATCTTCAGCATCTCATATTTAAAGGAACAAAACATGAAGCCTAGGAATCTTAATCCGTTTGTTTTATGTTACTCTGAGTTGGCCAGAAGCAGATCCCAGCTCTTCTGAATTGAAGCCTACAAGCCCAAAGCTCTGGCCACCACAACCTCCTAAAAATAGTTCCTCAGAGCTAATAGCCAATCACTTTATCTTGCCCCATAAGGCAAAGGCAGAGCACAAATCATAACTTTAAAGACACTGTAGCCTTCACACTGGGAGGGTCACAGCAGGCAAGAAAACAAATATAGCCTGGACTGCATTGTCCGAGGAAGGTAGTATAAATAACCAGGGATGGCATTTTCCTATGTACGGTCATGGTCAGGTTACCCATCAAGGACAGTATGACTTACAGCAGTAGGCAGTGATTGAACAAGGGACACCACCATGAGCTCTGCAGGAGGGCTGGTGTATAGTACAGTGACCCCCATGATTTCACCTGGACAGACGGCTAGCCTCCAGAACATTCTTTCTCCTCACTCCCAACTCTGGCTGAGAAGGCCGGGGTTTGGTTGCAAAATCTAAAGTTGCAGAGGGAGATTGTTGATTTGGATGGAAGAGAATTTGTTACTGTGACAAGGAGCACAGGAAAGCAGGGGTTGTGATCAGAAACAGATGGGGAGAGGGCTACACAAACGAGACCCTAGTGGCTGCCATTCAACCATTCTCTTCCAACCCAAGAGGGTTCTGGCTTTAGAGTCATCATGGAATAGCTGTATGAGCTTGTTGTCACTAAACAACCAGAAGCCTCTTCCCTCAATAATCTCTTCTCTTTCTCTCTCTCTCTCTCTCTCTCTCTCTCTCTCTCTCTCTCTCTCTCTCTCTCTCTCTCTTTTCTTCTCTTCTTTTCTCTCTGTCTTTCTCTCTGTCTCTGTTTCTCTGTCTCTGTCATTAGCTTCCATGGGTTAAACTAGCATATCTATAATGATGGTTTATGAAATTAAATTGAATTGAATTGTTCTCTACATGTTGCCCTCCACTGTGGCATCAACCCAAGCACCCATTATATAGATGAGGAAATAAGCTGAGGTTAGGTTACTTGCGCAGGGTCACACAGATAGTAAGCATCTGAGAAAAGGAGTTTTGAAATCGAGGCCAATATTCTATATCTACCATCTAGCTGCCTCTAAATAGGTGAGGAAAATGAGTAATTTAGGATCTGTATTTGTATTTAACAACATGTTTTGGTGTCAGGGGCTGGTCACGTATCCGGAGTGAGGGATACCAGATAGGCAGCACTCAAGTTTCACATGTTGTTAAGAGACCTAGAGCAAGGCCACCCAGAACATTAGGGGACTCTCCAATGGAAAATCTACAGGTGGAAATAGACAAGAATCCATGTGACTTTTACTAGTTTTCTAAAATATGCAAAGTTTGGTGTGAACTGCGTACTAAAAAAACAGGTGAAAACAATCTGTACAGACTTAATATTTTTGCCAGGAGCTAAACCTGGTCTGGGGTATCTTGTCCCAAGGTTTAGAGACCATTCCATTAAACTTACCATAAAGGAGCAATAGGATAGATATGCTTTGATGGTTCAGAGATACAGCCCCTCCCCGCTAAATTCCAACCCCAGCAAGGGCTGAGGGCACTGGCAGCCCTGAGATCTGGAAAAGCTCCATTGGCTATAAGAGGTGGCCACAGAAGCACCTGGGGCCTAATTATACATACAAATCAAAACCCAAGATTTTCAGTTCAATCCATTCAAGGAATGAGAGAAAGCTGATATCCCAGGAGAGCCTGTACCCACTGGCTCTAGTCCCAGAGTCAAGGGGCACTCAATCCTAAAGGACCCAGAAACTCAGGCTTTGTCTCTCTGGGATTCTGTAGTACCCTATATAGAGACAGATGAGCTTCACTGGAGAGAATGAAAAGTATGTGACACCTGCCAGAAGGCACCAAAAACTTTCTCTCACTGGCAACAGAGACCTTGGGTGAGAGGGTGGGCAGCAGGCATAGTCAGGTCTCCAGCGTGGCACCATACTATCATCCTCTCTGCTTTCTCCCTTCACTCTCCATCCATGCTCTCAACCACACAGTTCCTAGGGGAGCCTAGGGAAGCCCTTGGGGTGGGGGTGCAGGGCAGTGTAACAGGAAGGGGTTCAGAGCTTCACAGTTTGTCAGTATGACTTGGAAATAGCCATTTTACAGAGAAGGACACTGAGGCATATGTATTCTTTCATTTATTAATTCAGAAGCAGTTAGGTGGTACAGTGGATAGAACTCTGGACCCGGAGTCAGGAGAACTGAGTTCAAATCCAACCTCAGCTGTGTGATGCTGGGCAAGTCACTTAATCTCTACCTCAGTTTCTTCAACTGTAAAACAGTGTTAATAATAGCACACACCTCCTAGGGTTGTGATGAAGATCAAATGAGATAGTAACTGTAAAAAGCTTATCAGAGAGCTGGGCATATGGTACATGCTCAATAAATTAGTTATTCTCTCTCTCTTTAGCCGTAGGGATTTGCCCAGAGTCCAAGTCCTCAGTCTCTAATTAGAGTTAAATTTCACACCCCACCCTTCTCGTCCCTATGATGAGACTCCAGGGCCCTTTCCATTCCCCATGGAAAGAATTCGGGGCCCTTTCCATTGCTATTACAGCCAGACCCTGGTTCTGGGAAGCCACAAGGCCAGCAGAAGAAGAGGCAGACAGTTTATCCAAGCTTTCACTTTGAGATAGGTCATATAGGGTGCTCTAATCTGATCCCGTGGCAAGTTTTCTTCTGACCTTATATCTGTCTGACCAGTTAACCTCCAGCCCTAGCCCTGACCCTAATCTCCCTCAAACGGCCAGGAAAGGGGGCCAATGATGGCTGCCCCAGGGCTGAGGCAGGCAGTGGGCACAGTGAGTCCAGAGGCTTGCCAACTGGCTTGGCTGAGTGGTTCTTCCTTCTAAGGTATTAGCTTTCATGATTGGCAGTGCTGCATGTTCAGAGGGTGAGGGGACTCAAATCTTAGCTCCTTTAAAAGACTCTAGGTGAATTCCAACCTATCTATGGTTATTGGGAACGTTGATCCTATCTTGGGATAGGAACCCCATATGTGTCTTTGGAGTCCTATCCCAGGAACCAGGATACCCAGGTCTGTTACTCAATTCCTGAATGATACTAAACAAATGAGGCCATCTCCTTGTGCCTTCGTTTTTTTGATCTGAAAAGCAAAGAAGGAAAATAAATATTTGTTGTTGTTTCTGACTCTTCATGACCTCATTTGAGGTTTTCCATGGCAAAGATACTGCAGTGGTTTGCCGATTCCTTCTCCAGTTCATTTTACTGATGAGGAAACTAAGGCAAACAGGGTTAAGTGACTTGCCCAGGGTCACACAGCTAGTAAGTGTCTGAGGCTGGATTTGAGCTCAGGTTTTCCTGTCTCCGGGCCCAGCACTCTGTCTACTGAACCACCTAGCCACCCTAAACTAATATATAGTCCCTCCCAATCCCATCAGGTATGTAGGGAGGATTCTTGCAGTTCCCCACACCTTTTTAAAGAATAAAGAGATGGGGGCAGCTAGGTGGCACAGCGAGTAGATCACCAGCCCTGGAGTCAGGAGGACCTGAGTTCAAATCTGGCCTCAGACACTTGACACATGTACTAGCTGCAAGTCACTTAACCCCAATTGCCTGCCAAAGAAACAAAAATAATTAAAAAAAGATAAAAAGAATAAAGAGATATATTCCACTCATCCAACATAAAAATGAAGTATTACTTTTACTGTAAAAATGACAAAATCTAAGTTGGCTAATCAGTCCATTGGTCTTTACTGACTGTCTACAACATGCCAGGGACAGCATTAGGGAGTAATAAAGAAACACAAGACCCGACCTTTCATATCTGGCCACAAGAGGCCTGGAATCAGAAGACTTTAGTTCAAATCCAGCCTCGGTTACTTCCTAACCATGTGACCTTAAGCCAGTGGCTTAATCTCCATTTCCTCACCTATAAGGTGGGAATAAAGATAGCACTTGACACACAGAGTCGTTGTGAGGATTAAATGAGACAATATTTTCAATATGCCTAACATCTTAGCAGGCACCTGGTATACAGCAGTTACTTAATAAAGGCTTCTTCCCTCCTATTCACCCTTTAGTTCAACAAATCTTTATTAAACACATATAATGTGCTATGAACAATGCTAAGTGCTAAGATAAAAAGAAACCCAAAACAAAACAATCCTTACCCTCAAGGAGTTTATACTTCCTTCCATTGAGGAAGCTCATCGTTTCATTAAGAAGATGAGACATAGCAAATGAAATCAAAAACGACCACAGAGGGCAATGTCTTGGCCATGCCTTATAGGGCATCAGTCGGAAGACCCAGTCACATTCTTTCCATGGAGAGTTGTGACCTGGCCTTGTCCTCACTACTTTGTCCTTCAGTCATAACCTTTCCACAAACACCCAAGGAATGAGTAATAAACCAGGGACTCAAATTTTTCATCCTATTTCAATCCAATGCTGTCTTTCCAGTCTCTGGACTATTTAGCTCGTCTCTGAGGGCCTACGTTCTCCTATTTGCAAAATGAGGCAGATCACAGACCTAGCTACTACCTAAGCGGTCTCTACAGCAGAGGAGTCAAACACGCAGACTGCAAGCCACATGTGGCCCACAGCACTCCTGTGCATGGCCTGAACCAGATTAAAATGTAATTGGGAAACATTTATGGGCAGCTAGATGGTACAGTAGATAGAGCACTGGACCTGGAGTCAGGAAGACTCTTCTTCCTGAGTTCAAATCTAGCTTTAGACACTTAATAGCTACGTACTCTTGGGCAAGTCACTCAACCCTGTTTGCCTCAATTTCATCATCTGTAAAATGAGCTGGAGAAGGAAATGGCAAAACCACTCTAGTGGTATTTCTGCCAAGAAAACCTCAAATGGGATCATGGAGAATCAGACACAACTGAAATGACTCAATATGGGAAATATTTTTAAAAATAAATTTAAAAACAATAAAATACAGATACTGTTAATATGGGGCTTTCTAAGTCAACATGTGGTCTGGAGTGATCCTTATGTATTGTTTAATGGCCCCATTTCCATTTGACACCACTGGGAACCACAGGAAAGGAACCACTAGGGGTATAATAGACAATGTTGTTTTGAAGAATAATCGGTCAGCCAACAAACATTTACTGAGCAGCCCAGGGTATATACAATTACATACTGGAGGGAGGAGAGAGAAGACACACTAAAGAATAAACATGATCTCTGTTCTCCTGTTCTCCAGGAGCTTATAATTAGCCAGTTAGATCATGGTACTAATAATGCTAAGGTCATAGGTTAGAGCCCATGATGCTTCTGTTCTGTGAACACAGGCTCCATCCCCTGCTTCCAGTCAGATTGTCTCATGGACATGGCCTTCAGCACAGTCCAGTGTGTCTGGGACACCACCAAGTGTTCCATCTGACCAGCCCTGCACTTTGGAGGATGCCTAGAAATAGAGGAAGGGAGAATTAGGCTCTAATCCAGTGATAGTTTCTGGACATCCGTTATCTCTAGTTCACAAGAAGTCCCTGAAGGGCCTCAGTATACCCTCTCCCTGGAAATCATCTGGTATTTCCTTATCTACACATGCATTGTGTAGGCATCACGAGGCAGTACAGCAAATGGAGACTCTGGAGTCAGAAGGCCTGCCTGGGACGAATCTTGCCTCTGATGTTAGCTAGCAAGTCACTCAACCAGGATCTTCGTTTCCTTCACTGGTAAAGTGAGGGCATTGGTTTAGATGGCCTCTGAATTCCCTTCTCTCTCTAGGTCTGAGATCCTATGACGGCTGGGCTCTGCACTTCTCTGGAGCCAATCTCAGGTTTTTCCAAGAACAGAAACTGCCTATTAGTTTCCCTCCCTTTCTTTTTTGGGGTGGACAGAATACAAATGAGAGAACAGCTGCCCACGCCCAGAGGATTTCCCAGAAAGGAGAGATGTTTGTCTTATGACCAGGTGGCTGCTGTCTCAGCTGTGACCCCAGGGTTTAGGTGGGAGGTTTGGAGGAAGCTCAGTAATTCGATAAGAGGACAGAGAATCTCCACTCTCCTATATCCACCTGCCCCAAACCCTTGTTATGAGATGAGGTGAGCAGTAAGAGCAAACATTCACCAGCCCTTGGTGAAATTTGCCTCAGCCCAGTTCAGAAAAGCTATCAGAGCGCCTCTCAGATCATGGTGGCAAGGCATCATGGAAAAAACAATGGACTAAAAGTTAGGAGACTTGGGTTTATATCCAGTCTCCTAGACTTACTAGATGTGACCTTGGTCAAGTCCTTTCATCTCTCAATTTCCTCATTTGTAATTTTTTTTTCCCTTGGCCTGGAAGGCTGATTTATGCATTTGGGTAATTCCCTATGTGTAAACTTCCTCTACCAGTGCAGGTCAACACTAACTCTGAAATGTAGTCTTAAAGAGTTACCTAGGGTACTGAGAAGTTAAGTGACTTGAGCAGGGTCACACCAACATGTGTGTATGTGTGTGTGTGTGTGTAGATGTACTTATGAAAGCTAGGCTGGTGACTTTGCACAGCCTTCCCTCACTTAGGTCCAATTCACTTGCAAGTCATGGCATCACTTTTCCTGACCACCATCATGGTCCTATTCGAAATAGAAGGACAAACAACAATAATACACATACATCTATACATACATACATACATACATATCTGTCTATTTATATCTATATCTATCTATCTATCCTTCTATTTATCTATCTATAAGACTCAGAACTTGAGGCCAGGTTCCCCCTGATTATTATCTGAGGCCAGCTCACTATCCACTAGGTCACATGCGTCAAACCCCATACCTGTGGGCTGCCCATAATGCCCCAAAGTATAGCCTGAACCTGATTGGAAATATAATTGAGAAATATTTACCAAAAGAAATAAAAATACAGTAAGACATTTATGTTAATTACATTACATGTAAAATATTCATAAATACTAAAACCTATAGGAAACATTAATATTTCATTTTAAAACTAAGTCAACATGAAGCCCACAGGGATCCTTTCTGTACAGCTTCATGGCCCACATTCTTATCTGAGTTTGAAACCTCTGTACCAGGCCACACTGCCTATCTGTAAAATTGGGGTACTATTTTAATTGCCTATCTCACAGGATTGTTGTGAGGAAAGCAAATTAGTCATCTCTGACTTTTAGCCATTCACAGCAGTTGACATATATTTAAAGCCTGATTATGTGTCCCAACTTCAAGTAGTGAATTAGAGGCTGTGAAAAGGGTTCTGGGTTTAGAGGGGTGGGGAACCTGCGGCCTCGAGGCCGCCTGTGTCTGAATGAGGTCACAGGTGACTGAATGTCAAAGGACTGCACTTGAGGACCTAAAGCACCACATGTGGCCTCATGACTAGAGGTTCCCCACCCCCAGTTTAGACAGAGGACCTGGGTTCAGATCCTGGCTCTGTCCTTTTCTACCTTCTATCATGGAAATCACATAATCTCCATGGGCCTCCTCTTCCTCCTCAATAAAGTGAAGGAGTCAGACTGGATGTCCCTAAAAGTCTGTTCCAGCTCTGAACCTATGATCCTCTGATTTAATCAGTCAATCAATATTTAAGTGCCTTGTATGTGCCAGGCTCTGGACTAAGAGCTGGGGAGGCAAAAGAGAATCCCTGCCTTCAAGGAGCTCATGATCTAATGAGGAGGATAAGAAGTAAAATACATAAGAGGCAATAATTAAAAGAAGAAAGGCACTAGAATTCAGAGGGGTAGGGAAAGAAAAAAAAAGAAAGTGGAAGTTTAGTTGGGACTTAAAGGAATTAGATCATTTCTTTCAGGTCAAAGGAGATGAAAAAAATACATATTCCCTCGTGGTTTTCTTGTCTCAGGGTTCTGAAATACATCTATGTTCTTTATGATTCACTTAGCAAAACTCTTAGTCAGGAAAGGAGGTCATCTCAGCTAAGCCGTTATCATTCCTCCGTCTAGGAGGAATGCCCCCTGTCCCCTGACCTGAGGAAGCTTCCCTTTTCTCAGTCTATGAGTGGCACTCTTTGCTGGGGGAGAGGGCACACAGGGAATCATGATCTCAAACTGCTCTCAGCCTTTATTCTCTTTGAATACCCTGAGCTCCGCAAAGAAAGGAATTACTGGCCATATACCAAGTGAAGGAAGAAACTAACCAGCCTCTTCAAAGTATCCTTGTTACAGCTGCCATGGAAACATGTTAAGCTGAGAACTTGTTATTCTTAAGATATACTTGAAATATTTAAGGTATTTCTTTTTAAAAGATCCATAATTTGGGAGCAGCTAGGTGGCACAGTGGATAGAGCACCAGCTCTGGACTCAGGAGGATTTGAGTTCAAATTTGTCCTCAGACACTTACTATCTATGTGACCCTGGGCAAGTCACTTAACCCCAATTGCCTCCAAAAAAAAGATCCGTAATTTCATCATCTTACGGGTGCTCCCTTAACCATTGTAATTGGCAACCCCTCTGAGCCTTTGTGACAAAGGTCTTCCAGGGCCAAACAAAAAAAAAAATGAGCACCTGGTATCTAGCCTTCTGATGATGAACTATGATATAATGTAGAGTGTGTCTGTTGCCTCTGTGGATTGGGTGTGTATCTACAAGGGATTCTCTAAATGTGACTTGTGGTGAAGAATGAAGTTCTGAAATCTCACCTATCCATCTCCAATGGAGTCTTTGATTCCAACCAGGAAAGGAACAGGAAATTGGGGCAACAAATTTAGCTGGTCTGCTCTCCTTAGATAGGAGGTAGTGGAATAGAATTTTATCTATTTGATCCCTTAAATAGTTAGCTTAGGAGAAATGATTTTTAGGTTTAAACTTCTTCCTTGGTCACTATCTCTTATAGGGAAGGGGGTGTAGCTGATACCTGAAGGTTTGGTTTCTCTCCACCAAATGCTAGTTACACAAAAAACCATGACAAATAGTGAATAAATCAATTTACCCAATCATACAGCAAACAAAATCAAAGAAGTTATGCAGATAAGAACACACTGGATTATTCATAGAATAAATGAACTTTCCCAATGGTGAGTTCCTTCTGGGGGCCCCATTTTTGGAGAGGCCCTAGCCGATCTTCATTCCCCTCCGTATCATTAAGGCAATAAACGTAACATCTATGATGTTTGTGATTATGCCTGTATAGTTCTGTATAGCAGGATATAAGAGACTCTCCATATAGAAGGCAGAAGAAGTAAAACATTTATTCAAATACTGGAGGATCAGATCCCCAAACCAATGACTCCAATTCAACATAGCAATTATATCCCCAAACCAAGTCCACTTCATCATAACAGCAAAGAACTTAAAGCACAGTATCACAGCAGGGACCCAAGTCATCTTGTAACCTTCCCCCCTGCTGGGGCCCCCTCTAAATACTAATGAATCCTGACTGTCTGCTTGCCTGTGTTCTCACCCCCCCTCAGTTCTCTGGTCTCTGAAGCTCCCAGGTTTCCACTCTCTGCAGCTCGGTCAACTCAGAGTTCTTACTCCTCCTTGGGCTGTATTCTGAATTCTGGCTTCTCTCCTGACTCCTGAATTCTCATTCCTCAATGGCAGGCTTCTGGGTATATATACTCTTTTTAGGGCCCAAGGGCTTCACACCTCTCTTGACCTAATTAGCAAAAGGGTGTGAGCCTGGGGCTTCAACCCTAGTAAGTAAAAGGTGTAGGCCTGTCTGCAATCAAGCCTCTCCTAATCAAGCTTTCCTTAACTAGCTCCACCTGAGGCCTATTGAATGAGTGGGGAAGATCTTTAATCACATTAACACCACACCCTCCCAGCCTTAATCCTACTGCTTTCATTTACTCCTTAGTTTCCTTTTGTGTGTTGTCATTCCCCATTAGAAGGTCAGCTCATTGAGGTCAGGGACTGTCTTTTTGCTTGTATTTGTATCTCAACACTTAACACAGTGCCTGGCACCTGTTGTTGTTCGTCCTTCATTCTTGACGAGTGACATGGTGGGGTGATGTCTTCACTTGAGCATGAATTGTATACAAGTGAGGCAACGTTGCACAAAGTCGTCAGCCTCACTCTCTCTTCCAGAGTCACTGAAGTCCAGTGACAAGACAAAAGTCAAGATGACTGGCAATGGCCTGGGATGCAGTGCATGACCTTGGTGTCTTCAGTGTCTGACCAAGTTCTAAGCGCTGCATAGAGCCTGCTTCAGCTGCCTTCATGGTTTTTGGAACAAATCATTCTCATCCACTCATTCCGCAAGCGGAAGTCTTCACATGCTTGGGGTAGACACTACCCCTCAACTCATTTACGGGTTTGAGATCCATTGGTTATCCTCAACCTGCTTTAGCCCATCTGCCAAGATGGGTTACTGGGGTGTGGATGCTACACATGCTATGGCTTCTTGGAGCCACAGGTAAGAGTTGAGTGTCAGGTAAACAAAGGCAGATGAGTAGCTCTGAAAGTGGCTCAGCAAGCTCTCACACCAGAGGTACTAGTCCTCCTTGAATAGCACTTAACAGATGTTTCCTTACTTCTTCCTTTCCTTCCTTCTTTCCTCCTTCCCTTTTCCTTTCTTTCTTTCCTCTCTCCCTCCCTTCCTCCCTCCCTCCCT
>CM053626.1:216200588-216227951 GCA_028646595.1 Phalanger gymnotis | reverse complement strand
GGGTAGACACTACCCCTCAACTCATTTACGGGTTTGAGATCCATTGGTTATCCTCAACCTGCTTTAGCCCATCTGCCAAGATGGGTTACTGGGGTGTGAATGCTACACATGCTATGGCTTCTTGGAGCCACAGGTAAGAGTTGAGTGTCAGGTAAACAGAGGCAGATGAGTAGCTCTGAAAGTGGCTCAGCAAGCTCTCACACCAGAGGTACTAGTCCTCCTTGAATAGCACTTAACAGATGTTTCCTTACTTCTTCCTTTCCTTCCTTCTTTCCTCCTTCCCTTTTCCTTTCTTTCTTTCCTCTCTCCCTCCCTTCCTCCCTCCCTCCCTGCCTCCTACCCTTCTTTCTTTCCGTCTTTCCTTCTTTCCTTCCCTCCATCCTTCCTTCTTCCTCTCTCCTTCCTGATGCATAGTAAGCACCTAATAAAGGCTTGTTTCCTTCCCTTCTCCTCCCTTCCCTACTTTCCTTCTCTCCCTCATCTTCTCCTCTCTGTCTCTATCTCTGTCTTTTTCTCTTCTCTCTCTCTCTGTCTGTTTCTTTCTCTGTCTCTCTCCTCTCTGTCTCTCTATTTCTCTCTCTGTCTCTGTCTTTGTCACTATCTCTGTCTATCTGTGTCTCTGTGTCTGTCTGTCTGTCTCTCATTCAGACACATTAGATCATGATCTTCTCCACCAACGAGGAGAGTCATGTGAAAATGATCCAGGCTTACAAACCTCAGGTTACAATAATGTGACAGCAATACCAATGGTGATCGTGATCATGGCCATGGTATTAAACAATGTCATAGTGCAATGGAAAGAGCATTGGATCTGGAATCAGATGCCCTGTGTTCGAATCTCGACTCTCTTACTATTCAACTTTGGGCAAGTGTCTTAACTTCTTTTGGCCTTGATTTCCTCAACTGTAAAATGAGGAGCTTGGACTAAATTACCCAGAGGTCCCTTTCCCCTTGAAACCTATGATTCTACATACACTATTATTGTGTATTTAATATATTAATACAAACTGTTAAGCACCATGTATTTCAAATGCCTATTAATGATAATATAAAGCACTTTCCTGGTGAAATTTGCCCCCTTGTACCTAGGACTAGATAGCTTGTTCTGATTCATTGTTTACTCCCTTCCCCAGAGCATATCTTTGGTGGGAATGATCTGACAATTCTTTTTGCCTGCATACAGTGGCAACTCCAAATGCCTCATTATCAAAAAGGTGAAGATCTCCATGTAAGAAGGAAGGATTGCTTTTATAATTCCTATTTAGGCTTCTAATTATTCCCTCTGTCCTCAGTCTCTGCCATCAGAATCCCATCCACAATGTGGAAGGCTTATTTAACAAGTCAGATATAGCCTGGCATGAATTTAAAAATAGAGAGAGACATGATGCTGGGAGCTGTGCAACGTGACTCAGAAGCCAGACTGCCAGTGGGGAAGCCAATCAGATGTTTGCTGGGGGCATTCATTGAGCTGTGCTGAGCTCTTCCCAGCATGGTTCCTGAGGAGCAGATACCCAAGGCAGTAAATCATGGTTATTTAAGGTGGATTTCTCTAAGGCACTTTAACATTCCTTCTTGTTGGTACATAAGTCAGGAGGGGGTGGAAAAGCAAAACGTAATTACAGAACTGATTGTTCTATTTTGATTTTTGTCCTATGGTAGTCTCCCCTCCAAGAATTCCCCAGCCTGACAATTTCCTACATGTTACTAGCTCTAAATAATAAGCAGGATATAAGCCTGTCAAGTTGAAAGGCAAATGTGTGAGGCCAGTGGGAAGAAATCAGCTGTAGAGTATGAAGACCTGAATTCGAATCCTGTCTCTGCCACACACTACCCAGGTGTCCTTGGGAAAAACATCTTCAGAGGCAGCATGGTATTGTGGATAGATTGCTAGATTTGGAGTCAAGAGGATCTAAGCTCCCACCTGATCAGACACTTTGTAGCTGTGTGGCTCTGCAAAAGTCGCAGACTCCTGGAACCTCCTTTTCTGCCTTTGGGAAATTGGAATGCTATCACCTATCTCGCAGGGTCATTGTGATGATCATATGAAATCATGTATGTTAAAGTGTTCTGTAAATGTGAACTGTTACTGAAATCAATAAACCTCAGTTTTCTCACAAAATAGAGAGTTAGAGAAAATGACCTCTGAGGTCCTTTCCTATCCACCATTGAAATACATCCCAATGTGGGCCAGCTCAGTGCTCAACTCTCGGTCATTTGGGGGCAATAAGGGATCAATGAAACCCACAACTAATCCCTAAATCTCATTTTTTTTTAGAATCAGTTTCCTCTCCCTATCAAACCTTTTGTTAGAGCAACTGAAAGGTTGCCCAAATAACTGGTAATAGCAATAGCTGGTATTTATCATGTTTAATGTTTATGCAGCAGAGATTGAACTGACTTACAGGGAATATATTCCCAGAGCTCTCCCAGAAACTTCTGGGAGACTCCAGAGACATGGCGAAGCCCTTTGGAGATGATGAACTGCCTAGCTGCTTCCAGCCATGTGGTATCTCAGACATGAAAGGACTCCTCGTTTTGGTTTGACGCAGAACACTGTGAGTGGTACCTTGATCTTTTCCCTTCTACTACCCCCACATAGCAGCAGGGAATAGGAAGAGACATCTTGCTGTGTCAGAAGGATGGCTCCTTTTTTCTTCCTTTACACCTCTAAGTGGTGTCGTGCAACTTTGAGATTCCCAATGACATGTGGGGAATGGTCTGGCCCTTCATCATCCCACCATAATGATGATCATTCTCATTTGGTGGATAGAGTAGGATGACTCCTGTACCTGAGCTTCTAACTGCCTTTCCCAATTTGAGTTTCTTGTCGTGAATGGGTGATTGGGCATTAATCTGGTCATTGATGTATCCAGGCTTTGTGAAACTGAGAGGTCCTGAGGTCTATCACGTCCAAGAAATGGAACTGATTGGTGGCCAAGGAAGCTTCTTTAATGGAAAAGATGACCACCAACAGGATGATGAGAGGAGGTTTGAACAGTGTAGAAGTGAAGTGAAATGTACTTAGTAAATGACTTGGTAATCCCGCATACTTCTTTGTGTTCTGATGAAATCTGTCAACCCAAGCAGAAATTTTTTTTTTTAGCAGCAATCAGTCAACCAGCTTTTAATAAATGCCTACTCATGTGCAAAGTGCTGAGCTAAGCACTAGGGATATAAAGAAAGACAAAAAAATCCCCACCTTTCAAGAAGCTCACATTCTAATGTGAACGATAATGTGAAAGCAGCTACTTACAAACAAAATATTCTGTTGTTCAGTCACGTCCAAATCTTTGTGACTCCATTTGAGGTTTTCTTGGCAAAGATACTGGAGTGGTTTGCTATTTCCTTTTCCAGCTCATTTTACTGATGAGGAAACTGAGGCAAACAAGGTTAAGTGACTTGCCCAAGGTCACATAGTAAGTGTCTGAGGCTGGATTCGAACTCAGGAAGAGGAGTCTTCCTGACTCCAGGCCCAGAACCCTATCCACTGTACTTTCTAGCTACCCTAAAGGATAAATAGGAGATAATCAAAAGAGAGTAGGCACCAAGATTAAGGAGGACAGGGAAAGTCTTCTTGCAGAAGGTGGGACTTCAACTAAGACTTGCAGCGAGCCATGGAAGCCAACAGGTGGAGAGGAGGAAAGAGAGAATTCCAGGCATGAGGAACAGCCAGTGAAAATGCCCAGAGTCAAGAGATGGAGTGTTATGTATGAAGACTGGCAAGGAGGCCAGTGTTACTGGATGGCAGAGTATATGGAGGGAAATAAAGTATAAGAAAATTGAAAAAGAAAAAAGGGGCCAGGTTATGCTGGGTTTGAAAAGTCAAATATTTTTTTATATTTCATCCTAGAGATAATAGGAAGCTAGTGGAGTTTATCAAATCATGGTGGAAGTTGTATGACATCATTAGACCTGTGCTTCAGGGAGACCAACAAGAAGGCTATTGTAATAGTCCAGGTATGAGGTAACGAGGACCTGTACTAATGTGATCAGAGGAAAGAAGTGGGGTGTATACGAGAAATGTAGTTGTAAACTAGGTTACTGAATTCTGTTTTAAGTCATTTTGTCACTGGACACTGTGAGTCTTTTGTGACTATTGACATTTCTTTTGTGTATGGGAAATAAATACCTGTCCCATATCTGATTCACATTGTAAACTGAGTACATTCTCCTTTTGGGGAGGCCATAGACATGAGCCAAAACCTAAGGCTTAAATAATTGCCTACAAGACGCTGGATTGGGGATTTAACAAGTCAAAAAATATGAGAAAAGGGAGCCAACCCCCCCTCATTGAAGAACAGACTAGGCCAGGAATGAACTTGTTCCAGGTCATGTGCTTGGGTCAAGAGTAGAGAGGACCTTTTTTTGAAGGAAAGAGTAAGTAAAATGCCCCAATGCCCTGGGTCCAGGAAGAGTTCTTAATTTTAGATTAGCAAAGTGTTTCTGGGTTTTACCCCTTTTCCCTGCTCTAGAATACCAAGCACTTTACATATGTAAGGACTTTAGTGGACTGCCACAAGGTCAATAACAACCCTAAATCACATGGCACTAAAGGCAAAATGTCCAGGACAGGTGAGCTGAGAGTCCCGCTGTGCTTTGCACTGGTTAGACCACATCTAAAGCACAGCATTCAGTTCTAGGTACAGCATTTTTAGAAAGGATATTGACTAGTTGAATTATGTCCAGGGACCCTCTGGATTCTGAGATCTACCAAACCATAACATATAAGAACTCAGTAGAGTTGAAGAAGAGAAGACTTTGAGGGAACATCTAACCTTTCTTAAGATTTTGGAAGGACCTTCATGGTAGAGGGGAATTCGATTTGTTTTATTTAGCCCAATAGAGCAGTACTTGAACCACTGATAGAAGTTTCAGTGAAGCATACTTGGGTTGGAAAAATGAAAAAACTTTCTAATAACTAATATAATAACTACATTGCCTTTGATGATAGTAGATTTTGCCTCCTTGGGGATTGTCCAGTGAGGGGTGCCAGCAAGGGGATTCCTATTCAGGTATACATTGGACAATATAGGTCAGTTCTGGGATCCCTTCTCATTCTGATATTCTGTGAATCCATCAGTGATAACTTGAGGTGGTGAGCAAGAAGAAAAAGAACCAGGAAAAAAGTAGCAGCCAAAAATTGGATTCAGACAAATCAAGGCCAGACTATTAATGACTTAATTTTTTCATCTTGGTGAAAGTCCCTGCCTATGTATGTATGTATGTCTGCTTGTGTGTAGGTATGTACATGGAGGAGACATGCTCCCCTCTTCGACATTTAAAGCCCTTCCCAACCTGGCTCCATGATCCCTACCTCTCCATGATTCTTTTTGTCACTCTTCTTTACATACTCTTCAGTCCACCGATATTGGTCTTTTTGCTGTTCCTAACAAATGACTTTCCATCTCCTGTCTCCTTGTCTTTGTATACACACACATACACACATATCCACACACACACACACACACACACACACACACACACGTGTGTGTGTAGTTAACTTCCCTAGCTACCCAGAGTATGTATCTATTCAACCATGTGTGAATACACATACACACCTATTTACACACACAGATATAGATACAGATATATATCTGGGGGGGTCGTAGTTAACTTCCCTGGCTATCCAAAGTATGTATCTGTTTAACCATGTGTAAGTGTGTATGTGCGTGTATGTGCACACACACACACATACACATGGAAGAGACAACATGCAAACGACAATTAAAAAGCAAGATATGGACAGGATAAATTGGAGAAGGTCAACAGAGGGGAGTTACTAAGATTCAGGAGGACTGGGAAATTCTTCTTGTAGAACGCGAGACTTTAGCTGAGGCTTGAAGGAAGGCAGGAAAGCCAGGAAGTAGAGATGAGGAAGGAGAGATTTCCAGGCATGGGGGACAGACAGTGGAAATGCACCTACACACATGTATATATGCCTGTAAGTATATGTGTATGTGTGTATGCATATGTGTATATATCTATATCTATATATATACATATATATATGAAAATATACACACACACACACTTTGTGTAGCTAAGGAAGTTAGATAGATGTAGGGCAGTGTAAACCAGTTGGTAGCTTTCTTACAGGGCACTTGGGGGCCTGGACTCTCAGGTACCTTCCAGTTTTGTGATGTCATTCCACTCTCTTGATACTTTGTTTCACCAGCAGCGAAAAAAAGAAAAACAACACAGGCCTGGCAACAACAGGTGTGTTGACTCACACGGCAGATTGTGATTTGAAGGAAGCTGGGAAGCTGCCCTCCTCATCCCTTACCTCCGAATATGCCTGAAGTTCCCATGCATTACTGTGAGTTAAGCCTTAGCTCCAGAAAGCCTCTAGTAAAATCCAAACATGGCACCCTTAATCTATTAGTTCGCTAGCTGAGGACATGTCCTAGGAGGATGAGAGAAAAGACGGTTGGGGTAGGCTCAGTGGGAACGCTTCATTGTTCCAATGTAAGAATTTTGCCTGCAGTCCTAGCACATCATACCTTGCCCTTGCCTTGAGGGCAATCCTTTGAGCTCACCACGGCCTTATATTTGAGGGGATTGCAGTTAGATCCACCTTCCCAAAATAGCCAGAGGTTCAAAGGTGAAATTAGTTCTGAGAGTACAAGTCACTTTTCAACATAAATGTCAAAAAGCTCACAGCAGAGGCATCAGAATTTTATTTTTTAAAATACTTTAAATTGTTTGCTTCATTATTTAAGTATTTTAAGTATTTAAATATTCATTTAAGTATTATTATATTAAGTACTTTTTAAGAATTTGCAAGAGGAGCAAACAGCCACATGAAGTGTCCATGAGGTCCATGATAGGTGGGCAAGTCTATTGGGAGCTGGGGTTGGGGACAAGTCATTCATTTCCTCAGGGAAGCTTTCCTTTGCCTTTGGGACAGTAGGATCATAAATTTTATGTGGATAGAGGACAGGTAAGATTTACTTACCTTCCTCAGTTCCAGTCTGGCCGCAGATACTTCCTAGCTGTGTGACTCTGGGCAAGTCACTTAACCCTGTTTGGCTCAGTTTGCTCATCTGTCAAATGGGCTGGAGAAGGAAATGGCAAACCAAAAACCCCAAATGGGTCACAAAGAGTCAGATATGATTAAAAACAACTTAACAACAACAACCTCCTCTCTTTTTAGATGAAGAAACTGAGGCCCAGAGAGAGGAAGTCATTTTTCCAAAGGGTGCAGAGGTAACTAGATGGCACAGTACTTAAAATACTAGTCTTGGAGTCAGAAAGACCTGAGTTCTAATCTGACCTCAGACACTTACTAGCTGTATGACCCTGGGAGAGTCACTTAACACTGTCTGCCTCAGTTTCCTTGATTGTAAAAGGGGATAATAACATCACCCATCTCCCACAATTGTCCTGAGAATCCAATGAGATAAATATTGTAAAGTGATTAGCACAGAGTCTAGGCATATAGCAGGTCCTTAATAAATATTTATCCTTTCATTCATGCAAAGCCTGATATGGGCTTAGGACCTTTGACTTCTCACTACACCATATTATAAAGTCCCTTCAGATTTTGAACTTCACTTTATTGTTAATTCACTATCCTTTATTCTTTTTCACTTTATATGCGTGTGTATGTGAATATGAATGTGTGTGATCCACTGATCAATCACCCATAGGGGAACATAGATTATAGTCGGGATTGTGCTATAGCGCTCATCAGCAAATTATTGGCTTTGTGTCAATAATGTGTGACTTTATTGCTCTTAACAATTCTTACAGTCACCAACATTTAGAACCTCAGAGACATCCTTGACTATTCACTGCCCCACATATCCAATTAGCTGCCTGGTTCTACCTCCAGGACACCTCTCACACTCCTGCCCTCCTCTCCACTCACAGGAAGGACAACCATCCTGGCTCTGGCCCTTGTCTCTCACTTGACTGTTGCAGTTGCCTCCTAATTGGTCTCCAGGCCTCAAGTCTCTGGCTCTTTATTCCATCCTCCTCCAAGCTCCCAGAGGAACATTCCTAAAGCACAAGCCTAACCCTGGTACATTCCCGATCAGTAAACATCAGTGGTGCCCTTCTGTCTCTAAGATCAAAGGCAAACTCCTCTCTTTGACATTTAAAGCCCTTCACAACCTGGCTCCAATCGATCTCTCCACACTTATTTTCTGTTACTCTTCTTTGTTGTTCAGTAGTGTCCTACTCTTTGTGACCCCATGGACCACATTGTCTATGAGGTTTTCTTGGCAAGGATACTGTAGTGGTTTGCCATTTCCTTCTTCAGTGGATTAAGGCAAACAAAGGTTAAGTGACTTGCCCAAGACCACACAGCTAGGAAGTGTCTCAGGTCTTCCCCACTCCAGGTCCAATCCTCTATCCACTGATCCACCTAGCCACCTCCTAGGCAAAAGAGATTAAATGTCTTGCCCAAGGTCACATAGCCAATAAGTGTCTGAGGCTGGATTTGAGCTCAGGTCTTCCTGACTCTAGGCCCAGTGTTCTATTCATTGGGCCATCTAGCTGACCCTTACTCTTCTTTACAACTTTGTATACCCACCACCTGTAAGTGCTTAATAACTGCTTGTTGATTGATTGATTCACAATGATAAAAATCATTGGGGACTCCAAATATTTCCCTTCTGTTCTTTTTTGCTCCTTTGGTCTGCTTCTTTGCTAATGAACTATCACTTAACTGAAGGCTTGGAGCTTCACAGAAGACTTTGCTTTTTCTCCCACCATGGCCTCAAAACTCAGCCCCAGAATCTACCACTTGAATAGGGTGATCTAGAATTGTGGCAGCTAGCTGGTACGCCAGATAGAGCACTGAGCCTAGAGTCAGGAAGACCTCAGTTCTAATCTAGCCTCGGAAACTTACTAGCTGTGTGACCCTGGACAAGTCACTTAACCCTGTTGGCCTCAGTTTCTTCATCTGTAAAATGAGCTGGAAAAGAAAAGGGCAAACCACTTCAGTATCTTTGCCAAAGAAACCCTAAATAGGGTCACAAAGAGTCAGACACAACTGAAAAATGACTCAACAAAGAATTATGACACTAGCCAGAATTCATTGTCCTTTATTCTATTCTTTTTCATTTTATATGCGTGTGTATACGAATTTGAGTGTGTGTGATCCACTGATCAATTACCCATGGGGGAACATAGGGTTACAGTCAAGGTCATGCTATAGCACTCATCAGTGAATTATTGGCTTTGTGTCAAACTATACAAGCTGGGTATCTAAACCTTGAATAGCATCAAAGTCTCCCAGATCCCAGGACTCTTATCTTTACTAGAGTGCATAGCACAGAGATGAAAGGGGCAGGCTTGTCTAAAAGTCCCTTAGCATTTCGTGACCATATCTTGAGCTTTGTGGTATTCCAGGGACATTGACTACGTTCCTAATCCCCTCCAGCTGTCTTGTAAATGCATGCCTTCGATCACAAGTGTAGGGGTTTGAATAAGAGAGTATAGATGTATCAGCATCAGAATTAGGCAGCAAGCCCAAGACTGGGGAAGGGGAAAAGGAGGGAGAGGGCCCTGATGCCTTCCCCTTTTATCTTATCTTCTTCCATTTACTCTATATGTACCTCGTGTGTACTTAGTTATTTACACATTTCCCCCATTAGAATGTAAGCTCTTGGCAGTCAAGGAGAATTTTTACCTTTCTTTTTTCCCTAGCACTTAGAGCAGTGAATGACAGTAGGTGCCTAATAAATGTTTGTTGACCAACTGTTAGAAGGACTATTGGCACTGGCCCAACATAAAATAGACAAGAACACATATCTTGCCTTTGATGTCCAATTTCCCCTCTCTCCTCTTTCAGTGCCCCTCCTTCTCTCTCTCTCTCTCTCTCTCTCTCTCTCTCTCTCTCTCTCTCTCTCTCTCTCTCTCTCTCCCACTGCACTTCAATGCTTCTAGCTAAGGAATTAAGGAATTAATCCTTTCGAGAATTATTTTACAAATCTCTTAAAGATTAGAAATATGACAGGACTCAAAAGAATTATTTTCTCTAATTATCTGATGGATTCTTGGTCTCACGGAAGAGGATTATCCTCCTCACCAATGAAGATCACAGTCATCCATGCCATTAAAAAAACCCAGTTTATACATTTAATTTTTATTTTTTCTCAATTACATGTAAACAAAATTTTTTAACATTTGTTTTTTTTTTAAATTTTGAGTTCCATATTCTCTCTCTCCCTTCCCTTTCCCCTCCTTGAGAAGGCAAGCAATTTGATATAGATTATACATGTGTAGTCATGCAAAACATTTTCATATTAACCATACTACAAAAGAAAACTCAGACCAAAATAAAATAAAGCCCAACAAAAGCAATAAAGAAGTTTTAAATAGTATGTTTCAATTTGCATTCATGTGTCATCAATTCTTTCTCTGGAGGAGGGTAGAATTTTTCATCATGAGTCCTTCAGAAGTGTCTTGGATCATTGTATTGCTAAAAATAACTAAGTCATTCACAGTTGATCAATGTACAATATTACTGTTACTGTGTACAATCTTCTGGTTCTGCTCATTTCACTTTGTATTAGTTCATGTAAGTTTTTCCAGGTTTTTTTCTGAAAGTATCCTGCTTGACATTTCTTATAGCACAATAGTATTCCAGTACAATCATGTACCATAATTTATTCAGTCATTCCCCCAATTGATGAACATCAATTTCCAATTCTTTGCCACCACAAAAAAAAGATGCTATAAATATTTTCGTACATATACGTCCTTTCCTTTTTACTTTGATCTACTTGGGGTATAGACCTAGTAGTGAAATTGTTGAATTAAAAAGTATACACAGTCTTATAGCCCTTTGGACATAGTCCCAAATTGTTCTCCAAAATGGTTGGATCAGTTCACAACTCCACCAACAGTGTATTAGTGGCCCCACTTTTCCACATCCTCTCCAATATTTATTATTTTCCTTTCTGTCATATTAGCCAATATGATGCATCCATGCTAGTTTGTCCTATGCACTTCTTATTAAAGTCCTCCCATAAATCCTCCATAGAGGACCTACTTGTGTGTTGAAGGCCTTCTTCAAGGTCTTTTAATTATTCCTTCATTGAAGTACAAAACTCAGACACTTATCTCTTGTTCACATTATTTGACCAGCACATTTTCTTTTCTAGTCCTGTGCTTGTGATGATGATTTTTGTTCCATTTCTTACATGGAAGTCATCTGTGGCACTATACCTAGACCTACTAACAAGCGTTATGGAGCTTTCCATTGCCTTGTAAGTACATCTGAAATAATAAAGTTCCACGATTCCCAGTATGAAAGAGTAGGAATGACTCATGGAGCAAGGTCTCCAAGGCAGTAAGTGGAATGGAATCATGGACACAGGTAAAAACATTAGCCTTAGTAAGTAGTGGAGACATCTCTTCTATGACTAGAGTAAAAAAGAAGAGAGAGGGTGATGATGGTGCCAAGATTTGATAAAGGAAGGAGGGCTCAAGAGTGTCAAACTGACTCAATATTCTTGGTGAATTAGGAAGCTACGTTGTTGACTACAACTGGAGGAGGGGGAGCAGGGTGGTGAGAAGGTATGAGATAAAGACCAAACAGAAGGATGGAATAGGAGGATTATTCATGGCAGGGATAGCCCAGATGAAGTTATGTACAATGAATTTATAATTCTCTTCCATTAAGAAGCTCAAAAATTAAATGAATATAATCTGAAACCACGTGGTTGCTACCAACCTCTGTTCACCTTTTCTCACTCCACCGCTTTCACTGAGGAAAGTTAAGATGGCACACAGAATTTCAGCATAATTGGCATTTTTAAAAATATCATGGATTGTCTTGGCTAAAAAAGTCATCATTTTTGGCTAGCCTTCTAGGAATGAGCCTTTCTGTTCTTGATTAGCTTGGTCATTGGACAGCAGATAGTCTGTCTCCAGAGCTATGTCCAAAGCCTTTCCAAGTTTATATAACCTACGAGAGATTGTGCTTTATGGCGCAGCCTTCAAGGTTCCAAGATTACCTCCAGATAATGATGAGGACTTTCATGGAGGAACGAAACTCTAATTAGAGAAATTCATTCATTCCATATTCTATTTGGAATGTCGTGGTCCAGGACGCTAGAAAGCTTGGGAGGCTTGAAATAATTTCCACACTCTCACAATACTAATTAGTGCTGTTGTAAACCAAGACTCTATGGAGCAAATCTGGAAGGATATGAGGTAATTTTGTCCCCAGGAAGCTCAATATGGGATCCTGATGGGAGCTCTTTATGCAACAGCTATATAAAAACAGTTTTACTATGTTATCAAAGAGCTCCTGAGAACCCAGACAACTTCCTTGTCAACTATTTTTAATCTCCTTGCTGGTGGTTTTTACTTTCCTGGATTTATTACTGCTTTGGTGACTGCTTTTACCTGGGGATTGTTAGACACGTTTTTATCAAAAGACTTATTAATCCGAACCCTCAGGCTTTGAGTGATACACTGAACTACATATGGAATTGCAATCTGGATTGGGGGATATTTGAGGATATCAATGGGCTTTTTTGTTCCAACTAAACTGGGCTACCTACTATTCCCAAACTCAACATTTCATCTTCTATCACTATGTCTTTACAAATACTGTTCCCTGTAGATGGAATATACTCCCTATTCCCTTGCTTCTTAGAATCTATAACTTCCTTCAAGTCTAATGTGAGTTGCCACTTCCTTTGGGAATCTTTTCCCAATCCTCTTGTTTATTAGCATTCTCAGTCTCCTTAAATTATCTTATATTTACTTAGCTGTAAAAATGTTACAACCTCTCCTCCACAGAATGCAGAGTCCTTGCAGTGAATCAGTACAGCCATTTGGGAAAGCAATTCAGAGTTATGTAAATAAAGTGATGAAAATGTCCATAATCCCAGTATGAATACTCCTAGGCATATAGCCTAAGTAAGCCATTGATAAAAAGTAAGTCCCCATGTGTAGCAACAATCTTGCTAGCAGCTGTTGTGGGGTACAGGACCCAACAAGACCAGCAACAAGAGCTGCCAGCACAGGTTCTTTGATCTGCTTTACTAAGGAAGGAAAGTAATGATAAGGGGTTAGCAATCTTACTTTAATCCAACATACAAATGTAAGTCACATGGTTCAGGAGGAAAAGCCAGCAACCTGAATTTCAGAGCAAATACAAACAAATTACAAACATACATTAGAAACAGACCAAATCACAATTCATCGTTACCAAGAAAGCATCAACATTTGGGTTGATGAGCTAGGAGGCTCTTAGTGCGGCTGCCCAGAGTCTCCACATCAACACTCCTCCAGGAGTGAGAGCACCCAAACAAACAACTCTGTTCTCTCTTTTTATACCATCCTTAGCTGTCATCTGATTGACCAGAACTTAGGCACATACTGTTGGCTCTGGTCTTAGCAACTCTCCTTAGGGCCCTGGGGGCTTCCCACCTCTTTCAAACTAGCGAACTAGTTTGCTAACCAGCCTGGAGCTTTGCACCTAGTAAGATTCCATGAAAGACACTTAATTAATTTAGCATTCTAAAACAGTAAGAAAGTCCCACCTTAATTACCTATACCATGTACAACAAAATGTAATGGCAAAGAATTGAGGGAAATGAAATAGTTGCCAATCAATTAGGGAATGGTTTTTTTTTTTTTAATATAGTATGTGAATGAAATAGAATATAAGTGTGCTTAAGAAGTGACAAATTTGATGAATCCAGAAAAGCATGGAAAGATTTGCACTAATTGATTCAGAGAGAATTAAGCAGAGTTAAGAAAACAATATACACAACTGGCCATTGTGTAATGTATAATTTACAATAACTTAAATGAATAAAATAATCAAAAGTGCACGCAGTAAAATTACAAAGAATAAACACAGCTTCAAAGAAAAGATATGAGAAAGCCTTCCACCGCTTTGCTGAGATAGGAAGATCAAGACTGTGGTGCATTACACATATTTTAAAAAAAGTTTTCCCCATGTATTGATCAATTTTGCTGCTCTTTTTGCCCTTCTTTTTCTTTAAAAATGTTCTTTGTCATGTGGGATGGCTCTCTAGGAGAAAAGAGGAGGAGAAATATTGGAAGAAATTTTGGCTGTGTTAAAAAAAAAAGATGGGGGCAGCTAGTTGGCACACTGACTAGAGCACTGGCCCTGAAGTCAGGAGGACCTGAGTTCAAATCCAGCCTCAGACACTTGACACACTTACTAGCTGTGTGACCCTGGACAAGTCGCTTAACCCCAATTGCCCGGCCTTCGCCCCTGAAAAAAAAGAGATGGAAAAGTTAATTTTTAAAAACATTTTTAAAGAAAGTTCTTCCAGTCATTCCTCAATTGATAAATGGTCAAAGGATATAAACAGGTAATTTTCAGATGAAGAAATCAAGGCTATCTAGAATCATATGAGAAAATGCTCTAAATCACTATTGATTAGATAAAGGAAAATTAAAATGACTCTGAGGTACCACCTCACACTTATCAGATTGGCTAATATGACAGAAAAGGAAAATGATAAATGTTGGAGGGGATGTGGGAAACTTGGGACACTAATGCACTGTTAGTGGAGTTGTGAACTGATCCAATCATTCTGGGAAGAAATTTGGAACTGTGCCCAAATGGCTATAAAACTGTGCATACCCTTTAATCTAGCAATAGCACTACCAGGTTTGTATGCCAAAGAGATTTTTTAAAGGCTGGGGGAGGAAGAGGAAGGACCTATTTGTATAAAAATATTTTTTTGTAGTGGTAAAGAATTAGAAATTGAGGGAATGTCCATCATTTGGGGAATAGATGAACAAGTTGTGGTATATGAGTGTAATGTGCTGTAAGAAATGAAGAACAAGATGCTTTCAGAAAAACCTGGGAAGACTTACATGAACTGATGCAAAGTGAAATGAGCAGAGATTGTACATAGCAACGGCAATATTGTACGATAATCAATTGTAAATGACTTAGATATTCTCAGCAATACAATGATCCAAGACAATTTCAAAGGACTCATGATGAAAAATGCTATCCACCTCCAGAGAAAGAACTGATGGAATCTAAATGCAAATTGAAGCATACTCTTTTTCACCTTCTTTTGTCTGCATTTTCTTTGGCAATATGATTGCACATGTATAACATATCAAATTGCTTACTGTCTCAGGGATGGTGGAGAGAAAGGAGGGAGAGAATTTGGAACTCTAAATTTTTAAAAATATTTTAAATTGTTTTTACATGTAATTGGGAAAAAATAAAATATTATTTTAAAAGTTCTTCCAAAAATACACTTCTTGAAAGAGATTTTATATGGTCTCTGTGACCCTGGCATGGTACCTTGCACACAGGAGACACTTCATAAATGCTGATTGAATTGAATTGACTCTCTGGTATATCTCAGATTATAATAGGTGGGTGGCTATTGATCTATTTCACCAATTCATGAAGTTGAGCCTTCTGATTATAGCTATTTTAGGAGAAACCAGACCAAGTCATGACATGGTCATTTTTCTCATAACAATCTTTGCATTCCTCTAAGGTTCAGCTGAGGTGTCTCCTATTCCATGAAGCCTTCCCTGATGCCCTCAGTTGTTATGCCATCTTAGTCCTCAAATATATTTGCCAAAGCAAAGATATATATATATATATTTATAATATACATATGTTATATATATATACATATATATAATATTTCCACTCTATGCCTTGAGAATAGTCAGATCTGGAAACAGGAGTAGGCAATCACCTGTGATGTAGCATGCCAGGAGGGTATAAGGTATACTTGTTAATATTATTATAGTTTCCCACCAGAAAGCTGTGCTCTCTATATTCTATAGGGATTTATTTTGTGATAAGGCATATATGTTATGGTGAAGACGTAGTCTCTGGTGAAAGTGAGTGGGCACAGTCTTCAAATATAGGGAAGTACAATTTTTCAAACATTGTCTAGAATGCAAAAATGCCTATTTCTGCCTAAGAAAAAAGAAGTTGTATTTTCCAACCTTTCAAATGCTTTCTTTCACCATCTCCTTGAAGCTTCAGTATTACATGAAACTACCAGGAAACTAAAGAAAAGAAAAATCCAGGTAATTGCTAACACAGATCTCTACAGGCTGTGAGGAAAAAAAGAACATGTTTATGAGTTCCATGTCCTTGCTTGCCAGCCCTCTTGAAATACAGTCACTCCTTGCTATTGCTTGTTATTGCCACCTTTACTTGTAGCCATGGCCTTACTTCACAGGGACAGAGAGGAAGGTATGGGGACAGAAGAACCCACTAACAGTAGTTTAACTGGAGCATAATCTAATGTCTATTTTCTTGGCTTCTTTGTGATTGAATCATCACATGGCAACACAGGTAAAAGATTTTAAAGGGGAGAATCTGTTTTGGGATTTTGAGTATCACTTTTTTGACAAATTGTTAGATTTGTTGCTTCTCCGCAAAGAGGACTAATTGGTTTAATATTGTTGGCAATATCCAAAAGGAAGGGCAATGATTTAGCACATTTAGAGAGAAGAAGAAAGAAGAGGAGGAGGATTTACTGTCTGTGTAATATTAGGCAAGTGTCCTAAATCTTTGTAAGCCTAAGTTTCCTCATGTGTAAAACGAGAGGGGTTGGACTAAATGTCCTCTGAGGTCCCTTCCAGGTTTAAATCCATGATCTTATGATCATAAGGAGATTGAGAAGTGGGAAAGACAGGGAAGAAAGAGGACTGGAGAAGAAATTAAAAATCATTTTTCAATGAGTTGGCTAATAGGAGAGGAATAAAGGAAATATTCGGCACTTCAGAGGCAGTATAACGTTGTAGAAAAATCTCAAACACTGGTATAAGGAGATTTGGAAAGTGATCCCAACTCCACCACTGATTAAAAGATGTTTGCCACCACAGCCACTGTAGCCCATCCCCCGACACCTCTATGAGCTTCTTCTGTGTTCAGTAAGTTAGCTTTGATAAAGTAAAGGTCCCTGCAGTTGTGAGAGGCAGTGCCACTCTCTGGGTTACACAAGACCAGGGCATTGGCCAGCCTTCCTGTACACAATGGGGAAATGTTCTCCCCAACAAGGGACAATATCTGGAATTCATTCATCTATAGTAGAAAAACAATGTTTTGTAGTAAGGATATCAGCCTCATGTGGCTTCTGGGCTTGGGTATGAAGCCCATCTACAGAATCCACAAGCGCTCAGTGCTCCTTTGTGCATTATCCTCCCTTCCCAGCAATCTTCTCACAGTGACAGAGAAGGTACTCAGTGAAGTACACAGTGACAGAAGAGCTACAGTACACAGTACACAGGTACACAGTGACAGAAGAGCTTCTCAATGAAAACAGAAGTGAGGACTATATGGCCATGTTGGTAAGCTCTTAAGCTCCTAGAGGGAAGAGACCCTGTCTTACCATTTTTCACAACTCCTGTAACACCTAGCATGTAGCAGATCTTCAATAAATGTGTAGAGTGTGAATGAGCATCAACAAATTATCCAAACATCTAAGGTTCTTAACACATATAATTTGATGAAGAGGTCATATTCTGAAAAAGAGATAGTGAGAAATAAGGGGGAAGGAAGAAATGAAGGGGACTTAGCAGTAACAGATCTCAAACTATGCTACAAAATAGTGGCCACTAAAACTGTTTGGTGCCAGCTAAACAATAGAAAGGTTGATCAGTGTAACAGATTAGGTAAAGAAGACCCAGAAAAAAATTAAACACAGTAGCACAGTGTTTGATTTTTTTTTGTTATCACTGGTTGCTCCTTAATGACAATTCCAAGTTTTTATATAAAATAGAGATTATAATGACATTTTTAGCACACATACAAAACAAAGTATTAAACTGAACTGGTTCAGGAATTTTCAATTATCTGTAAACTATATTATGCTACAACCACCAAAAACTAAAATCCCGACAAATATATTTCCTTCTTTGTTATCAATATATTCAGCATTATGATTTAAAGCATTTATGTATTATCAGTGTGTCTGGGACACACTGGGCCAAGAATCATTACAACTTAAAAAATAGACTGAAAGGGAATTGGGCTGTGTATTCATGAAATAATATGATTCAGGTTTCTTTTTCACTATAACCAAAACATCTGAAGCCAAAAGTACTTCAACAGGTATTCTCCAATCATGAAAAATGGTAACAGCAATCTTGTTTTATCTAGTGTTACCTGAATCATCAATTATCCTCCAATACTATATGTATAGTCTCACCACAGATTCATAATATACTGATGTTATTGGTGCATAATGATAATTTTTTAACCTAATCACTTTGGGGATCCACAGTAAAAATCAAAAGACATATTGGGATAGAATAAAACAGAAATTATTTCATCCAAACATGGTTACATAAGAGTTTTTAACAAACTGTACACAATTCAGTATATTTTCATTCTGATTCTCTGTCTTTTCAAGGCTACGTTGTATTTCTTTCAAACATATTTCCTGGTGCTGTTCCTTCTAAATAAAAAAGTGAAAGATGCATTAGTGATATAACTTATGCCAAAAAATACAAGGTAACAAGATTTACATCAGCAAAATATAACTTTTTTTGGCAGGGAGGAGGGTAGCACAGTGTTTGATAAAATTAAGGCCATTAGTTACTAGAGTAATTACTCTCCATTTAATAAAGGATTCTGGGAAAACTAGAAATCCACTTTGTGCAAATTAGGATTAGACCATTTTCTTACACCACATCCTACAATAAATTTCAAATGGATACAGGGCCTAAATACAAAAAGAACAATTTTCCCCACAAATTAGAGAAGATGTCTCTGATAACTGGCTAGGGATCATTCTTAACTAAACAAAGGCCAGAGATGATCATAGAAGATAATATAATTATAGAAAATTGAGAAGATTTCGCATAAGTGAAATCACTGGAAATAGAGTAGAGTGTTAGAATGGAAAGCATGAACTGGAAAAAATCTTTACAGCAAGTTTCTCTGATAAAGATTTGATTTCCAAGATGTATAAGGAATTGATACAAATATAGAGGAACAGGAGCCATTCTCCAATCATTAAGTAGTCAAAGAATATCAACAGGCAGTTTTAAATGAAAAATGAAATATAAACCATCAACAGCCAACTGAAAAATGTTCCAAGTCACTAATAAAAGAGAAATGCAAATTATAACAACTTTAAGATGACACCTCACATCTATAAAATTGACAAGGATGACAAAAGATGAAAATGGTAACTATTGTAGAGATGGTAAGGACAGATGGAGGTAATAAAGGATCCAAGTTCTCTGGAAAACAAGACTACATTTTCCACTGGAATGTGGCCAAGGGCCAGGTAAGGATGAAAACAGAGGGATGGTGGTAGCACCTGCTGTGAGGATAGGGACAGCAGTGAGATAGCCTTCTCGTCCACCACTAAGAGCATGCTGAAGAAGAGAAAAACAGAGGGGAATGTACTATTGCTAGTGAAACTGTGGAAACCAGCAGAAATTCTAAGCAGAGATCTAGACTTGGTATGGATGAAGCTTTCCAAACAGAGATTTTGCCATGGGTTTTTTTTTTACATAATTTTGGGAACAAGAGTAAAGATGTACTTGTTCAGGAATGGGTGCTGAATAAGAAATAATGAACAGGCAGATTTCAGAAAAACCTGGAAAAACTTGTACAAACAGATACAAAGTGCAATGAGAAGAACCAGGAAACATTGCATACAGTATCAGAAACATTGTGCGTTAGTCCACTATGAATGACTTAGCTCTTCTCAGCAACACAATAATCCAAGACAAGTGCAAAGAACCCATGAAGGAAACTGTTATCCATATCCAGATGAAGAACTGATGGACTCTGAATGCAAATCAAAACATTTTTTCACTTGCTTTATTCTTTCTTGTGTTTTTTTCTTTTCTTTTTCACTATTTCTTTCGCGACTGTGACCGATATGGAAATATTTTTACAGGTTAGCATATGTATAAACTATCAAAGTGCTTACCATTTTCAAAAGAGGGGAGGGAAGGAAGAAAAATTTGGAACTCAAGATCTTGTAATAATGAATGCTAAAATCTTTCTTGACATGTAACTGGGGAAAAATACTACTAACGCAAAAAAAAAAAGAATGGGTGCTGAGATTGGTATTCTATTAATTTCTCTAAGATTCCATCCTGATTAAATATTTTATTTTAATATTGAATATTGCTTGCCTGGGCTGGTGGCATGGTGAAAACTGAATATAGTTGACCTTAGAAGTCCCAAGTTTTTTTTTTCATTGAGTGGCAGCCCAGTAAGCAAAAGCAGGTGGTTTGCCAGAGGAGGTAAATTATAAATAATGATACCTCCACAAACTAAACTGTATTCCATGTCAAATTAGGAATGAGTGGCATGCAAATTATATGTCAAGAACAAAATGCATCATCTTTCCTCCCAAACCAGCTCCTCCTCCAAACTTTTGTATTGCTGTCAGGAATATTAGCAAGTTTGCAGCCTCAGAGAACCTTCCCTCTCTCTCAACTACCTATTAATCAGTTGCTAATTTTTGTCATTTCAGTCTACATTTCCTGCGTTTGTTCCCTCCTCTTCAATCACATGAGTACCACTCTAGCCTTCATCACCTTTCATGTGGACTACTGTGATGGTCTCCTCATTGGTCCTGCTGCTTCTCTTTCTCCAATTCATACTCCCTTCCCTGCTCCACCCCCTCCCCAGCTATGAAACTGGTATTCCTAAAACTCTGCTCATTCCTTGTTTAATCATGGGCAAGTCACTCCATTTTACTGGCCTTTAGTTTCCTCATCTGTAAAATAAGGGTGTTGAAACTAGATGGTTGCAAATGTGGTACCTTCCAACTCTAAATTCTATGAAAAATTCTGTTTGGGTTCCTTTCTTTTTCAAGCACCTTCCTGGGAGAACTCCAGCCATTTTTAGTTTTTATATATTTCTTTCTTGGCCCTCCACACCCTTACTTTAAAGTCAAGGAAGAGACTTAGTCCCATATGCAACTAAGTGGATTAATAGTCAGCTAATTCAATACATAGACTCATTTTCATAGCAAAGCATCTAGACAGTGGTATCAGCATTTTCACTGGGCCCAGAGGCAGACCTAACTCCGGAAGACCTGAATTCAAACTCTGCCTCCAAAATTTATTAGCTATATGACCCTGGGCAAGTCATTTGACTTTTGTCTGCCTCAATTGTAAAATGGGGATAATAGCACCTACATCACAGGATTGTTGTGGGGACCAAATGAGATAATATTTTTAAAGTGCTTAGCACAGTGCCTGGAACATAGTAGGCATTTAATAAATGCTTGTTCTCTCCTTTTTAAGAAGGGAGAAAAAAAAGAGTCATTCTCTTCCAAGGGATTCTTCTATTTCATTCATTGCAGGATCATAGAACACCAGAATGCTAGAACTGGAAGAGGGCTTAGAGATCATCTGGTCTAAGACCCTCATTTTAAAAATGAGGAAACTGAGGACCAAGTCTCTTCAACAAGATACTTGCATCATAAAAGGTCAGTTTCCTGGGGGCTTGTGGTGGGTCAGCCTCTTGATATTTAATGAAGAGCTGCTTTCTTTGGGTGGCTCTGCTCTCCCAGACCAACATCAGAAATACCTGAATGCTACTTAATGATAATAACCAGAATTGGCTCTAGAGAAGAGTTGAGGAAAATCCAAGTCCCTCCCTTCCTGGCAAAGGTGGGAACTCTGGATATGGAATATTGTATATAAGGACAGATACCATCGATATGTTGGTAGTTTTGCTGAATTGCTTTTTTTTCCCTCTTTGTTACACAGGATAACTTCCTAGGGGAGAAGGGTGATGCGTGTGTTCAAGAATTAATGTGATATTGGGGCAGCTAGGTGATCCTGAGGTTAGAGCACCAGCCCTGGAGTCAGAAGGATCTGAGTTCAAATCCAGTCTCAGACACTTACTAGCTGTGTGACTCCAGACAAGTCACTTAACCATGACTGCCTCAAAAAAAAAATAATAATGTGATATAAAAACAAATGGCATCAGCCAAAAATAAAGGTTTTTTTTTAATAAAGAGGTAGAGGTTTAATTTAACAAAGGTAATGGAAAATAAAGACAGCCTAAATTTTGTTATAGAAGTATGGCGCTCTCTCTCTCTCTCTCTCTCTCTCTCTCTCTCTCTCTCTCTCAAAAAAAAACAAAAAACAAACAAAAAAACCAAACATTTTCAAGTAGCCAAACTAGCTAACTTGTGTGCTACTGAGGCTTATAAGGGCACACACATAGTCCTCCTTTATTACACCAAAGTTTCTTCATCCTCTTTGGGCTCTTTAGCAAGCAGCAGCAACATACATATAAATGTCATCCATTGTCAGAATCCTTGGAAAATATGTTGGGATAGTCCCCTTCCCTCTCTCAGAAATATAGATAAACTTGTCCCCACATTACAGATGGGAAAACAGTGGTTAAATGGAAGAGTCGGAAATCTGTGCAGCAGAATCATACAGGACTTAAGTTACTATATCTATCATCTGTATCACTAAGTACTACTCTATCACATTTTTACTGAATTCCTGCCAATTTGACTATAAAAGACCACAATCAGCCCCCAAATTAGAAGACTGTGTTTAATAATAATTTCTTCAGAGCTATTGCTAAATTGATACCCTATCTTCCTTTTCAGTGTCTACTAACAAAAGAAACCACCCAATAATTTTTTTCCCAAAATTTCTGAGTTGTAATTCAGCCTTTGGATGAATGACAGAATTATTAAGAGGATTATCTCTGTCCCAGAAGTGTCTATTTATAGACACTAGTTTTTTCTCCTCTTTTTCTTTTTTAAAATAAAATTTTATTGATTTTTTGGATTTTTTTCCATTGCCCAAATTTCTTCCTAATGTTCCTCCTCCTCCTACTGTCAGGGAGCCATCTTATAAAGCAAGTGATATTTTAAAGAAAAAAGAAGAGAAAAAATAAGCAAAACTAATCAAGAGACTTTAAAAGTCTGAATTATGTTTAAAATACCGTGCTTCTGGACCTCTCACTTCCGCAAAGTGTGGGAGAAAGGAATAAGCATTTATTAAGCATCTAGTATGTGCCAGGTACTGTGCTAAGCCCTTTAAAAATATTATCTCATCTGATCCTCTGCAAAGCAGTGGGATGGAGGTGTGTTTTCATATAACTTCCTTGCAGCTAAACTCACTCTTTGAAATTTTGCAACATTCATTTTTTTTATTGTTTTGTCATGTTTATTCTTTCCATTTACACTGTTGTAGTCATTGTGTATATTGTTTTCTTGGCTCTGCTTACTTCATTCCTCATCAGTTCATATAAATCTTTCCGTGCTTCTCTGTATTCATCATAAACACCATTCCTTATAGCACCAGTGATATTCCATTATTTTCATGTACCTGGGGTCCTGGGGTCAGGAGGATCTGAGTTTGAATCCGGCCTCAGACATTTACTAGTTATGTGACTTGGGGCAAGTCATTTTAACCTCTGCCTGCCTCAATTTCTTCACCTAAAAAATGAGGTTAATAATAATACCTATTTCCAAGGTTGTTGTGAAGATAAACTGAGATAACATTTATAAAGCACTTTGCAAACTTTCAGGTACTACATAAATGTTTGTTAGCTATTATTTTTATATACCACAGTTTGTTTAGTCATTTCCAAATTGAAGGACAGCAATCGTTTTTAATTGAACATTTTATCTGACAATTTTAGCACTTTCTTTTGAATTTCTATAGAATCAGATTCTGTAGTAACTACTATGGTGTCATTTCACAAAAAATCATTGAATAGAATTATTTGTTTTTATTCTCTTATTCACTCATGCAACATTTTTAATGTAAATAGTATTTCATTTTTTCTAATTACATGTAAAGATAGTTTTCAACATTCATTTTTTATAAGATTTTTAGGTCCAAATTTTTCTCCCTCCCCCTTTCCCAAAATGGCGAGCAATCCGATATAGGTTATTGCCATGTTGTAAAAGAAGAAACAGACCAAAGAGGGGAAAGCCACAAAAAAGGATAAAAGAAGTGAAAACAGTCTGCTTTGATCTGCATTCAGACTCTATAAGTCCTTTCTCTAGATGTGGATAGAATTTTCCATCATGAGTCTTTTGGAACAGTCTTTGATCATTGTATTGCTGAGAAGAGCTTAATCTGTCACAGCTGATCATCACACAATGTTGCTGTGTACAATGTTGTTCTGGTTCTGCTCACTTCACTCAGCACCAGTTCATATAAGTCTTTCCAAGTTTTTCTGAAATCTACCTGCTCATCATTTCTTATAGCACAATAGTATTCTGTTACTTTAATATACCATAACTTCTATAGCCATTCACCAACTAACAGACATTCCCTCAATTTCCAAATCTTTGCCTCCACAAAAAGAGCTTCATGCAACACTTACCAAGCAACTACAGAACATTGTACTAGCTCTTAGAAAAGTACTAAGATAAATAATGCAAATGCCTTCTCTTCATGGGGCTTGTGGAGGTAAAAACAGACATGTAAAAAGTATAATAGAAATTAAAATATCTATGCATTAAGAATATAGCTCTCAGCTCTAGCTGAGAAAAGTTTGGTTGGGCAGATACCACTGTCTAGATGTCATTCTGTTATTTATTGAATTAGTTGACCATTAATCCATTTAGCTGCATATGGGACTAGGTCTCTTTCTTGTCTTAAGGGTAGAGGTAGGGCCAAGAAAGAAATATATGAAATGCTATACATTAAGATGGAGACATCATGATTACCAAAGATGTTTCTACAAAATATAGATGTATAAGGTAGATGTCAGAATGGAATTCCATTTCTTCTACTGGACATTTTCAGAATGTCAAGTCCAATGACAACATTCAAAATTATCTCTTTTCTTATCATCAATGATATATAAGGATTGGAAATCATCAATGTCCTAACTCACCTTGAACAAGTAATAAAGTATGTTGAGTGGAAAGATTCCTCCTATTTGTAAGTAATTTCATTTTCCTTGAATCAGTCACTGAACTTCTTTTGGACCTCATCTATAAAACTGACATATTCTAATGTGTGTTACAGCTATTTGTGTACCTTCTATATTATAGTATGGTAGAGCAGATAAATGCTGGACTTGGAGTCAGTCAGTCACTAAGGATTCATTAAGTATCAATTATGTGCCAGGCACTGTGCTAAGCAATGGGGATACAAAGAAAGGCAAAAGTCAGTAATTGGCTCCCAAAGAGCTCACAGTCTAATGAAGACAAGATATGTACAGCCATGTACAATAAGGACACAGGAGAAAGTGGAAACAATTGACAGAAGGAAAGCACTAGAATTAAGAGGCACTGGGAAAGGCTTCTTGTGGAAGGTGGAATTTTAGCTGAGACTTGAAGGAAGCCAAGGAAGCTAGGAAGTTCAGGTGATAATGGAGAGCACTCTATGGAGGACAGCTAGGAGAAATGCTCACAGTCAGAAGATATAGTGCCTTGCTCAAGGAGTCAGGAAGACCTGGATTCAAATCCTCCTTCTGACATTTAAGAGCCATGTGACAATGGGCTAGGAGCAGCTAGGTGGCACAGTGAGTAGAACACTGGCCCTGGAGTCAGGAGGACCAGAGTTCAAATCCAGCCTCAGACACTTGACATACTTACTAGCTGTGTGACCTTGGGCAAGTCACTTAACCCCAATTGCCCTGCCTTCTCCCCTCCAAGAAAAAAGACAATGGGCTAGTCAGTTAACTTCTTAGACAGTTTCCTCACCTGAAAAGGGAAATGACCTAACAAAGTGGTTGGGAACCCCAAGTGTCATAATTTATATGAAGTATCACATACATTTATAGTTATTATACTTTCTCTCCCCTACTAAATCATCAAATTCTCGTAAGCATTTCTTGAGAGACTCATGTTTTAGTCATCATTGTATCCGTTCCTCTGCCTGATGTACTACTTTGTACAGAGCAGGTGCTTAAGAAAAGTTTGTTGACTTATTAGCTGAATGAATGAACCCAATTTTTGTGCCCCATGCTCTTCAGGGCCACACTGTAAACCCGATCCTAGGGTTTGGAGAATCAACACAGTTTATCAAAGTGCCACATGTAAGCATGGATTATTAGGCCCTAAAAACTTTGAGGAATAGCCGTTTTTGATATTTTCATAAAGACTGTGTCAAAATACTTAAGAGGGCAATGTGATCATTTGGAACTGTTTATGTATAATTTTATTCTTGTTGTTGAGTTGTTTCAGTCATGTACAACTCTTCTCTGATCCTAGTTGGGGTTTTCTTGGCAAAATTGCTGGAGTGGTTTGCCATTCCCTTCTTCAGCTCATTTTACAGATGAGGAAACTAAGGCAAATAGCATTAAGTGACTTGCCCAGGGTCACACAGCTAGTAAGTGTCTGAGGCCAGATTTGAATTCAGGAAGAGGAGTCCATTGCTCAATCCACTGCACCATCTACCTACCCCATTTATATGTATACTTCATTATTAATTTTTTCCCACATATGATTAGCTATCAATAGATTAACATCCTTTACCCTCATGTCAGAATGTGCCACACAATGTGATTTGACACTGGTGGAAATCTTGTCCATAAATTCAAAGAGAAGTTTCTTTCAGTTTAAAAAAAGACAAAACAAGGGTGAAGCCAAGATGGCGGCTGGAAAGCAGGAACTAGCGTGAGCTCTCCGCCAAGTCCCTCCAAAAACCTATAAAAAAATGACTCTGAACCAATTCTAGAACTGCAGAACCCACAAAATGGTGGAGGGAAGCAGGGCTCCAGCTCAGGATAGCCTGGGTGGTCTCTGGGTAAGGTCTATCCCGCACGAAGATGGGAGCGGAGCAGAGCGGAGCAGAGCAGAGCAGAGCCCAGGGTAGGTGGCGCTGACTAACCAGACCAGGAGCTGGGCGTGCCCTAGCACCCTAAATCAGTGAGCTGTGGCAGTTACCAGACTTCTTAACCTACAAACACCAAAGACAACAGAGAAGGTTAGTGGGAAAAGCTGCTGGGGACAGGGAGTTTGCAGTTCAGCCACTGCCCCAGGGGCAGCGGAGGTGGGGCAGCTACAGAACTACAGCTGCAGTTGCTTCTGGCCCCAGGTCCACCTGGTGGGAGGAATTAAGTGCCAGATCAGAGCAGGAGTGAAGAGCCTGCTGAAGATCTAATCCAGTCCAGGTTGGGGGTTCTTGGGGAAGGAGGAGTGCTGGTGAGGCAGAGCTGGCGCATCTCCCCAAGCGTGGAACATAGAACTTGGTACTCTACAAGCAGTCATACCCTGCTGAAAAACTCAAGAGTCAAATAAGTTGGCTGAGAACATGGCCAGGCAGCAAAAACGCACCCAGATTCAGTCTCAGACTCTGGAATCTTTCTTTGGTGACAAAGAAGACCAAAACATACAGCCAGAAGAAATCAACAAAGTCAAAGAGCCTACAACAAAAGCCTCCAAGAAAAACATGAACTGGTCTCAGGCCATGGAAGAGCTCAAAAAGGATTTGGAAAAGCAAGTTAGAGAAGTA